>CM041643.1:38483147-38549582 GCA_023333625.1 Bothriochloa decipiens
TTATTGTTACTCTCCAAGGATGAAGAACCGTTACCTTGCCATCTTTTGAAAATATTACATTGTGCATTTAATTTATTAAGAAACACATTGTTAGTCGAACACTAAACAGTGAGGACAATCAAGTATTAATTATTGGCAACTCTAGCTCTACATCGCACCACAAATATGCATAGACATTTGTGAGTACACTCAGTCATCATATGATTATTTATCGGTAACCTTTGACATGCGATTGGTATCAAATAATTTAATGTCCAGTTAATCTATTTGCATGTGCAAATAATACTGATGTAATTCAAACTTCATCAGCACAAAATTTATTATGCTTGATTAAGGACTTTTATGGCTTCGAAATCATGTGTATTTAACATGTAACCATGTATCTTTCTATATGTGGCATATTTGTGTTTTTGATGAAATGGTATTATGTGCATACTCCATACATATACTTCTGAACAATACTTATTGCATTGCATTGATGCCTGATTATGGATAGTTTATATTATGGATAAAAAGTTTAGCCTATGCCCTAAGAGCAGCTCTCACAGCTTGACTATTCTTGTTGTGGAGGCTATTTCTAAATTTGTGTAGCAAAAAGTAGGCTCCAATAGATGTGCTATCTGACTTCGTAAAATAGGAAGCTAGCTAACCATTAATTCTCGGTGGCCATATATAGCCAACCGTGGGCATTCACTATGTATCTTTGTAAAATAGCAAGGATATTAGAGACAAATTCTTTTTTGAGAGGAGTTTTCTGTTTTACAAAATGGCTAAACAATATAATTCGGCTAATAAGTTTAGCCAAACTTTGCTCTAATTTAAGATTGTGTTGGTCTTCTTAGGTTGTAGTATTGCTGTGTAGCAGATGTATTTTTCCCTTCTCATGATAGTAATGCATGGTTGAATATAATGTTCGAAAATTGTCTTCGTTAATGCTCCTGTAGTATAAAAGCTTAATCTTTAATTATCTCGTATGGGTACTAGTTTCCAAAAGAGTACAAATAAATTCTTGTAGAGATTCATTCCCTTTTAAGTGCAGTTGCCACATATTTACTTGTACTAGCTAGATTCAAGGTTATATACATATATTCTTTCAACACTGGAACTTGATATGACGACTTCCTTTTATATTGAGTTTGTTGAGCATGTGGGTGCTTATGTATAAATTTATATCAAATTGACAGTCGATTATGTTTACTATGTGGTGGCTTTTAATTGTTTAAGAACACTGAGACAGTTCTGCCGGAACGTGAAGCAATAGTTTGACAAGACATTTGACCTAAGGCACACTATATGTGTACTTATGAGTG
Source organism: Bothriochloa decipiens (assembly GCA_023333625.1). Lineage (NCBI taxonomy): Eukaryota > Viridiplantae > Streptophyta > Magnoliopsida > Poales > Poaceae > Bothriochloa > Bothriochloa decipiens. Next base: position 38,484,458 of record CM041643.1, read on the forward strand.
ATGACTGACCTTTATTTGGCTATACACTGTTAATCTGTTTTGTAGACAACATTACTAAATCTGTAAAATTAAGAATGACATCCAAAGTTAGCCTGATATAATCATCCCATTATATGCACTTGTTTTACGGACAGGATGCTAATTATATTCATGCATGTTACCTCTACACATAAATAGAGGACCTAAGGCTAATTAAGCTACCAGCACTACAAGTAATTTTCTCATTAGAATACTGAGATTTGTACGGTAGGTAAGTATGCAATATGGTATTTTCAAAATCAATCTATATGGTATATGTTGGCTTCAAAATCTTTTCCCCTTGTGTAGTACGTACTGCAGATAAAACGACACGTGAATTAATTGGTTGCCTAAGAAGTAAGCACTTATTCATCATCCAATAATTAGTCTTCCATATATTTTTACCTAACTAGAAGTCGCAATCAGGCATATGATAATTTATTTGTCATGCAGCCTCAAGGTGATTCGGCCTAATCTCTTTGGCTTTGATATGTTCCTTTCAATCAAAAGGCTAGGTAGAACAATAACCAGTAAATCCATTGGCACTTTGCTAGAGAAATTCCATGCGTACGTTTCCGATTCTGGATCATGCATGTACTAAAAGTCAAAGTTGCTAACTGTTCATTATCGTGTAGTAGTATACAATAATCTCTGAGCATGCATTATCTTTTGGATCTTGATCTTCTAATATCTTCTATACTGAGACTGATTGGACCTACCATTGTATATTAGAATTAGAGTAACGTATACAGACAATAGTTGACGGTTGCGTAGCTAATCTAGCTCTATTAATATTTCTAGATCCACAATTTCCTTCTGAAATTCATATAAATTCATCTAATCTAAACTTTAAAACATAATAAATTAAAATTAGATTTAAAATTTCATATATATTGGTATATATGGCATCGCTAGGAATTTAAGCTAATTTATTGGAGTCTGATGATGAGTTCCTTGTTTTTGTCAAACGGTATATATTATTTGCTCTTCCAGAATTTTCATTTTAACCTAATATGTGTACTCTATCATTTGAATATGCCAAATTTGCCGTGTGAAGTTCAACTTGCATTTTTTTAGAGGGATGCATTTGCTTCACTTGAAAGTTATTACATATTGCTTGCTATACGGAGGGGCCATGCATTAGTCTAGTATGCTTTCCACCACTCCGGGCCGCATTAGAGATATGATGCGCATCATGTATAAACTCATAAGTCCTAATGGATTTGGGTGCTCCCTATCTAACATCGAACAGTATGGTACAGTACGTGTAGCTTTGTCCAAACAATACATTATCCCCCAACGTAGGTATGTACGGATTTATTGTTTATCTATAGTACACCGGCGGGTATCCTGTTCTAATCTGTCATACATATCTTAGAAAGCAGCTAATGAATCAGTTTTTATTTTATAAGACTTCTTTCTTCACCGTATCATATTTGGATGACATCGATATGCTTAAGTACAACTTAGCATCTTATTCGCACAATCCTTTTAGATTTTCTCCCTTTAACTTATATCCTTTTCTATGTGTTGTACCTACAGCCCATTTTTACAGGATTATTTACATGGCCGGGAAATAGAATTGGTCTACCAAACACTTTGGTATTTAATTGTTTATCTTATTAATCAAACGGTTTAAAAATCCTATGTACAATGGAGCGATACAATTCTACTAGGGATTCATCGATCTCTACAATGCATGTCACTGCCAGTTTTAAGATGAAGTTAGCTTTATTAAAAAAAATAATTTGCGGCCTCTACAACAAATACTCTTTTAGTGCAGTTATTGCAACCATTACAGAGAAGAGAAGAATAAACAGTGGACGCAAAATGACGGTACATCGAGAGTGGGTCTCATACCCAGTAAGCCAGGTCTTGTTTGGATGCATGTGTATCCACTTTAATTTATATGTGTTGGAGTATATTGGAATGGAACTTAGTTTAGATTCCACCCCAATTCACTTCAACACATGTAAATTATGGTGAGTACATGTGCATGAAAATTAAACTTAGATTTTGTCGAATTCACCTCACTCTACATGTGTTGGGATGGATTGACGTAAAATTTAGTTTAAGTTCTACTACGTGGATCGATGCGAATCCGACTACGTCTAAATAAGACCCTGAAATATGCCCCCACCCCACCCCCACACAAATTAAAATGACACCAGCCCAAAATCTGTGCTTTTTTATATTTTTTGCATGTGCACGTGTTGTGTGCGCATGTCCACCTCAAATTTGCAGTATTTTGAGTGAAACTGTGGGGGCCGGAGTGAATTGACCCTATATGGGTCATCTCAGGTCCATTATGTACAAAGACGTGACGGCCGGAATAATAATATGCGTGCATGGATGGCATGCCGGCAGTGCAAATATTGTGATAGATATGTGTGTGTGTTGCCGATGGGATGCAGAACAGTTGCGATATGATGTACACTACTGGAGTGTCGTCTCCCCACAGCCTTTTACGCCGTTTCCCTTTGCTCTTTTGGAGCAAAGTATAAGGAGGCAAGGACACGACGGATGCTAGAGCTGCAGCTGCAGCGAAAGGCGACACTGTTCATCTTTCCTTTTTCCAGTAAGATCGACGAGTTACAACTGTCGGTGTCGCTCTCTTTTTTCCGTTAGAATGACTTTGCATTGCATGTATATTTGGACATAAAGTAGAGGCATTATATATATATTTTTTGAGACATTATAGATATTCTTGTGGAGAAATGCATGATTTGCAGTGTATTGTCCTCATCTTTGATCGCCATCGCTACAGTAATTCATGCATGCATGCTCCCAACCCATAGGTTGTCTCTCTCTCTCCTCTTTTTATCTGCTTGGGCTCTTCGTGAGAGGAGGCAGAGACGACCTAGCTAGGGTCTAGCTAGTAGCTAGAGCTAGGGTGGATGGTGCAGATGCAGGCATTGAGCTGCTATCTATCTACTCCTCTCCTATGAGCTAGAGCTAATGCCTTCGTACTCATCTTAATGATGGGGAATCCTTAGCTTAGTAGAGTAGATATAGACCGGTAGGGTGGGGGAGGAGGAGGGAGGGACTGGCCATTGTTGCCGCGCCCTGCCGGCATGCAATTTGCATGGTCCCAAAAAGGACTGTCCGCGCGGCGTGGACAACGAGTCACGTGCCTCGCGCCCGCCCGCCCGCCCGCCCGGCGACGATCAAAACATCAAAAACCTCCACGGACACCGCAAAATTCCAGGATTTAAAGGGGGGGGTCCTCGTTCAGTGTCATGTATGTATCCTTGCATTGCAGGCTGCTTCTTGCTGCTGCAGAGACCTCTCGCTTTCACTCGCCTCCGGTCTGTCCATGCATCGGCATTCGGCCAGAGCTCCTCTCATCTCCTGGTCAGATCGGTGTTCCCTCCTCCCCTGCAAGCTAGCTGCAACCAGATCGTCGATCGACTTCATCATCAGTGTCGTCGAGCTCAATGCCCCTCTGCATCCATGCATCGATATCTCCTCTAGCTGCTGGTCCAGGATCACAATGCGACCATTATGCTGCTGTCGCACACGGCAGCAGTGCAGTGGTTCCTAGTACTCCTAGTAGTATCCATCAGTATATATAGATCGGTCCATTCCCCATTGCTACGCTGTTCCAGTGTTCCCTCACACACAGCTCTCTCACCTGCTCTAAACTTCGATCAGCTTCATTCACTCGTAGCATGCACGGCCTGTTTATTTATTGCTAAGCATGACCACCGGTTAGATCGAACCTGGTACACGTATACGGGCAGAAATAAAGATGCTGGAGTAGCTATTCCTTCTTCGTTTGCAGGGACGAGATCGACTGGTCGAGAGACAGAGATATTAATTAATTGTTGATTAATTAGTTGGCTTGCATGTACTTGAGATCTTGTGGTAGATCGACGATGATGATGAGATGGAGATTGAGAGCATCAGTTCGTGCGCTTTCGAGCCTAATACACATACAGGGTGGACTAGTTTAGTACGGGTGTAGCATCGATTCACCTTTCTGGGGTACGTGCAATATGATATTGGATTTGGATCCCCATTTTAGCTAGCATCGATTCACCTTTCCGGGGTGCAATTGTATATTGGTAACAATCGATGGACGAGGATCCCTATTTCAGTTCTTTAGTTGAGGACCTACACATACAAAGCAGGTCAGCGGTACGTAGCTTACTCTATATTTGCCACTCCTCTACTTTCTTCTCTCACACATGCATGTGGCTGCTGTTGTTGCCTACTGCATTATATTCTTTCAGGAAAGTTCATGCTTGCATGCACGCCTACTCTATGCATTCTTTCTTCTTGCACATATACATAACTAACCGAATCTCGAGCTCACCTCACAGGACGGCGGCCAGGCTGCCCATACACTCTAGTGCTATTCCATCCATTCATGTATGGTGGTGTATTTTAGTTTGAAAACGTAAAGTTTGCAAATATTGATCAGAACAATTAATGTTATTAGTCAAATTGTAGGTGTGTGAGTATTGTAAACTTCTTCCCATTTTTTAGATGTGATATTAGCCTTGTCCTAAGTCAAACATTATTATCTTTGACCAACCGTTTTTTTTTTTAAAAAAAATGCTTATAGTTTGACAGCATATGATTTTTAAATTTCTAAATTTCTTTTCATAGTGAATATAAAAATATAAATCTTATGAAATGAATCTATATAATTTTGTTTAAACTAATGGTCAAAGATACCAGATGCTTGAGACTTAGGATTTAGGAATTGATAGTACTCCAACCGTCTAAAAATATTTGTCAGTTTGGGATTCATTTTTTTTTCTCTCTCAAATGATCTGTCATTATTGCACTATAAAGCATTATTAAGGAGACATTTGGATTCCTTGTTAGCCCTTGCCAAGTTAGGAAAAGATAGAGGTGTTTGGTTTGCTTGTTCACTACCTCATAGTTCTTCTTATATTTTTCAAGCTCTTCTTCACCAAGCCAAGCAAGCCAACCCACTCTCTGGCTCTAGCAAGACTAGCTTCGCTCGGCAAGATGAGACGAGTGCAGTAGGCGAGAGAACACTAAGGGTGTATTTGGTTCTCGGGAGAGACTTCTCCATTCCTTACATGTATAGGAATCAAGATATATAGAAGTAGTGTTTGATTTCCTAGTGTTTAATTTGGCTCACCCATGTTGGCAATACTACTAAAAAATTTCAGGAGAAACGTCTGTTAATGGAGGGGTGCCTTGGAAGAAATGACAATCTCTGTTAATGGATTAACCGAGGTGAGCACAAAAAGAACATGGAGTGAACGTACGATGAAAACACGAAAAGATGTGGGGTCATTGAAAAAAATGGAACAGGCGTTTGGAGAAGCGGTGTCCATGACTCGGTTTTGCCCGACGAGAGCAAAATGGGGCGTGGGGTTTATGCCTCCATGCAACAATTTAAGCTGGTGGCCAAGTGACTAGGTTATTGGACTAGACGAAAAACAAGATAGGAAAATTTTGTTTTTAATATTATAAGATAATTAGGGGGGTTTATAAAACGAGGGAGATATGGTTCAATCTGGATGCACGATGCTAAGAGTCGTCATTATTTAATCAGATGATTTCTAGAATAATAAATCCGGCATCCCAAAGGCTAGCTCTAGCTATATACAATATGGACTCGAGAGATAAAGTTATGAATTCGTACGACGTATAGCACCTCGAGTTGTCCATGTAGTACTCCATGGCATGATGAATTGAGCGGCAGCTCGCATCTCTAGGATTCTAGAGCTGCAAAACTTGCTAATCCCAAGCGTACGTAAGGACACGCTTAAAGTTAGAGGACGTACCATGACCATGTGATGAAGGCATACCCTCAGCCCGTGCATCAATCGAGCTTGAACGTCGTTGTTCTTGTTCCGGTGGAGTGGAGTGGAGAGGCAATCGTGCCGACATGCATATTCTAGCGCAGAGACCCGTGTTTCCAGCGTTGTTCGCCTTTCGCCGGGCTCCATATGCCTGCAGCTCGCTCGAGATCTTCCTGCCGGAAGCATCCAAGGATTCGATCGACTAGCTACCGTGATGCAGGGTGATATCACCCCAATAGTCCACAGCTGAGCTGAGATGAGATGATGCAGGCATGTGCTGTTCAGAGCCCGGCCACCACGCGGCCTTGCTACAAAAGCAACACTAGGTAGCTACTAGTAGCTAGGTAGAGAGACTACTGCATATGCATGTCTAGCTAGTGGCTACTGCATAGTATGATCGAGGAGTTTGTCTGAAAACAAAGTACAGTAATTAACTTGTAGAGAGGATGGTCGTGGTAGGTAGTCCTATTATTTTTTGCTTCAGATCGAATATCTGTTCAACAATGATGATCTCTTCTTTTCAAGAGACTTTATTAATTAAATTACATAAAAACAATGTATATAGAGCAGATACAGTAATAAGGTAATCTCTTTATTCTAAATCGTAAAACATTTGGAATTTTCGGATGGCTAGTTCTTGCTATTTTCGTCAAAAAAAAAGGTTCTTGCTATACCCATAGATACCCCATGGTCCCTTTTGATCTCAGGATTTTAAGAATCTAGATAAAAAAAATCTAATATCTTTTATTGAATTTTGTGTTTGTATGTTAAAATCCAATAGAAGCTAGTTTGTTCCGAAAGGATTTTAGTGTTCTCAGTTTTTTTTTTTACCTAAATTCTTAAAATCCCTAAGGATTCAAACGAGACCTATGTCTAGATGCATAGTAAAAAAAAATAATACATCTAGAAAACCAGAAACATCTTATAATTTAGATTAGAGGGAATAGGTTTCAAACTTTTTGAATGTAAAAGTTTGAGCCAAGAGCCATACTTTTCTTCTAACAGGTTTCATGTATTGAACTTTAAAGAAATATCTAATATTTATTACAGAAATTTAATAACACTGGACCTTTCTTATTTATCTACAATACACAGGAGGATGGTGAGTCCAACCATATACAGCATTCGTTGTCATTCTCACTTTCTGATAAGTCAAATGTATTTTTAAACTTTGACAATATATAAGAAACTATTAATATATAATACATAATTACTACCACTAAATAAATCATGAAATAATATAGTTTTGTAATAGATTTATTTGTAGATATATCTTTCACTTTATATATATATATCAAAACACAGTATTATAAGAAAGTTGACCAATACAAATTCTACAGCGCGATGAGCGTCCTCCAATAGTACTCATTATTGTATCGCCGGACGGCCTTTGTTTGGTGTCGGCTTTTCTCCGCCGCCCAATGGCTTGCCGCCGTACGGATCGCTGGCAGTGGCAGCTCTGAAACCTCTGCCTGCTGCACTTCTGACGAGCGCGGCCCGCCGGCGATGGGATGGGAGCAGGCGATAGCAGCGACGCATCCTGCTTTTCCCTGCGATCGATCGGATCCGCTTTTGGCAGCGGGATTGCACCACGCTGCACCAGCAAGACGCCGCAGAGGCAGCCCGGCACCCGGCAGCTCAGCGTGTCTGTATATGGAGACATGCAGTAACTGTGAGGCTGATATGATACCCGGCTGGCAGATGCAAGTGATGGCCATGCCATTGCCGGCGTGCATAGCATGCAAATGGAACCTACTGGCTGGTAGTAGAATAGTAGAAAAAGATGTTTGCCATTGTTCGTTGCCTTTTGGTAGATCATGGACGAAAGAACATCGGTTAGAAAGTGTCGTATGGATCGTGCCTGTCCCTAGCTACAAATAAATAATAGCGAGGTATATACGAATCGTCATTTCATGCTGCTTGAGTGGTGATGTATTATTTATGGAATGATTGTTCAGTTCAGTGTGCACCCGATCCGGACATACCTACGTCTACTACTCAATTTGATGGTGTGTCGCGTCAGTGAGGAACAGTGGAAACTGAAACAGTGGGTACACAGCATGTATCGTCCGTCCATGTATTTTTTTTTTTTTTTTGAGAAACATCCATGTAAACTAGATGGGCCGGTCTGAAGTGAGCTGACCACGCTTGGGCCTATCTGTTACTATTGAAAACTAATAGGCCCCCAGTGGGCTATTCACTGTTAAAAACTAATGGGCCCCCAGTGCCGAACGTGTCTTCGTCTCGCGCCCATCAAGACACGTTCGGCACCGGCACCGGCCCTGGTGAAAAAATAGTTAAGTAAGCTTCAGGCCCAAGAACTTAATTGGGCCGATTGTATACGAGCCATCATCTTTGTCGGTCCAGGGCATCCACGAGGCGTATCATCATGTACACAAGGATAGTGAAGCATGTACGTACCTCGGGGATAGTGAAGCGTGCCTCCGTTTTAATCAGTAATTTTATATTAAAAATATTAATATTTATAATACATAATTAGTATCATTAGAAAAATCTTTTAATCTAGTTTTATTAAATTTATTTAGAGATATAAATATTATACATATTTTTTATAAATTTAGTCAAACTTGTGTCATAAGAACCGAAGACGACACACGTTTCGGCAGTGAGGGAGTACGTACGAGCTGCAGCTGCTTCACTGACTGAGAAAAAATGGCACGTCTGTCTGAGTCTGAAAACGCAGCGACCGACACAGATCAGCTCAGCGTCTGATGAAATCTCTTCCTCTGTTATCACGCCTCTAATCTAATCACCCAGATTAAAGCGAAAGGGAAGAAAGAACCTAGTACTAGTACGAATCCTACCTGGCACCGATGTTTGCCAAAGACGGCTCACCCTCTGCAGATAAACCATATGCAGAGCAAAAGGCCGGTGCATCACGAGGAGGTTGGTGCGGTGCACATCATCACTTCATCAGCCGTTTCATCAGAAAAGCTGAAGACGAAATCTCTGCAAAACAAATCACAACCCGTGTTCATAATAATTCAGGGTTCAGACGAAATGATGGTGTTTTGTTTGTGCGGCGCGCACTAGTGTGTGTGCCGCCAAGCTTCTTCGTCACCTGGCAGTTGGCGCATGTATGTTTTTGCTAGCACCAGGGACATACTTATATTGCTTCAATAATTCAGAGCTTCAGACAAGAGATATATACTATATATACACCTCTTATCTTCCTTCCTAATTAAGCTGCAAAGTTCACCAGCTCCTGCTCCTTTGAGCGACTAGGCACCAGTTTTACCTAACTACGTACACCTTTCTACAATTTCCTCTTTTTTTTTTCCTGGTAGAACAAAAAAGAAGCACTTATATATCTGAGTCAAAAACTCCGCTGCCCACCGACTACTGGTAATTGAGATGTTCCTGTACTAGCAGTTGCTTTCTGACAGCTGGGTTCTGAAGCAGACAGCAATATATATACATACATATCCTCATACATATGATACAGTATATATGTAGAGCACACAGCACTGAACGGATCAACATACAACACGAATACGCTACCCTCAGCAAGAACCGGCTACTTTTTAAACCCCAAAACCGTCGATGATGTTTGAATAACGTTCCCTTTTTTCAAAACTAGTGCACTCGTGCTCCTTAATGAATTCAATTAACATCTTCGGCTAACTATAACTTTTGCACAATCTGACGATGCCACTGGATTGTATCTGAAATAATTGTCCGAGAAACTTCTAAGCAAAGGCTTAGAACAAGCTACTTTCACGCACGTCGTGTGATCAGGATCGTGCCGGTGTCCGATCGACGTATACGATTAAATGCAGATGGGGATCGGAGGAGCAAAAGGTCAAAGAGACAAGCAGGCCAACAAACCAAGAAAGGGTCGTCGTCTGCGATCCCTGCCCTGACGTGCCGGGCAGTCGCGGACGCCCCACAGCGCTGCGGCGTCACTACCGGCTGCGTCCATTGAAACGCCGGCAAAAACAGCGTCACCGACACTAGCGCAGCAAGCGTATACAGTCCTCTCCCTTCATTCCTGCTGACCAAAGTTTCAATATCTCTGTTTTTTTTTTTCTTCGTCTACTATCTCTTGCATTTCCATATCGGTGTACTAGCTTCGTTCTCCAATAATGGTTGATTGTACACACACATGATGGATGTTAATTAGGAAACGTTTGTGATACACGATAGATGATGATAGTACTAGCTTGCAGTTGCAGCACCCTCCCAGCTGTGAATCATTAAGGGATAATGATGAGTCAGTCGATCGAGCGGATAGATAGTGGCACATGGCGTAGGCCAAGAATGTGAGGCATGATTGTCCGTCCTTGGGAGCCAGTAGAAGCAGCAGTTGGGTTCGGTTGGGTTGGGCTAGGCATTTCTCGAGTTTCAAGCCCCACGGCTGCCATACAAGCAAGAGGAATCATGGATGGTTTCAGCTGATCTTCCTGCTGCACAGCTGCCTCTGCCACTGCATCTGCACTGTGTGTAAGAGCAGAGCAGCAGCAATGGCGACGCCCGTGCAGTGTCAACAACAGTCCAGCCGCGTTTGTGTCATTATGCATGGCATGTGGAGTACCATCCACGAGTCATAATGCCCTGGAATCTTTGCTACCAGACCATACCAACAGGGCCAGTACTGCCATAACCACACTCGCTAACAACAATGCTTAATTGCTTGACAGTGCTGGTTGCTGGTACAAGGTGACCCACGAGTAGGCAGCCATGCATACCAGTCGCCAGTGACACAACACCTGATGCATGCCGCATGCTCCGACCAAATGCAAGTATCATCGGTTCAGCTACTAAAATGTTAACTGACCGACGAATGAACTGAAGCTCCGTTCAGCTGGAATGTTAGAATTCAGCTCAAATGCAGTAAATTCAGAACCAGGCCAGTGAGAGCTGCCTGCTGAGTTGTTTTCAGGTAACATTGTGGATTCAAGCCGGGGAGGCAGGAGAAATTAAAAATCCCTGCACGCGCGTTACCGCCTTTCTACTCGATCCGTCTCCCATCTGAGCAGACATGTTAGATGCATTCTCAGCCTTTGTGAGCTGGAAATCTAGGACGCGGGATTAAAAATAAGCAGACAACAACAGTACCATTGCTTGGGATGCTGATGATGCTTTTAAGCTTTACTTTACGCAGATCTGAAGGCTTAATTTTCCAGCCGAGCGATCAGCGTCCTTTGTTTAGTGCCTAAGCAAGCAAAGGCTTTTTGCACAGTGGCAGTTCTTGGCACACATCTTAAAGGAAAGGGTCATTTGTCTCTCCTAAAAAATCTGGGACAGAGAATGAGGCTTTAATTTGTTCATTCAGATAATCAGATTAGTAACCTGAAACACAATGTGCAGTACCAAGTCGGTGTCATGCATATGCAGTATATATTATCATTAATTGAGGTGATGTTTGCTGGTTTTCCTCGTTTTAATTTTGTTTTCCTGATATCTGGAACTGGTGTGCACATGATTTTCTTTTATAGACATATACTAAAAAATATTAGATTTTGAGGATGTTTTTCTGATGCTCTGACAGACTGACATTGATGAGAATGTTTTGTTTTAACGACCAGAAAGTGACACTGAACTATGAGGATCATATATCAGATATTATATTATTGCGTGTGGAAATGTTTTAAGAGAACGAGTGAATAGTCCATGTTACACGCCAGGAAGCTTCCTCCATCCACAACCCAGGCCTATTCTTTGATAAAGTTAGCAAGCTTAATCTAAAGTACAATCATCACATAGATTATTCACTAATAAGGTCCGATGTGTTGTACCAGTAAGCAAGCTTTTTTAATGGAGAATGCATAACTTCCCGCCTCTCTGTTCTCTCTCCGTTTTTTTTTTCAAAAAAACTTCCCGCCTATGGACAAATTAAACATGCAGATAATTATGAAAATCTATCACGGTTTATTTGGTTGCACTCATCTCTGCCTTGATTCACATGTGTTGGATAGATTTTGGTGAAAATTAAACTAACTTATGCCTTAACACACATGTATTGAGGCGAATAAAGTGCATACAAACAGAACTAATAGGCTATATGTAATTGTGCAATCACAATTACATATATGCTATCACAAACACTCGGTATATTTGTCATGAACCTATGACCAACTCATTTCAATTTACACGTCAGTCATCCCTGAGTGCGACTACCTAGCTAGTAGGGCCCAATTTCAGAGCTAGCCCCAAGCTAGAACGAACTGAGTACCACATGACTGGAAGCAAATTTGCACGGGAGTGTAGGTTTGGAACAATTACATTATGATACATACCTCATGAGTTTTTGAGTTCACTTAGAATGGTATCATTAGACTAGATCATTTGCTTGGGGAAAAGATATGTTACCTATGAATGGTTTTGATTTTGCCTAGTTAAACAGCTGGAAGAGTAATTGTTTGCTTGAAGCTTGTTACCCTGAAAAAATAGAGCCCTATCTCCTAAGGCCTGGTGTTGGTTAACATAAAGTACTCCCTATGAAAGCTCAGCGAGCAACACTCGTGGGCTCAATTTTGGTGACTTTGTGGAAGAAGCAACTGTCCAGCTCAGCTAACTATCTACTAGGACTTAAATAGAATAGAATACACACGGTAACTTTGGCGGGCACTGCGAACGTTCCTCGCAGTATGAAACAAAAGCTTCCGGTGCTGCATCAAAGATCAAACACGACCAGACAGTGCATAAGATTTCACCATTTCAACTGATTCAGCAGGGAAAGAAGGACCAGAGAGCTGATCTGGCAAGACGAGACCGTGCCGGTGCCGCGCCGCCCGTTCAACGGTGAGGGACGGACACCACTGACCAGCAGCACATGAGTCCGGACAGACAGACACTGTGGTCCCACCTGAACTTTCGTCGGGCCCACCCACGGTCGCGGCACACCACCCCCGGGACCGCGATTGGCCGATGACGCGTCCTATCGGCTACGGGTAGAAAGGCCCTCGTACCCGCAGCAGAACGCCTCCCATTTTTCCTTTTTGATGATTTTTCGTTCACCGAACCGCCGTCTCCGCCTCCCACGGTTCCATCAGAGGAGCTCAGAGGCAGCAGACGAGGACCGCCACGCCATTACCAATTGGTGCCTTTACCAATTGCCCCCTCCCCTCCCCTCGCAGAGAGGAGAGGGAGAGACGAGGCACGGAGGAAGGAGACGACAAGCTCGCTCCCGCATTGGCAGCCTAGCTAGTAGCTAGCTGCCTACCTCTCGCCGCCGGCGCAGGTAATTACTGAATGCTGCTTCTTGGTTTCCTTCTCTGCTGATGAGAAAGCCTCGCGCTGATGCGTAGTAGTGGTTGGTGAGTATTGAAAAGAAAAATCATGGCTTTGGCTGGGTTCATTCATCTGGTCTTCTCCTCCCTCCCTCCGGCGGTCCGTCCGGCCTCCCCCCATGTGAGGCGCATAGATAAAACGATTAAATTTTTAGGAAGCGGCCAGAGGAGTGGCGGGGACCATGGTCCGTCGCGGCAGCACCGCAGCGCTCCATCGAGGCCCGTCCGGGTGCGGCGGCGGCGTCGTCGACCCGATATAATGCTAGCGAGCCGGCCGGCCCGGAGGTCAAAAAGTAGTGGTAATGCCGGTGCATGTGCGTGCGAGAGAGCAGGAAGGAGGAGAGCCTATCGCGCAATTTGTCCTTGCTGTTGCGCGGCCCGTGTGCGTGTGGTCTCTCGCCGGATCGCCGTGCGCTCCCGTCCAGCGCCCGCTGGCACGCCGCTTTCGGCCGCGGGCAGGGGCACCTACCGCACGCGTCCGAAACTTGCCGTTTTCCCCCTGGCCGCGGGGGAGCGTCGCTTTCGGGCCGGGCAATGCCCATTGCTGCAGGCTTGGTCCCGGAGGGAGGGAGGGAGGGAAGAGTTGCCGGTGAGACTGGTAGTATAAACGAAAGGGGGAGGCTTTGACGCTGCTCTGTTCTTGGCTCGGGAGGGTGCAGGTGCAGGGGGACGAGAGGAGGAGCGCCAGCCGCCACCCATGGGGGCCGCCGGCGAGGAGATGGCGGCGGAGGCCAAGGAGGAGAGGATAATGGTGTCCGTCCGCCTCAGGCCGCTCAACGGCAGGGAAGCCGGCGACAGCTCCGACTGGGAGTGCATCAGCCCCACCACCATCATGTTCCGCAGCACCGTCCCCGAGCGCGCCATGTTCCCGACCGCCTACACCTACGGTGAGTAGCAGCTGCAGGTTACTGGTTTTACTGGTGTTGATTGACTAAATTATTGGTGTTTTCTTTTTGGGAACCAAAAAAGAGAAAAGGAGTTGGTGTTCTTGGGCATTTTACTGCTGGTTGCTTGCTCACATTGTTGCTTGTTTCCTGTCCCTATCAGATAGGGTGTTTGGCCCCAGTTGCTCTACACGGCAAGTCTATGAGGAAGGAGCAAAAGAGGTTGCTCTTTCAGTTGTCAGCGGAATTAACTGTATGCACAAGAGAAACAGCTTCGTTCTGCCGCTTCCATTTTCGGTAATGAACCGATGTGAGCTAACACATGTTTCGGCATGCATTTCTTCTTCTTGGCAGCAAGCATATTTGCCTATGGGCAAACAAGCAGTGGAAAGACTTACACAATGACGGGAATAACGGAGTATAGTATGCTTGACATCTATGACTACATAGATAAGGTATCTGCATGTTTTTCACTTTCATCTTTTCTGGAATGCTATTGTGAATTTACTAGTGTTTCTTTGCATTTGAACCCATTCTCCATGCTGCAGCATCCTGAAAGAGAGTTCATTTTGAAATTTTCGGCCATAGAGATATACAATGAAGCTGTGAGGGACCTTCTAAGCCATGACCCAACACCTCTTAGACTTCTTGATGATCCAGAGGTACTCTATTCTTCTTTACTTGAAAACTCACCATAATTTATTCTATGTTTTCATCCTCCTATTTACAATGCTATTCATGCTGTTATGTCAAATAGAAAGGGACTACTGTAGAAAGACTCACTGAGGAAACTTTGAGGGATTATGGGCATCTTAGGGACCTTCTTGCTGTATGTGAAGGTGCAGAACTGAACTTGATGCAAACGAAAGAGGTGCCCGTGTTTTCCCCACATTATCTGATTCAATTGTTTTTGTGCTCCAGCTCAAAGGCAGATTGGAGAAACTGCTTTGAATGAAACAAGTTCCAGATCTCATCAAATACTCAGATTGGTTAGTGTCCCTTTAATACTGTACGCTCCACATTATTCTTTTAATAAAAGTTTTTTGATCCATCTGTTAATTTCAGACAATTGAAAGTTCTGCTAGGCAGTTTTTAGGAAGAGGAAACTCGAGCACCCTTGTGGCTTGTGTGGTATGAAAATATCGTCCTACATTTATAATTATTTCGCGTGGAAAGTTCTGTGCCTTATATTCTTCCTGTGAACAGAACTTTGTTGATCTAGCCGGAAGTGAGCGTGCGTCACAGACGGCTTCGGCTGGTATGAGGCTAAAAGAAGGCAGCCATATTAACAGAAGTTTGCTTACACTGGGAAAGGTCGTGCGTCTACTCAGGTTTGTTTTCCCCTAGAAAGAAATTGTAACTACAATGAGTTGCATATACTCTCTTTTTTTTAAAAAAAAAATCTGATAGAATTCTTTTGGCAGTTTGCATTTGCATATATCTTTTCCAATTGCATTTTAGATAAAATGTTGCTTATTACCTGACCCTTTTCATTTTTCATGCTGCAGCAAAGGAAGAAATGGCCATATCCCTTACAGAGATTCAAAGCTGACCCGTATATTACAGTCCTCTCTTGGTGGCAATGCTAGAACAGCCATTATCTGCACAATGAGCCCTGCTCACACTCATATGGAGCAATCCAGGAACACCCTTCTGTTTGCGACCTGTGCAAAAGAGGTTATTACAAATGCACAGGTTAACGTAGTGATGTCTGACAAAGCACTTGTGAAGCATCTTCAGAGAGAACTTGCAAGATTAGAAAATGAACTGAAATTCCCTGGCTCAACTGTTTGCACTACTCACACTGAGGCTTTGAGAGAGAAGGATGCACAGATTAAGAAGGTACATTCCCTCATTTCTATGATTCTGTAGTCCTTGGAGCACTGTTAGTTGCACCACCCATCTTTATGCACTGTGCACTCGTCTACTTTTGTTCAGCTTGAAAAGCAGCTTAAGGAATTGATGGAGGAAAGGGATACAGTTCAGTCTCAACTTAACTGTTTGCTAAAAGGTGATGGTGATGACCATGGCAATGAGCACGCTGCAAAGCGATGGGTATTTGTTCTCTTGTACTTACTTCCCTTTAGAATCACTGTATTGCAACATCTAACAAATTGACCTACTCCTGATAGGATGAGCGCAGTCGGTCATCAGAGTCCCTTGTACGAAACGTATCGGAAGAGACGCTTTCAGTTGCGGATGCTTATGGGGTTGCTCATCAAGATCAAGATTATGCATCGTTTAATGGATCATATGTCTACAGTAGCGATCATAATGACTCAGCGTTCCTTGGTGAAACAAGGGAGCTTCCTCGGCAAACATGGGATCAAAAGGTGATTTCACCTTGGCACCCTCCCAGCAACCATGGCTCTGATTTCATAGAACCATACAATATTAAGGAATCACCTTCAAGAACTACCTCTGAAATTTCTGAAGAGCACTGCAGGGAAGTCCAGTGCATAGAGATACATGAGCATGTAAGAAGCAGAAGCCACGGATTCAATCAATTACTCCCTACAAACACCAAGAGCCAAACACCTGATATAGAGGTGATCTCCAAAGATGCAGTCCCACAACCTGATGAACACCAAGGGCTCAAAAGCATAACAAAGAAAATAGAAGATCATGTCAGATCATATTCCAGCAAAGACGAGCAACAAGCTGAGAATATAAGAAAGATAGAGGAAGATTCGGTCAAAACGTATCAATGTGAATCTGATAGAATTACAGAAAATGTTGTCAAATTATATACGTGTGATGCTAACCATTCTTTTGACATTGCAAAAACCCCTCATGAATGTTTGAGCCTCAAGAGGTGCATAATGAGCTCTAAGGATCGTGTGTTGGCTAGAAGTAACAGCTGCAGGGCTACCTTCATGGTGATTCCAAATAGTTGGTTTGATGATTCTGAGAATACTAGCACGACGCCACCTGATGAAATGTTTAGGTATGCTTCCAGAAGGCTTGATAAGGTCAGGAGAAGCCTGTATGACAACAATGGTGATTGCCAAAATGAGGACTTCAAAACCTCCCCGTTGATTCCTGAAAAAAATGATTACCAAAATGAGGACTTCAAAACCTCCCCGTTGATTCCTGAAAAAAATGATTACCAAAATGAGGACTTCAAAACCTCCCCGTTGATTCCTGAAAAAAATGATTACCAAAATGTGGAATGTTTACTGGACTGCTCCACAGTTTCCTGTGAAGTAGCATCTGATGAAGTTTTCAATGACATGAGCACCAGTGATGAAGTAGCTAAGGAAATGAGCACTAGTGATGAAGAACAAGAAACTCTTGTCAATAACATTAGTTGTGTCACAGAGGTGAAAGAGAATACTGAAGCTCACCATGAAGATCTACTTGAACAGTTACAGGCACAAGTAATCATGGTAAGAGTGGATTCTTCATAGATTTTCCTTCCATTCATGATTTCTCCAGGATCACTCACAGTTTTGCTTAAAATGTACTAGACACTAGGCATCAGCATCCTGCTCTTTACTCTGCTATGTTTCTTACTATGCATGCCTACATGGAAACATGAGAAATAGAATTGACTGGCCAGCTCAAAGATTGTAATTTGTAGGTGTTCTTTTTTTTTTTCCCTAACATATTATTTGGTTTGTCCCACAAAGCTGATTTGTCGTAACTTTATTTGTTTAATTCAAGCAGCAGGCCGATAGAGATGAGAAGACATCCACAAAAACTGTCAGAGACGTTGGTGTAGATTCAACACTGAGCCCCTTTGAATCTCCTTCTCATCCAAAAGTTGATTTTGAGACAAAACAACAACAAATTATTGAGTTGTGGCACGAATGCAACGTGTCCATCGTGCACAGAACTTACTTTTTCCTCCTCTTCAAGGGAGATCCAGCAGATAACATATACATGGAAGTGGAGCACAGGAGACTGTCCTTCATT
Organism: Bothriochloa decipiens; assembly: GCA_023333625.1. Classification (NCBI taxonomy): domain Eukaryota; kingdom Viridiplantae; phylum Streptophyta; class Magnoliopsida; order Poales; family Poaceae; genus Bothriochloa; species Bothriochloa decipiens. Next base: position 38,502,320 of record CM041643.1, read on the forward strand.
AAGAGTTCATTCAGTGCACACCCTGCAGCAGAAGGGGAACTTAATCCTACCATTGCACCAAGGTACATACTTTCTTGTATATTGAAACTGTCAAATCAACCCTCAGTTTTTTTGCATTGCATTTAAACCCTACATGTGGTAGAATATCGAACTCGTTCCATTGTACTCCTATATTACAACTATCAAATCCATCCTTAGCTTTTTTGCATTGCATTTAAACCCTATATGTGGCAGAATACTTGAACTTGTTCTATTGACAGCTTGAAGAATCTTCGCCGAGAAAGGGACATGCTCTACAAGCAGATGCTGAAGAAGCTCTCCAATGGGGAGAAAGAGACAATTTACAGCAAATGGGGAATTGATCTGAGCACCAAACAACGAAGGTTACAGCTCTCCCGCCTTATATGGACACGAACTGACATGGAGCATGTCAGGGAGAGCACGTCTCTTGTCGCGAGGCTGATTGACCTTCTAGAGCCTGGGCAGGCCCTCAAGGAAATGTTTGGGATGAATTTCACACTAGCTCCACGAGCTGATCGGAGATCGTTTGGCCTGGTAGGTTCTTACTCCATGAAGTAAGTGTTATGACAGAGATGGGTACAGCGACAATGACATGACACATGGTGGTGGTAACGTAGTGCAGAAGTTTGACTTGATTGGAGAGGAATTGCTCCCCATGGTTGATTGATTTCACTGATGTCCTCACCTGTTTTTATGTTTGTCCTTGTGCGTGCGTGCGTGTGGTAGATATTTTTTTTTTCATGTGTAGTTTCACAGAAGTGGATAAAAAACATCACCTGTTCTGACTCTGTATTTCGATCAGTGTTTGTAACATGTTTGCTAATATGGATATTGGGAAGGCTTCGCTTAATGCATCCCAGAAACTATGAACACTGATCCGATTCTAATGACTTACTAAAAAAAAAAAACTGGGCGCGGCTTTGGTGCACCTATTTTGAGTCAGATCTCCAAACAAACGGCTTGCTCATTCTTGAGATTGAACAAGCTTGCTGGTGTTTGATCTGGCCACAGGTGCAGTGCAGGCACTTCTTGCCGTATGTCTCCTAGGTTCAGTTGGCGTTTATGAATTTCATGGACGAACGGTAGTTTGTACTCTTTCACCTTTTTCAGGAATTTCACGATCTCCTCGAATTCAGAGCGAATTATTAAGCAACTGAATGGCACAGCTCAGTTAAGAACTCGTTATTCCATGATATCTGGAGTTAGGAAAGGTGCGATCAGCAGCATAATGCTGTGTTTTTTTAATCATTGGTGTGTTGCCTATGTTGATCTGGCAAAGCTGCTGGCCACAGGAACTGCTCACATACGAGCCGTGAAGTTATTAGTGCATCCTGTGTAACGACCCAAAGAAACTTGGAGTTCTCTAGTGGCGGTAGTGGTGTTAGGGATGATAAAAGATCATCTAGTACTGCAAAAAATATATGAAAAAGAAGAGCGCCTGACTCTGATCATTGCTTACATTCTCAATTCAATGCTTCTGCAGATGTGCCGTCAGGCAACGCTCACGCATTTGGAGTTTATGATTGGCAGTGTCTTAGCTCCAGTATAATCTACAGCATATATATATAGAGAATAGCATACAAGAAAAACTGACTTCATATCTAGTTCCATCTATTTTTGGGTTACAAAAGGCTGAGCGTGTAGGTTTTTGTCGACTTTAGACAGTACTGGTAGATCACAGCCATGTAGTCTTAGGTTTATCTCCACTCAAAAGCTCTCCTAGTTATACTGGAGTCCCATATTAAGTTTTCGATTGTAACCCTATTGGTGCTCCTGTAAAAATAAAAGGAAATTTTATTCTCAAGCTAGATAATGCACTAGTAAATTTCGAAGAATGTTTGGACAAAGCATCAGCTCAGCTGGAGAAAAATGATAACCCATCTAAATTATCATATTTTAGTTAAAAATTACTTGCTCAAACATCCAAACCATGCAAGCTGTAAAGGACAAAGTTGCACAGCCTAAAGGAACATATATTTTTTTGGGGAAAAAAGAAAGGTAGATATAGACAAAACAAGATGCTGATGTATTTATTAACTATTATATAGGATGTTTCCTGTAAATACGGCAAAGAGTAGTTATTTAGTTACCTATATTTTGCTGTTTTCTGTATGCGAGATCGCTTAGATGTTTTCAAAGACGCATTATCACTTATGTAGCCCTTATCGATATCCTGTGAACTGTGATTCAGAGTGAGAGGTAGTCTAGGAGTTGAGGTGGCTTTAGATTGGAAGTTTATAGATAAGAGCCACTCGTTTTGACCTAGTGCTACTCGTCAAAGTCCTGTGTTCTTGTTTTCATCCAATACCCTGAATTACAGATTGAGATATCACTTATTAGTAGTCAGTTACTGTACACTATATATGACTTATGAACAAAGGAAGAAAATGTACACATGTTTTTACCCTGTCTGCTCAATCTCCAGATGTTGTATATCCTGTTTGAGTTGAGATTGATAGTGAAGCAAATACACACTGTCAACATTCTATATACTCAACACAGAACAATTAAACTTACCAAAAGTTAGTGCAGCTGATTTAATGTATGTATAGTATATTATAGATACATACCTTTATCATTCTTGATTGTTCTTCTCTATGCTTAGAAGGCTCATATGATACACATTACAGTAAACATCTGGCTCATCTCTACTAAGCAATGATCAAATTTGACAACTGCAACAGAACCGGAGACACATTATGTTTTGATTGAGAAAAATTAATCACTTACCTGAGGGCTTGAACATAAATTTTTTACTCCGGAAAAATATTTTTTTATGGTTTTATAATATCATAAAATATGTTGGAGTTCACAGGTTAGTCAATAAAATTTCATATCATCAAAGTACTCTGAATTGAGTAACAATGACATATTTAAAATTGATAAGGAAATATGCCAACATATATTAAACTAAAACATCTCAAGCCCTGTAAAACAGAAGAAAAACAAATTTAAGTCGGCAGTAATCTCTGTGTTTGGGTACTACGGGAATTGTTACCTATATACATTTCATTAAGAAAATGCTACCCAGTAAACTTCTGAATAGAAAAGCAGAGAGTTAAATATAATATCAAATTAAGAATTGGGGGAATGGCTAGCTGCAGATGCAACTTAGAAGTAAACATATGTTTGAGAGCACAGTTTCCATATATAATAATACAAACTTAGCATCACAACAACAACAACATAGCCTTTTATCCCAAGCAAGTTGGGGTAGGCTAGAGATGAAACCCAAAAGAGGCATGGAAACAAAGAACACATAAATGGTATAAGAAAAAAGATTACGGTTCAGGCACGTTAATTGCTAGTCTCCAAGCGCTCCTATTCATAGCTAAATCCTTAGGGATATTCCATTCTTTAAAGTCTCTCTTAACCGATTCGTTCCAAGTCAGTTTAGGTTGACCTCTACCCCTCTTTATATTATCGACTCGCTTTAGAACCCCACTACGCACCGGCACCTCAGGAGGCCTCCGTTGGACATGACTAAACCATCTCAACCGGTGTTGAATTAATTTTTCCTCAATTGGTGCCACCCCAACCCTATCCCGAATATCGTCGTTCCGGACTCTATCCCTCTTTGTGTGCCCACAACACCATCGTAACATATGCATCTCTGCTACACTCAATTGCTGGATATGTTGTCTTTTTGTAGGCCAACATTCAACACCGTATAACATCGCCGGACGAATCGCTGTCCTATAAAACTTACCTTTTAACTTCTGAGGCACCCTTCTGTCACAAATGACGCCTGAAGCTTGACGTCATTTCAACCAATAGGCTGAAATTCTATACCTAACATCTTCATCAATGTCGCCATCCTTTTGTAGCATCGATCCTAAATACCGAAAAGTATCCTTCTTGGCCACCATTTGCCCATTAAGGCTAACGATTCCCTCCTCATTCCTAGTCGCGCTGAAATCGCACCTCATGTACTCGGTCTTGGTCCTACTAAGTCTAAACCCTTTCGACTCTAACGTGCGCCTCCATAGTTCTAACTTCCTATTAACCCCTGCCCTAGTCTCATCCACTAGCACCACATCATTAGCAAAGAGCATACACCAAGGGATATCACCTTGTATGTCCCTTGTGACCTTATCCATCACCAGAGCAAATAAATAAGGGCACACTTTATTCAATTTCTTAATCTCATATCCTTAAGAGAGAAACAATAATTATGTATATTTGCTTAAGGTTTATATCCAGCAAGATGAAGCTCAAATGTAAATTATTATGACTTCGTGACAACTAGGGTGTTTGAGTGCTCCAATTACTCATAAGCTGGTATGAATAGGCAATAATATAGATATAGCTGCAAGAGTTATTTTCTTAAGATATAATTCAGCAGGTATTGCAAAGACGCAGTATTAAAATCAATGTGTACATCTCCAACAGAGACAATGCATGGTTAATACCAAATTGGAAACATGTTACGATGATCAGCTTTGTTATGGACAAATGGTAATTTCACCACTACAGTAAAATCCTCCCTCCAATCCCAGACGTCCAATTAAACGTGGGACGGAGGGAGTATCAGCTATGCCTCTTTTTTTTTTTTTTACTACTACTATTGGCTTTTCAGGCCGTGAATTAGCAATGAATCCTGACAACATTAGTACCAACAAGAAAAAAAAAGATTTGTCTACATCATTAGCACATAATTAAAGTGTTCCAGCAAAAGCATGTTAATATCACATCACAATGGATAGCTGGTATAAATAGACAAGAATAAAGATCGAGAAACTATAAGATTTTTCTACATCTTCAGCACAGATTTTTTCTGCTTTAGATAATATAGTTCTATTAGTTGTTCCTCTCCTGTATAGTGTTATGTATAGCATGTACTTGCATGCACAAGAAACACTGAAGAGTCCTCCGTATAACTTTTGTGGATGAGTAGGCAATGAAATGGTCTAGCCCTTGACATTTGGATAGTTAGTACAAACTGAAAACCTTATTCATCGTAAGCTTGAGTGAGAAATTTTGAGCAGATAGACTATAACAGGTGCAATGTATGCCAGCATTGAAATTCTGAAAAGTAAGAATCCTTAAACTTGTTCAAAAATAAATATAGACAGTTTTGATTCACTTGCATGTATGTATGGTTCCACTAAATGTGAGCTGCTACTTGCAAACTTCACCTGTAAGAATGGTCAAGTTTTTCCTGTGACACTTCTCAGAATCTTACACTAAGAGTAGACATATATGGCATCTAACTACCAGTAGCCTCGGCAAGAGCATGAACCTGTACTAAAATGATGAAAGCGAGCTGGATCTCTGATAATTATTTCCCTGCTTTCACTTTCAGATAGTAACTTCAGCGTCTCATGGCCTTCCCAGGACATCTTCTGGTTCTTCATAACTCTTACAGGAGCAGTGTTTGGCAAAGTAGACAGCCCAAGAGCCACTGCTAACAATTCACCATGTTTGCCGATTGAGTTCTCACTGACCTTTCTGCTTTGGAATCCTAACTCCCAAACATTCATGCTGCCTCGTTCAGTCTTCTGTTTCACCCTGACCAACAACTCTTCCAGTTTTATGAAAGTTGCATCTTTCTGTGAGCAAGAGTTATCTCCATCAACAAAATGATGGCAGGTTCCTTCAAATTCTGCCCAACTAACCCCAGACTCCTTAGTCACTCCTCGCTCTCTCATCTGGCCTCTTGTCCTCATAGCAAGTGAGATTTTCCCAGCATCCATGTACAAGTTGTACAGAATGACATAAGAACTAGCAGCAAAAGGCTCAAGCATCATTAGTTTTTCTCCTGTTTTTATACCTCTATCTTTGTCCCCATGGATTCTGCAGGCGCGCCATAATCTATGCCAAAGCACTGCATCATTTTCTAATCCAGAACTATTTATAAAATCTTCAGCATCAGCCACCTTCCCAACATGGCCTAGGAGATCAACCATGCAAGCTATGTGCTTCACATCCGGGACAAAGCTGTATTCTGACACCATGCTCTCATAATGCCTGCATTACGATAGAAAAGCATGTATTCAGTTATAAAAAATATTCAGAAGTGGGAAATAAGTAAAAAGGAAATCGAAGATGCACCCATTTCATTCATTTCTGTGTAGTTGTATAGTAAATTCTGCAGTTAAGACTACATGTAAGCATCAGACATCTAAAATTCTTCAAGGCACAGTATGATTAGCAGCATTATATGCTAAGTGGCAACAAATAACAGAAAAGATATGTCAAACTTAAACCCTCCACCTTTTACATCCGGGCTTGGGACCGGCACTGGCAGTGTTACTTCAGGTCTGACAATCCTACAAGTTTTTGGTACTGGTAGTTTACATGCATGCCTTGATGCTACCCATGGATGACCCTCAGGATTGTCTTTGGGTTATGCATACAGCTAATGCAGCATGCCATTTTTTATTAGTGCGGAAGAAGAATTCATAGTGTAAAATATGGAACGATGGCAGTTTATTTTTTAGGAAGATTTCTTCCATCTACCGCTGGAATTACTAATTTTCTATAAACAATTCTCAAACTCTCATCTCCACCTTTGTTGTTGCATTTAATTTTTGTGTAGGACGATGACTATGTAAATCCCTTGTAAATTACCACAAGTATGTTAGAGGTAGGCAGGGAAGCCAGCTACATATATAAGAAAATAAAGAAACGATGTGATATGTTGCTCTCGGCGAAAACAAAAATGCATACCTGAAACCTTCATCTATCAGTCCCTGATGGCTGCAAGCAACAAGAACAGCAAGAAATGCAAACTCATTTATCATAACACTACAATCCCTCATTTTCTTAAATAGCAGTAGAGCTTCTCTTTCATGTCCATGCACTGCATAGCTCAAGATCATTTGAGACCACGAGAAAGTATCCAGGGATGGTATTCTCTCAAATGTCTTCTTTGCAGCCTTAAGATCACCTGTACACCTATACATCTCAATCTGTGAATTGCCGCAAAGAGTAAATCGATCGAGTCCAGACTTGACTGCATAACAGTGTATCTGTTCACATGCTATTGGCATACTCAGATCAGCACAGGCCTTCATCACAATTGACACGATGAATTGATCAGGCTCCACTCCTGTATGGCGAAGCTCTTTGAATAAGTTTAGTGCCTTATCAGAATGTTCATTGTGCACAAATGCTGTAATCATAGAAGTCCATGTAAGAATCTCTTGCATGGGAGTCCTATAGAAGCATCTCAGACAATCATCAACTAGACGTTCTTTTGAATACAAATTAATCAAAGCATTGGCAATGAACTCGTCATCTTCGAACCCAAAGAGTATAACATGGGCATGTATCTGCTTCCAACATCTTACTGCATTGGTCATATTGCACACTTCAAGCACGCTCTTGAATGTAAATTTGGACGGTCTTATCCTCCTCCGGAACATGTTTGAATAAATCCTGACTGCTTCCAGTCTAACCTCAGGACAGGGATCGTTACCTAACCGAGCAAACCCTGCTATCATGGTATTATAAATTACCACATTCTGGCTTGGAATGCTACCAAACACCTTGATGGCCTCCTCCAACCCACCGTTCTTTGCATACATGTCCACCATGGTGCTCCCAACAAACACATCCAAGTCCAAACCAACCTTAATCACACAACCGTGAAGCATCCTCCGTACATCCTCCGAATCCTCGAGCTCAGAACAAGCCTTCAGGATCCCACCCAGGGAGAAAGCATCGAGCTTCACCCCTGACCGGTGCATCCATACAAGCACATTCACCGCGACCTCTGGCCACCCCATCCGCACATACGCCGACAGAAGCAGGTTCCACGAAACCTCATCCCGCTCCTCGGAGCGATCAAACGCCAGCCTCACCTCGTCAATCATCCCGCACTTGGCGTACATGTCAATCACCGAGTTGGCCACGAACGCAGTCCTCGCAAGCCCACTGACCACAGACAGCCCGTGCGCGGCGCGTCCGCTCCTCCAGTCCCCGACGCCACCGCACGCGGCCAGCACCGCGGCGTAGGTGAACCTATCCACAGCGCCATCTCGCCGCGCGTCCCGGAACGCGGCGAGCGCCAATCGCGCGGACGCCCCCTGGGTGGCGGAGTAGGAGTGCCCGGCGATGAGCGTGTTCCAGGTGACCACGTCCCGGCGCGGCATCCCGTCGAACAGGAGGCGGGCGCTCCGCGCGTCGGCGCAGCGGGCATAGGCGGCCAGCAGGTTGTTGCTCAGGAACAAGCCCAGCCGGTACCCCGCGCGGATCATGTGGGAGTGGGCGAGCCTGGCCAGCGGCAGCGACCGGCCCCGCGACGCGCGCCGGAGGAGGCCCGCGTAAAGCGACGGCTCCAGGGACGGGAGGCGGTGGCTCGCACCGGCGCCGCGCGGTGGAGCTTCGGGAGGTCGCGGCCGAGTCGGAGGAGGAGTCTGGTTTGGGTGTGAGGAGTGGGTTGGGATTGGGCGAAGATGGTCCGGCTCCGGCGACCTCTGTCTCTGCTGGAGCATGGAGCGCGGCGCTGCGGGAGCATGGCGGCCGCGCTCACGCAACAGACGGGTTCCAGAGGGTTTATAAAAGCATTAATGACTTTCAAGTGACGAGGAATTTTGTTAGCTGTGGGCTGTGGCATTGGGCTGCAGTGCGGCTAATGGATGAATAATTGGGCCAAGTTATGTGGGCTTTGGCCTTGGTAGTCAGGAAATCACGGCATAAGCTTGGCCCACGGTGACGGCGAGATTGCGGGCTTTTCTAGAAAGAGACAAACTGGCCCTTGTGTGGTGGCACAACCGAGGCCCATCATCCAGCAAGTTTTTGCTGGCTGGAGGAGGCCACTTAGCCTCGTTACCAGCTTGCATTGTTTTTTCTAAAAAAAAAACCAGCTTGCATTGTTTGGTGCGGTAGTACCGTACTATTCCCTCCGTTTAGTTCACTTTGGCCTTGTAGATCGCCGATTCGGCGTGCAGAATCAGCATTCGCTACAGTGCCAAGTACGGTAGTAATTTTATTTTTATTTACTAATAATTATTCAAACATTGATTAATTAGGCTCAAAACATTCGTCTCGTAAAGTATAATAAAGCTATATAATTAGTTTTTGATTGCATCTATATTTAGTACTCTATGTATTTGTCGGTATTTTGATATAATAGGGAATAGGAATTCTATATAGTAAAATTTAGGATAAATTTAGAAAACTAAACAAGACCTTTGACTTTTTTTACATGTATTTTACTATATACCTAAATAAATAATATGTCTAAATATATAGTAAAATACATACATCAAAAAAAATTAAAACTATAATTTAAAACAGAGGTAGCCAGCCTATACCACCAACACCAATCTGTTGTGCTGTCCCGGCACCACCTGTGGCATCTGGTATTGTCGATTCATCGTACAGATCGAGTGGGCAGGTACAGACAGCCCACAGTTTTGCATCGCATTGGTGGCAGGGGACGTACAGAGACAGAGACACGTAACCTTATGCTTGTCGATCGAGTTTCATCGTATCATCGATCATTGACAAAAAAGACTCTAGGCACCGATCGAGAAGCACCAGGACCGCAACAACTTTTTCGTGTCTCCGGCCTTTAGGACCACCATTTTTTTTTGACAACATTAGGACCACCATTTTGTTTCCACATAGTATACTCCTACGGTACAAGCACAACAACAGACTGGAGATAAGGCCGCCTGGCCAGCAAACAAAAACAAACAACTGTGACTAATGTCTTTTTTAGCTCCAAAAAACGTACGACACACATGGAACCTTCTCTAGCAACAATATTCAATGGCTGGCAGGCAGGCATGCCTTAATTCGGTCGTCGTTCAATTCGTCCGTGGCAACACAACTTGGAATTAGGCTGTCATTGTTGCTGTCTCCATGTAGTTAGGGATCGTGGATTTTTGCACAGGGAAATGCAAAAATCCACATGTCCATCCGATTCGCACACGAATACACGATGAGACGCTCTGATGACAGTGAGTAGTGGTGATCGTACAAGTAAAATATGCCTGCACAGGAGGTGGCGGTTAAATTGCGAATAACCCAATTCCTAGCCCTAGCATATACATACATATACTTCTATACTAGTGTGCTCGGCTTGATCGCAGGGTATGCAGTGGCATATACAGCATACCCTTGCATGATCGAAACCACCGTACCATATATAATGAATGGACAGGACACGACGATTGCTCTGATCTCTACTTGGTATGCTTCACCGATCGAGATCATGCATAACGGCGACGTGGATGCAGTCTCCCGGCCGTTTTTCCGGCGGCGTCGACGACGCCGTCGACGTCGACGTCGTGGTCATCACAAGACATGAGGCAAGAGCTGATCGGGCGATCGAGATCACATCGATCGCCACGACGCCACCAACTTGTCATATGTGCATCAGTGGCCACTCCTCGCGGGATAGGTGTAGCTATCATCATCAGGACTCTAAGGACGCGAGTGAATATGATCGATCAACATCATCAGCCAGCCGGTAGACGACATGCATGTATGCAGTGTTCTTGACCCCGGCCCGGCACAGCCGCCCGTTGGCCCCATGCCAGGATTCGATATCTATGGTGCACCCAGGTGATGGTAGACAGACAGTGAGCAGCCCACAGGATTTGTTACTGTTGGCTACCCTGATTTCAGCAGCAACCATGCATGTTCCAAAGTAGTCAAGCACTCAAGCCTGCTGACAATTTTTTTTTTTTGTTGTTGTTGCTGTTGTGAGAAACATGAGGAGCATCAAAAGCGCCCCACTCTACTGGTAAATTACTCAGTTGTGAATTATGTGCGCAGATGGGAGGATACGATGGTACTCTCTTGGTTACAAATTGAATCAACTTCTAGAGCTGTCCTAAGTCAAACTATTTATGACATAAAATTAGTATCACTAGATACGCCGTGAAATATATTTTCATTATGTACTTATTTGGCCTTATAAATATAAATGATGTTACTCTTTTTTATAAAGTTGGTCAAAATTTAAGATATTTAACTTAGGGTGGTTCTAAGAATTGATGATTTGTTTTAGGAGAAAAAAAAGAGAGTTTCTTTTTGTGTACAAAATAGGTTTTCAGCTACTGTAAAGGAAAAAAAAAACTAGCTTTTCAACTAGACTACAGAGAGTACTCTCGCACCGCTGGCGCTGGAGAAGCCGTTTGGTTTGGCTACTAGCTTGTGATGATGACAACACTGATTAGTGAAATAAATGCAATAGTACAGAAGAGGAGAGGAGAGCGAAGTGACGAGGATGGCTGTATATCCTGATTCCTGAGACTCAATCGTCAGTGAGTCACGTAGGGCGTGTTTGGTTGGACGCATGGCTGCCAGAGCCAGGCTGGTTGCATGCAAGATTCGCTTCGCTCCCCAAAAAACGCAAATCAGTTCCGTTCCTCTGCTCAGTCACGCGCATGCAGCCTAGTACCATGGAGCCTGCCCAACCAAACAAAGTCTCCAGCTACAGCTAACCAAATCAAGCTATGTTTGCATGCGCTCAACCTGGCTGCTCAGCGCCTGGTTCTAGGATACGGGCCAGGTTCCTCTGAAACGAGAACCAAACAAATCAAGGGTATAGCTCTGGGCCCTGTTAGACTCGGCGGTTCCAAACCTTAATAGTTTCTTCAAGTCAATACCTACGCCATGCAAAGGTCTGGACCGACAAGATTGATTCATCATCCACTGTACTCACTCCGTCCAAAATAATAGACGTTTATATTAGACTAGAGAAAAAGTCAAATTTTACAAAAGTTGACCAATAATTAGTCAAATTATGTGCCAGTTTAGAGCAATTGATTCTCTAAGATGGCATTATATTGTTTCTCTCTAGCAATTTGACTACATGCTATAAGAAAATTATTGGGTCAAAATCTACTATATTTTGTATGAGTATGACTTTACCAATGGTCAAATACGCCTATCATTTGAAGATGGACCTTTTATAGTTGTATGACTTTTCCTATGGTCAAATACGCCTATTATTTGAGGATCGCGCGCGAGAGACACTAGGAGTATGGATGGCGGAGTACGGGCCATGCATGATGCATGCATAACTACGGACACGCAATGCGTGCGGAAGAATCAGAATCAAATCATCATGCGGTGAGCCCGTGAGGTATACGTACTTATTAATTTGGTGTGACCATCTTTTTTCCCTTCTCCCTCCGTCTTAATTTATAAGTCTTTTTAAGAATCTTAGAAAGTCAAAATATCTCAACTTTGATCAAATGCTTAGGTGGCATCATAAATGTTATCATCTTATCGTATAAATTTTAGTCAAACTTGAGATACTTTGACTCTCCAAAATTTTTAAAATGACTTACAATTTAAGACGGAGGGAGTACTACATGTACAAACCCTCACGTGGATACACCCTAACCTTAGGAGTGTTTATCCTCGCTTTACGACTAGTGCTTACGAAAGACTAAACCTGCATTTTTAACATATTGCTAGAGTCTCCATAGTCATCTCATTGTCGAGGCCTATAATGAAAATAGTAGTCATCATATCAATAAATATGTGGAGTGTTTTTTGTTGAGTCCAGACCGATTTAAACATGGATAGACAGGTCCATGACCAGAACCAGTCATCTAAGCATCGTGGGAGTGGGAAAAGTTTAGCTGATGGTGCAGATGTATGTAGTACAGTTCATGCATGTATCTTTGCTTACTACGTACACACGTTGCTTGCTGTGATGTACTATTGCATAAGGGATGCGGTTCACTTGGACCCTAAAATGGAAATAATAAAGCATGAATGGTATTGCATAAGGGATGCGGTTCACTTGGACCCTAAAATGGAAATAATAATTAACGCATACATCCATGCATGTAACTTGGACATGCATGCACATACCCCCTGCTGGCTGCCCAGTCGGCCCCAAGAATTACTTCTCAGGGCATCTTCAACGGTTTGACATTTGCGTTTGGCATTTATGTTTTTTGTTAAAATTCTAAAAATCAGCTATCCAACAGTTTTATAATTTGGGTTGGTATTTTGATTAACTTGGCAAATTGAGGAGCAGAATTGGCATATATGCCAAACTCTGGGCGCTCGGTAAACGCGTGTCCCGCCGTTCGTGCCGTACTCCAGCCGCAGCCGCGGCCCGCTCCGTCTCCTCCTCGCCGGGGTCCATGCTCATTATGTTCTTCGCCATCAGGTTAAACGTGAACTGCACTCCGGCGGCAGCACGCGCCCCAGCCCATACATCACCTGTTGTTAGCTAGCGGCGATCGATCGATCCTTTTGCAATTGCAATATAGGCGTGGAGACAAATAATTCAAGCATCGATCGATCATTACCTTCGTGGCCTGGTGCTGCGCGGAGAAGGTGTCGTCGGCGGGCAGCCACAAGCGGAGCATCAGCAGCGTGTGGCGCTCCACCTCCGGCAACAGCACGACGCGGAGGCGCATGGAAAAGCAAGCGATGGGTCCACAATTTTCCTTTTTGCCAAGTGAAAAATGCCAAACTATTGGAGATTGACTATTTTTAGCTTTGTAATTTTCATTTGAGAGTTGGCAAACTTCATGTTTTGCAAAAGAAAAAATACAAAACTGTTGGAGATACTCTTAGTCCCCAATCAGTCTTGTGTAATACTCCCTTTATTCCAAATTATAAGTTATTTTAACTTTTTTGATTCATCTATCTTGCTATGTATTTAAATATTTTATTTATCTAGATTTATATAGTAAAATTAATGTACAAAAGAGTCGAAATAACTTATAATTTAGAACGGAGAAAGTAAGCGTCTAGTTCCTCTTTTCCTTTAATATGGGTGGGCTCTGGCGCTGACCTCTCGGCAGCTTGCTCTAGGCGGTCGGTGTGCCTGTGTATTCTCGCTTAAGTGCTGACATCCCTTATGTGGACGGTGACCTAACTATATGCATATTCCATATGCCCCTTAGAGACCTCGGAAGCGTATGCACGCGTTCAGATTAATGACGTACCGGTATCTCGTTCATTGTGTTAGGGCTGTTCAGGGCTGTTCATTGTTTGACAACAACGAAATAATGTTTCTTACTAGAATATAGTGAAGATGTGCACTCTGAATGGACACCACTCGTCCACGCTCACAACACCCCTACAAGCTACGCCTACAAAAATTTTTTTTGGAGCTAGCCAAAACCTCCCTCCGTCCATTAAAGAACGTGTGATTCTAATAGGAGTCAAACTAGTTTAAATATGATCAAAATTATAACAAATAGTATTAATATCTGTGTCTAATAAAATTTATTATGAAAACATATTCTATAATTATTTATTTTGTATCATGAATGTTAGTACTTTTTTATACTTTAAACAAACGTTCAAACCATTTAACTCATTGAAAAAAATGCAGAGTACGTGGTACCAGCTTGACCTTAAAACGAAAGAACATGCAAGCAGCATATCCTATGGACTATGCAGAAGATCTGCAGAATTTCTTGGGTGGCCACACACGTTGGCACCGATTGGATCGTTCTTATCCAATGAAATTCCACTTTTCTTACTACTCCTTCAGACTGATTTGTGTCTCCTTAATTCCTATTGTCCCCTTGACCCTTGAGCTTAGTCATGCTGATGGCTCTTTTTTCATTATAAATGATCAATCAACACGTTTCGTAGCCCTCGATGTGTTCCTGGCCACAACAAAAGTTTAGGACGATATAATACAGACTAATTGTACAAGGAAAAATGTTAATATATATACAGTGTGCTCATCGTCTGACTTCTAAAGCTAGCGAGACAGGTCAATGTTGAAATTTGTAGATTAGGTGGCAATTTGGCCAATTGATTCTTTGTGATGTGAAACAAGCTTCAATCAAACCGGAGCTGACAGAGTCTCTAGTTATCCATCCACTCCTCTAGTCCATAGCACAAACCAGCAGAGATATTCCCATAATTCATATGCTCTCTTCGTTCACAGCTAATCATATATCTACACGAGGAGTCATATGCAAGTCGTGTTAAAAGAATCATTGCATTGTTTCTTGAATGAAAGGTAAACAGCCAGCCTAGCAATTAGCTAGTACTCTCTCTCTTCATTCTAAATTATAAGTTGTTCTGACTTTTCTAGAACGACTTAGAATTTAGAATTGGGGGAGTAATTGACATTGCGTTCCAAAATGAGAGTTGGTTATCCCTACATGTGGCCGCTCGTACCAAAAGACGACATCGAGCAACATAGAAGCTAGGGCTTTTATTTGGAGGTAAATTCAGTCTCGGTTAAATTGTGATTGTGTCTTGAGATGAGCCGTCCTTTACTACCTGTGTATCCTCCTTGATGCAGGCTCAGCTACTTGTTCTGTAAACCTCTCTTCTTAATTGATTGGATGGGGCAGAGCTCTTGTCATTTCGTTTAAAAAAACACATACAGCAGCTAGCCATGACAGTGACGATATAATAAACTTGAGATATACTTGCATTGATGGTGGTAAAGGTGCAAGAGATACAATAGCGGTTTTTAATTCGTCAGAAACCATCTGTACGTGTGTGTTCATGTTCACAGCAGTCATGGTCCGACGAAAGTTCTTCAGACAGAGCATGGGACATATAAAGCTTATTCTTATTGGGGTTGTTGCTACTTGCTGCTTGAGGGAAAGTACTAAGACATAGCACAACGACAGCTTTTGGAGCAACAACCGGCCGGTTTGTGCTTCTTGGTCTTCTTGACCACCGATTGGCCGGGCGGGCTGTTTCACGACATATGAACATTTGAGCAACTTATTTCGTCATTCGTAATAGTGACAGATATTGTAGTCAAATATATGGAAAGGGGCGAGACAGAGTGATAGACCGAGAAGGAACATGTATGTTCAAGGTAATCTCATTTTTTCTGTCGGCACGGTTGGCTCTATGCGCTTTAGCATATAAGGGCACGCATATATATACTGATACTCATGCTAATTTATCTCAATACTTTAGGATTTCAACCTTTTTTATTAATTGTTTTGATTTTTATCCACGTGTGATAAGTTCAAACTCTAGTGCTTATTGTACTTTTATTCAAATTCTCTTTTGTATTTTAGTAAAATAGATTCTAGGTCCTAGGCTCTCTAGTCTAGTTACTTGGCACCATGTGGGACTTAACATGTTGAATTTTCTTGTAGTAAGAATTTATAAAAAGGGTTTTATAGATAATTATTAAACTACCAGTATTGGTTTGCCATAGCCATAAAATCAAAATGTACTTATCTAAAGAGGTTCGTAATTTGATGACTAGTATGATTTTCCTTGGGCTAGCGGAGATCCTGGGCGAAAGCCTCGCCTTAGAGCTCTAAGGCCAGCGGCGATGGCGCCTTGGGTGTCACCCCATTCACGAAGGCGCCGTTGAAGAATCTCCTGCTTGATGTCGCTCCTCCCGCTTGGTCTCCTGTGTTGTGCCTATTTGTGCTTTATATTTCTCATCGCTCGGTATGTGCAGTTAGTGATTTTGTAGCCATAGTCTTCTGCGGATGTTTTGTCACGTCGATGATCTTGCTGCTTGGACAGATGCTTTGACGCCGGTGTGTGGAGGATGAGTTGCCGCTGCCACGTGTCTCGGAGGTCCTCCTCGTCGTGGTCCTGAGGGAGTGGCCCTCAGTGACTCGGAGGAGTTATTTATGGAGTTCCTCCTCGTCGTGGTCCTGAGGGCAGTATGGTCCTCAATGACTCGGAGGAGTACTTGGAGAGTGACTCCGAGTCTGCGTGCATGACGCGTCGTTAGTCTGCTTGGGCTGATGCTTTGCCGCCAGTGTTGTCGCGCGCGTTGGTCTTCATGATGGTTCTCCTTGCCCTGACTCGGAGGAGTTTTACTGCTGCGTGCGGGGGGGCCCCCATCCGTGGATGCTTTTACGCATCGATGGTATTTGTGTGCTTAGGCGGATGCTTTCCCGCCAAGAGTTTCTACTGGATGCTTTGCCGCTACTATCATATACGGCCTACCCTTTTGCTGTTGGCTACCTTTGTGTTGAGTTAATCATATATTAGGTTCAATTGCTGAGGTTGTTAGATGGAGGGTACCTGACTCCTCATGTTTCTTGTTTTTTGTGTGTGTTGAGGACTTCGTTGGTTATCTATGGATTACCCACGAATCCTTTTCTATCATTTGTGTAGGTCTATTGACCATTCACTTCTGCTTAATGCAATACAGGCTATATGCCTGCTCTAGGAAATGAAGAGTAGCATACGAGCACATGTTTATACTAATTCAGGTATGGGTGCCCTACATCTAGTGGGAAATGCTTCATGAGCATACCTCCACCGGTAACATCTTTTGAGTGATAAACGTTTAATTTTGTATTGCCAGCGGTGATGTTTATACTCATCGAGCTACAATTGAGACAAACAAGTGAAGCCTAGAGTACTTGTTGTCAAGCACTCAGCTCTATACTCCCAGCTAGGGGCATGCCATAAACCCCTAGTTGAATCTCGAGCATACTTGGTCCGAGTCGATCGGCTACCTTCCGAGTTAACCTGAGGGCACACTCATAAATTTGAATAGGATCCCACTAGAGTTTTAGAGTGCACGCGCTTCATGGTTTTAGGATTGGTTAGTGCCTCTGCCAGCGGCACACTGCCCATGCCTTGTGCAGCTAAAAGCCGCACTTCACTTGCACCTCCTCCCGCAAGAATGTTGAGCAATGCAGGAGGTATGGATCAAGAATATAAAGAGAATGGGAGGTGGGGGCACATGAGAGAGGAGTGGAGGCTAGATGAGGAGTAAGGGCAGCTGAGTTGATGAAAGAGGGATAAAGCAGAGCAATGCCTTAGCCAGGGATTCAAACATGTATGAATAAGTTTTGGTTAGAGTAATCTTTAGGTATAAAGGAGGCCTGCTCCCCATGATCTAGCTTCTACTGGCCCGCTCCCCGCCGCTGTCGCCGGTGGCGCCGGCACCCGCCTTCGCCTCCCCGCAACCTCCCTCGCCTAGATCCACCTCCATCTCAGCTCTTGCCCTCCTCACCTTCTCCCCCCGCTGCCACGACGGTGCGCGAGGAGCGGCGGGCCGCCGCCGCCGCCACCTGCCACGACGACCGGCGTGAGCGCGGGTTCGGGTGCTGGCGCGTCGCGGCCTCCCTCCCAGCAGCCTTCCTACCCCTCCCCTTCCTTCTCTCCAACCCCGACATCCCCTTCCCCCTCCTCTCCTCTGCTGCACGCAACTCGCGAGCGCGGGCTCCCCTTTGGGCCGCTGCGGCTGGTGTCGGCTGTCGTCGGCGCTGGCGCGGCCACGCCCGGGGGGCCGGATCTGGCGGTTCGCCGTCCTCCGTCGCCGCCCAGAAGACCTCCAGTGCTTGGGAAGGCAGGGAGTGCCCGGCCCATGGTGGGGAGGCCACCGACTCTGGGCAGGGTGACCTGCAACCGCCACCGTCTTCATCGTCACAAGCCAGGGAGGGCAGGCCCGTGCAGGACGACCTCGAGCAGCCACCGTCGGGGTTCCCCATCTTTGGTCTCTTTTGCCCCGCACCCAGCGAGATGTATTGCGCGGCGGCCGGCGTTGTGGCCGGGGTCCTCCGCACGCTACCGGCGAGCACATCACCACCACCCGTTTTGGTTGGCGTCGAGGACGAGGTCCTCCGCAATCCTCGGGTGGCCAGGAAGGACGGGGTCAATTACTTCATGGTCGTTATGGAGGATGTCCCGGAGGACGACGACGATGACGATGTGAAAGCGGGTGGATGTGGTCTCGGCCTCGACGCCTACCTCATTAACTCGTCCGCCCCCGTCCCGAGCCTATCCTCGTCCCTGTCCCCCAATGCGGCGCTTTTCCACCTCGGGAGCCGCACGCAGGGACGCTCAAAGCAACGGCTTGGGCAGATGACAGCGATGCGTCCGATGACGAGCAGCCCTTGTCTTACCTGGATGCTGCAGGTCAGGCGCCGAGGCCTACCACTGCGCCTCGGGGGTGGCCGAATGATGTCCATCGCCCGCCAAGGGCAGCGCCTATGCCTCCGCTCAATGCGGCATTCGTTGCTCCTAGCGGCTGCAAGGCAGTTGTTGGGCGGCGCGAGCCTCGGCGAGGTCGGAGGAGGCATGAGCGACCGCGTCCCCAGCTGGTGAGTGGCCTTCCTGTTCGGCCACCGGAGGGCTAAGGCGATGAGCGGGCGGGAACAGCTACCCGTTCACCAGCGGCTGGGATCGACGCGCTGAGCGACCATCCCAAATGCCGACGGGTGGTAGTGCGTGCTCCCCTAGCGCCCTACTTGGCCGGCGCGGGCGCCGCGTCCCCGGCGGCGCCATGAGGCGGGCACCCGGGGCGGCGTCGGGCCACGACAGTTTTCGACTTACGCCGATAGACACTGCTTCAAGTGCCTCACGATGAGGCATCGTGTTGCCACCTGCAACCTGTCGTGGAGATGCTTCCGCTGCCGGGGCCTTGGTCACATCGCACGGGAGTGCAGGAGGGCAAGGCGCGTCGACGTCGTTGCCAGGAAGGATGTCCTTGAGCAACGGGACAACGACAACTGCGCCGTTGGCGGTGGTCGTTGTTGCCATTCGCGCCAACGCCGTCGTTAGCGGTGAAAGAGGGAGATGGGGTCCGCTGGCCAGCCCTCCATGGTCTGGCAGCCGCGAGTCGCTTGTCCCATGGTTGCAGCAACAGCTGCGCCTCTGGCTCAGAACTCGCACCATGGATCAATGGAGCCTGCCGGTCCATTGTTCGCTTTGATGGATGTCGCCTGGGCCATCATCCTTGAAGGCCCACTACCGCCGCTCGACAACACGCGAACCGGTCAGGGTATGGCGACTTTGTAACCCACATCGCTGACCCCTTCGGCGACCAACTCTGCTCTGAGCCCTCCGAAACCCACATCGCCGGTGATCAACTGGGTGGCGGAGGCCGATGGCGCACCAGCCGCATCGTCGGGGCCTACCTCCTTGGCCATCGTGGACTCGCTGCCACCTGCGCAACTAGTCATGCTGGGCACGGTGTCCACGGCGCCGTCCGCCTTCATTCTTGGATGTCATGCCACCATCGTCGTCGTGTGTGACCAACGAGGTTGTTGCTGTGGACGCCGAAATCTTCAGCACGTCGGCGACCAACGTAGCGACGTCCAGCCATCTCAGCGCTGACAGGGACGTGGAGGACAACAACGGAGGCCATTCTGCTTCGCTTTCCTTCACTGGACGCTTGAAGCATTTCACGCAATGGGTGTTCACGAAGGCCGCCTCACTGCTATTGTCGCCGCAGACCGTCAAGTCTTCTTCGTCTTGGATGCCATGATGGAGTAGGCGCATCGTGGCACAGCCGTTGTCCAAGCAACCGGTGGCCAAGCGAGGTGAGTATCTCATCATGCAGAGGATGGGGCAGCTACAAAGGAGGACTATGAAGGAGGCCACACAGGAGCTTGAGGCCATGTTCGGCGGCAAGCCCGGTGATGCCGACGTGATGCGTGAGCTCTTCCCTGATGCTGCGCGGCCACGGCGGCCGCGTGGACGACGCGAACGACACGGCGGACGCGCTTGACGCCACCATCGATCTATGGATCGAAGCCGGTGCGCGCAGACTAGGTTGTCGATTTAGTGAGTAATCGGCTTACGATGTAAGGTGCGGGAGTAGCGCTCATGTAATACCTTCGCTCCCAAAACGCGTGAAAGCACGGGTTGTAAGAATTTTTCTACTTAAATGCAAAGATGTGCAAGCCTTTTACAACTCTCTTTCCTTATCTTAATTGAAAGGCAGAGCTCCTGCTATTGCGTTAAAAAAATCTTTAGGTATAAATAACTATTAGTTATAGCTGATTCAGACAGTGTTATAACTCTATCACCTGCCTTGCTCTCATTATCATTGTCTGATTTTTTGCACGCAGCAAAATTTAAAGCATGGCCCTTCAATAACTCATTTTATTATTTTTTCTGTTTTGAAACAAGAAGCGTGTGAAAGAACTCCAAACTAATTATATTTTATTTAAAATAAATACAACAAAAGGTCATGTGAATTGTGACTAGTTTATTCCGTCGTTATTGAGCTGAATGTTCGCCTTAATATTTGAGAAACTACAGCTGCGCAAGAAAAACTTATGTAAATGAACACAGACACACCACCAGCAGAACGACGACTTATCGAAAACTTGTTTGATACCAGAGCCCCCATTGAGGCGACTCGGGGGCGACCTAGCCCCGCTGCCAGAGAACCCCGCCGCGCCACCACCTCCGGCCGCCGTCGCCACTGACTAGCGGTGGCGGCGGCCCGCCGCGGCACGTCAAAAAGTGTGACCGCGGCAGCAGCTCCCTCCCTCCTGTTCTCCCCCCACTTTCTCTTCTTTCTCCGGGCGGAAGCACTTCGGCAACAACAGGGAAGGCCGGCGGCGAGCAAGGGGCGGCGGATCCAAGCTCCTTGGGTCTGGATTCAGTGCCTCGCGCCTCGGATCCGGCGAGTAGGGAGGCCAAGCAAGCACCGTCGGAGGTCTCGGCCTTGTCCGCAAGATGGCCGGCGGCGAGCTCGGTGCGCTCGGTCCACGCTGTGCCATGACCCCCTGGCCTCCAGATCCGGTAGTCCCGGCCCCGGATCCGCCCGCTCGGGCCCGGCGCGTGGCAGTAGGGCGGTGGTGGGCGAGCTTGTACGGCGCAGGCCCGCGACGGCTGGTGGCCACTACTGCGGTTGCCCACGGTTCCTAGCTGCCTGGACGGCCCGCGACCAGCAGTGCCCGTTCCTATCGCGGAGGCAGCCGACGCGACTGGATGGCCATGGCTGGCGGTGCCCCACCCCTCCCATGGAGGCAGCTTCGGCTGGCCGGCCCCAGCCCACGCTTGGATCATGAGGCGTTGCAAGGGCGGTACTTGGCGCTGCCACCGCCACAGCCTGTCCCTTGCCCGGCATTCTGCAGTGGCCCTACTGCTGTGGCCCTACTGCTGTGGCTGTGAGCGGGCTAGGCAGGCCTACGCAGGTGAAGTTGGGGTGAAGACACCAGTCTGGCTGTAGCTACAGCCTCTAGGCCAGCGATGGTGGCGCAACTATGCGTCATCTCCCTCCAGGGGGCGTCATTGAAGATTTCGATCCTATCGAAACCGTTGGGCGGTGGTGCTGGCCGCAATGTCAAGCCGACGATAGGTATGGGTGGTATGGGCAGCATCTCCTAGGATAAAAATCCTCTATGAGTGCTCTCACGATGATGTTGGCGTCTGAGGATGTCGGTCCCTTCCTGAAGGTGTCATTGAGCACTTATAGCTGCCTTAACCTACTTTTTACCCTGGCTTGGCTGCTCTCCTCTCGATCTTGGCTCGCAGGTCTCGGGGCGAAAGTCCACATGAGCTTGGTGCTACAAACATCGATGGTGGCGTCCTCGGGCGTCATTCCCTTCTTGAAGGCATCGATACAAGCACGCCTGCAAAAACCGCCTTGGCCACCTCTTCTGTGCCTTCTTGCTTCACGTTCCACCTTCCTTTGTGCCTCCCTCTGTAACTTCTCGGTCCTTGTTCCTCTATGTGGGTAATACTGGTCTGGTTGCTAGTCGTTGTCGTCGCTTCGATGAGCGTCTTCCTCTAGCGCCTCTGCTCCGTTGACGCTCTCCTAGTTGGTGCCACAAATCATATGCCGGGTGAAGATTCCACCGTTGTCGCCTTTCCCCCTTCATGGATCCCCCCCCCCGTGACTGGCGTTGAATGGCGATAAGTGGGCCCGGATGCGTTGGAGGTGTCATGTTCACTCTCATAGGAGGTCGTCGTGTTCGGTGATCCTGAGCGCGCGTGCTCGTCACTGCTCTTAGTCTCCATTCCCCTGTTCGTTCCTTTTTCACTGTTTTGCTCCTAAAGTGGAGGGCAGCAGCGGAGCGGCGCAGTTACGAGGAGGGGTGGAGGGAACAAAGGCTCCGGTAAAATCGACGAGTATGCTGTTCGGCGAGAGCGCAAATTGACGACGGTTGGCGTCTTTCAGCTTAAGTCTAGGTTTATACTCATTTGTTTTTGTTGTGTTATGACGGTTTCAGTTCAAGTGTTGTTGTAAGCTGTTGTTGTACTCTGTCTCTCTTCCCCTCTTTGTACCTCTTGAAAATTTGTATGAGGATTGGCACTTACACCTTTCCACCACTCGGCTTGCCGAGCAACTGTGGAATGAAAAGTAGGTGGAGATTGATTTGATTCTCCGAATTCCCTAAAAAAAACTTATGTAAATGTCATATGAAAGAATTTAATGGCATCATCACAACAGAAGAACTTTTCAATGTGAAGAGAAATGGCCAGATGAAGTAGCGTTTTCTTGATTAAAGACGGTATATACAACAATATCAATTCGCCAATTAATGCTCAAGACCGAAACATCTTGCCATCGGGACGACGAAGGGCTGTCACCTGGTATAGGAGAAGAAGGTTTGGGTTATTTTTAGTTGTTTTCGGAAAGATTCGTTGGCACACACCAATCGTGTTTGGTTGGGTTCCTGTAGTCGAGGAGCTTGCTCACCATTTGACTATTTTCATGTATGCGGTGGGTTATGTCTGGCTGTGTGTCTGCCAATTGGAAGGAGGAGGCATGTAACTTGTATCTATTATTACTATTTTTCTCCTTTTGTTCTACTACTAATATTTATATTTGGCAAATCTCTTGTAGATCTTTCGAAGAAAAAAAAAAAACTTGCCATTTCCGTGATAGGCTGACAGTGCTGTTCGTTAGTTCGATTGTAGCATTGGTTGAACTAGTCAGGGAAATATCATCACGATCGGAGCAGAATGTCCATATATATATATATATATATACACACGATCAGAGCAGCATGTCCATATATATACACTGTTAGCACACTGACTGCTGACATACTGTTGCCACCCGTATTGTTATTGTTTTCATTGTCTGATATGGTCCCTTGCGTCACAATTTCATCAGAGCTACGTATGCTATCAATACTATATTTGACACCAAGATAACAGAACAACCATGCATGTATCAAAAGCGTTTACCCAGATATATAAGACGGCAGAAAAGAAAACGATGTTAACATAGGAAGTGTTTGGCAGGCTCATCTTTAGAGGCTCCTCCGGAGAATAGCTCCTAGTCCGTTTTTCTTTTTACTAAAAGTGCTCGTATGAAACGTTGGCAGGATTTCTTCAGAGGAGTCGAACCGGAATCTCAGAGAGAAATGGACGTATTCTGTATTCTGTAAATTTAAGGGGAGGACTTGCATTCTGATAATAATGTTGATTGGTAATAAATTGTTAGCTTCTCTGTACACAATAGAGAAAAAAAAAAAACTCATCCCGTATCTTTTCAGCTTTTAGTTTATTTTCTTAGAAACTTTTCACATCATAGCTACGTTCGTGACATTTATTTAATCATACGAGCTATCCATGTCAATAAACTACAGCAATCACTAATATATATATATATATTTATTTATTTATTTATTTATTTATCTATCTATGTCAGCGTAACTCATGATCTACAAAGATTTTTGGGTGATCTTCACAGCGGAACGCGCCTCTATTACAATTATAAATACTCATACTCCGTGGCACGAGAACTAGCAACAGGATCAGGTGTCCGTCCCACCGTCCGTCGTCCACCTTACTTTGTTTACCAACCGAAGCACCTCGCCGTGGCACGGCGGCCACGTGCGGGCGACACCGCCTTGGGTCCCGCCGGAGCTCGCAAGCTCCACGCGCCCCCCCATGCCACATGCCCACGATGCCGTGCACCCCTTGAACTTGACCTCCTTGCCTATGGCCACCGCACGACCGCACCGCACCCAGCAAAGCACCACTAGCTCCGGCCCCCGGCCCGCCCGGTAGAGAAATATCATCGCTCTGTCGTCTGTCGCTACGGCGGTCGCGCCGCCGTCGTCGTCAGTCCGGCCGGTGCCACTGTTAAGTTAACAGCAGATCGATTAGTATAGTATAGCTTGCTCTCGCCATTATTGCCTTAAAAAAACCATCCTCCATCTGTTTCTTTCTGTGCTTAGTCAGTCAGTTAACTACTTTTAGCAGCTATAAACACACACGGCGTCAACGTCTCCGCGCTCTGCACCGCCTCCTCACCGCAGCTATAAATTCAAGGGGCCGCCATTTCCAGTCCTCCAAGACTTGAACAAGCCAACCCTCTGGTCTTCCCACTTCCACACGAGAAGGAAAGCACCACCTCCTCTCCTGACTCCTGAGGATCGAGTAGTGCATCCAATCCACATAGAAATAAGGTTATCTAGCCATGGCGCCGCCGACCGAGGACTGCGGCTGGCTGCTGTACCTCTCCCTGGCCGCGAAATGCGGCGACCCGCACCGCCTTCTCGGCTTCGCGGCGGTCTTCGTCGTGGCCTTCGTTGTCACGTCGCTCCTGCACTGGGCGTCCCCGGGCGGCCCCGCCTGGGGGTGGTACTGGTGGACACGGCGTGTCGGGCTGGGCACCATCGCCCGCACCGCCGCCATCCCGGGGCCCCGGGGCCTGCCGGTGGTCGGCAGCATGTCGCTCATGACCGGGCTCGCGCACCGCAAGCTCGCGGCGGCGGCCGCGGCGCAGGCCGGCAGGCGCCGCCTCATGGCGTTCTCGCTGGGCGAGACCCGCGTGGTGGTGACCGCGGACCCCGACGTCGCGCGGGAGCTGCTCGCCAGCGCCTCTTTCGCGGACCGCCCCGTCAAGGAGTCCGCGTACGGGCTCCTGTTCCACCGCGCCATCGGCTTCGCCCCGCACGGCGCCTACTGGCGCGCGCTCCGCCGCGTCGCGTCCGCGCACCTCTTCTCGCCGCGCCAGATCGCCGCCTCCGCCGCGCAGCGCGCCGTCATCGCGCGCCAGATGGTGGACGCCGTGACGACCATGACCGGCACCGGCGGCGTCGTGGCGGCGCGCCGGTTCCTGAAGCGCGCGTCGCTGCACAACGTCATGTGGTCGGTGTTCGGGCGCAGGTACGACGACCTGCTGGCGCTGGCGGACGGAGAGGAGACCGCGGAGCTCAAGGCCCTGGTGGACGAGGGATACGACCTCCTCGGCCAGCTCAACTGGTCCGACCACCTCCCCTGGCTCGCCCGCTTCGACCTGCAGAGGACCCGGGCCAGGTGCTCCGCGCTCGTCCCGCGGGTCAACCGCTTCGTCGGCAACATCATCGACGGGCACCGTCGTGCGCGCCTCAGTGACGACGGCGGCGACACCGCTGCCGTCATGGACTTCACCGACGTCCTGCTCTCCCTCCAGGGCGACGACAAGCTCTCCGACGCCGACATGATCGCCGTCCTCTGGGTACGTCGCATGCATGTTGCACCGTACCCTGTTGGCTCCCAAGTCTCAACTCTCGCACCATTTTTTCTGCCGCCTTTGCAGGAGATGGTCTTCCGAGGCACGGACACGGTGGCGGTGCTGATCGAGTGGGTGCTGGCGCGTCTGGTGCTGCACCAGGACGTGCAGGGCAAGGTGCAGGACGAGCTGGACCGCGTGGTCGGGCCAGGCCGGGCCGTGACGGAGTCCGACACCGCCTCGCTGGTGTACCTCCAGGCGGTCATCAAGGAGGTGCTGCGCCTGCACCCGCCGGGCCCACTGCTCTCCTGGGCGCGCCTGGCCACGTCGGACGTGCGCGTCGGCGGGCATCTGGTCCCCGCGGGCACCACCGCCATGGTGAACATGTGGGCCATCACCCACGACCCCAGCGTGTGGCCTGAGCCGACGGAGTTCAGGCCCGAGAGATTCGTCAACATGGGCCCCGAGGCGGACGTCCCGATAATGGGCTCGGACCTCCGGCTCGCGCCGTTCGGGTCCGGCCGGCGCAGCTGCCCCGGGAAGTCGCTCGCCGTGGCCACCGTCGGGTTCTGGGTCGCCACCCTGCTGCACGAGTTCAAATGGGTGCCGCCGGCAGAGGATGGCGGCGGCGTCGTCGACCTATCCGAGGTGCTGAGGCTGTCGTGTGAGATGGCTGCGCCGCTGGAAGCCAGGGTGGTGCCTCGTCGTCGTCAGGCGGTGTGATGACGAGGCTAGGTGAGACACGTGGCCGTCTGGGGACGACGGAGTTGCTTGCTCGATGGTGTCTCTCTTGTGATCTAGCTTCTACTACTACTACCTTACCTTCTAGCAGAACGTAACGTGGCCCGGTGGATCGATGAGATGTGTGTAAAAAAGGAAAAGAAAAAAGGCCCAAGTGCCACATGCTTTAGAGGACTTCCGGTAAGTTCCTGTGTATGATCATGACGGTGTAGCTAGCTGCTGGTGGAGGCAGTATACGTAGCTCCACCAGCCGGTTTATTTTGATGCTTAATTATGTACGTGTGTAATGTAACTTACTTACCAGCTGCTGAGCTGCATGTAATATCTGCCGCCTGTTAGTAGTCTTAGGTAGTGAGTGTAGTGTACCAGATGATGAGCGTGACAGTTATCTTTTGCTTTTCAGTACTGCCTAGCTAGAGCTAGATGTATCATTGTGCACTAGTATGAGTATAATATCTGTTTCACTATCCTAATGCAATGCTAAGTGCGTGTGTACGTGTTGGTGTTATTAAATGTGCGTTTGTAATACTGGCTCGTCCCAAAAAAAAATAACGTTATGGGAAACATATAAGTCAAACTTTCTAAACTTTGACTAAGTTTATAGAAAATACTTACAATATTTATATTTTTAAATAAATTAGTTAAAAAATTAGACTTAAAGATCTTTTCGACGATATTAATTACTTAACGTAAATATTTATATATTTTAAGTATAATTATTAGTAGTTTAAAAATATTAATTTTTAAAAAATGAGAACAATATTTATTTTGGGATGGAAGTATAGAGATAGACCTGTTTCGACAGCAGCAGAGCGGAGGCTGCTTGCAGATTGCTCATATGATCCGCCGGCGATCGACCGATCCCTTTCGTGCTTTTCCAGCCGGCCACGGGCCCCCATCTGATGGCGACAATGCGAGATTGGGCTCAATCATTGGAGCGACCCAACAGGTACTGTCAACCCAGTACATGTTCACTGCATCAGGTTGTACTGGCTTGCCGACGCTGTCTGCGCACTCATTCATCGCCGTCAACTCAACTGACAGGGAGAATCTTAACGACTGGTGGTGTGCGTGCAGCGCTAGCTGTGTGTACTGCTCCAATATGGATCGGTCTCACGAACCCTTTGTGCTCTACTGCTCTGTTTTTTTTTTTTGACAATGGGTTATACTGCTCTGTTGTCTGCAATCAGGCAAGAGCATGATCTGACAGAAAGAATCGACGGTCTATCGTGTTCTGTTCTTTTGCGCCCATCAGCTGCGTAGTACTCCCTCCGTCTAAAAAAGTAGACCATACCAGAAACATATCGGTCAAACTTTTTTAACTTTAACTAGATTTATAAAAAATATATGTAATATTTATATCTTTAAATAAATTTATTAAAAACTAGACTTAAAAATCTTTCAAATGATACTAATTATTTAGCATAAATATCTATATATTTTAATATATAACTACCGATAGTTTAAAACTGTTGACTTTTAAAAAAACGAGAATGACATCTATTTTGGGTCGGAGGAGGCAGCTACAGCTAGCAGCCCGGACCCCGGACTCGATCAAGAAACTTAACCTGATTGCTGATTGTGACTTGGGAGATATCGATCAGACATGTAATCTACGACACTGAATAAAACTGTAACACTACTATTTAGTACGATTAATTTATAAATGCCTGAGAGTGACACAACACACACATAGTACATGTCTCTCTCTCTCTGTGTTCGCGGCTCTGACCAACGGAACATAAATGGTTCCGAAGGAAGAGATAAATAAGTTATATATTTCTTGTTTTCTTATGGAGGTGCTTAGTAGCGCGCGCTTTGCAACCCCATCAATGGTTCTTGATCTAGGTCATGCATGGCGTGGTGTAGTCACCTAGTGCGATGGCGGCTCCCTTCATATGACCCTTTAGTTTGTTGTTCGCATAAAGTTCTATGTCCTTGTCTATGTTCTGGACTTATTATAGGGTCCATGAAAAAACCGCGTGACATTGGGTAGGGTGGTTGTAACAACCTAATGTGCATTTTGTCCATAAGCATGATCATTATGAGAATTGCATCATAGAACTCTCATTTGTTAAAGTTAAGTTGTGCTATATGTATTGTTGAAATTGACAAGTCTATGAATTAGCATATGGTTTCAGGGGCAGATCCATGCTAATGGTGTGGGTGCGGCTACGCCCACCAGAAATTAGAAAAACAATGATCATGTTCAATTTTTCACTATATACATACCCATACAATAAAAAGCTATACACTCACAAGGCTAGCACATCCCCCGGTCCTTAGATTTGCTCTAGCTCCGCCACTGGATGGTTTGGTGGGCCATCAGACGGTTCAGCAAATGCTTTGTCAATCCTTTTAGAGTATTGCTATAACGAATGCACCAGAGGTTTGGTACAACACAATGACACCTAATACATGTGGTTTATGTGGTGTCTCTTCTACACCCCTCGGGAACCACATATTTGCAGGAGTGGCACTAACAACCCTCTCCATATCCCTCTCCAGAACATTACTTATCTCTAGCAAACTGAGAACAACACAAAGAAGAAGATTAAGAGGAGGAGGCCTAAGGAGAGTTCATTAGTAGCTACAAGGAGCCCCAAGACCCTCCCTAATGCTAATGTGGATCTAGGAGAGAAAGGAAAAAGTAGAGGAGAAGAATATGTATGGAAGAGTCATCCCACCAAGCTTGGATTTAGGGAAGCTAATAGCTAAGGTAATCTTCAAGCCTCAAACCATAGGAAGTCCAGATTAGGATTCGTCCCCAATCTCTAGCAATTGATGTCATCATGTTGCTCACTTATGCCTAAACCCAATAATGCTATAGGAAACCCCGGCAAACACACAACTCAACTAGGTGTCTCTATGGACATAGTCTAGTGTGTTATAAAATGATCACACATATGCACGGTACATGTCTTCACACTGCCACACAGATTGTGTGCTATGGACATAGTCTAGTGTGTTCTAAAATGATCACACATATGCATGGTACATGTCTTCACACTGTCACACAGATTGTGCGCTAACCCTAGGATGCCTCCATGAAGTCTTAGAACCTCAGCCATGCATGCACGAATGGTCCACAAAGAACACCCTGAGCGTACAGACCGCACCATCTCTATAATGATATATGGGTGGTCCACTTGCTCAGCGGACGACATAATACGATATCATGCAACAATGACGAATGTTCATATTGTCAAAACTAGCACGCACAATTGTTGATGCCTTTCTATGGTCATTGATCTCAATGCAAAAGAGCTTGTTTGGATACCATGTAGCTAATTAACAATTAGCTGCTAAAATTTAGATGAGAATCTGCTTAGATCTAGAACTAATAAGTTTGCTGATTTCTTACCTATCACCAAACTAATAATTAGTTATTAGCTTATTTTCAGCTAACAATACTAATATATAATTAGTTGGGTTTGACTCCCCATGGGAGCGAATTTAAACAGGCCTACGTTATAAAAAAAACAGACTTAGGTTTCCTTGCTGACATTAGTTGGGTGGATCCAAACATAATACTAATCATCTTACCTCCATCGAGTAATTATAATTTGTTCTTAAATCCCCTGCTGGCACGCTGATTGCCTCCAAGGGAACTTATATGTAGGCATGACACTCGTGCATTTTCAAACTTCTTGTTAGTATAAGCCAGAGGAACCGGTCCTGGTCTTTAAAAAAAAAAACTACACACAAGTTAAAATGTGTATAAAAATGACTGAGGTCTAGATCCGCAGCTTGGCACGAGGTCTGCCACTATACATGTAGCAAAACCGCCGTGCTTTGCTTGGCTTGCATGGGTCACCGGTCTAGATCAGCGGGTTGGCGCGTAGCCGGCGGCTTGCCGCGGGAAGCACTTACTTTCCGGGTGCTTATTGCACTGGGTGCAGAGAGGATGGCACCGGCCTCTCGACACTCGAGTCAACGATAGCTACCCGAGTGCAAAGCCAGGCCAAGCGATGGAAGCCGGCCGGGCCGGGCGTGTGCCTTTCGTTATCGCACGCATGCGCCAAGCCGCTGTTGCTGTCAGTCGATGTGCCACTTCAGAGCTAGAGCCAACTTGCGCGCTACGCTAGACACGGTGACCATGACGACGACGGCTACTACGCGAGCTTGCTTTGCAGCTGACCTGCCGTTTGGCGCCGGCCATGCATTCGATCAGCTTGCCAGAAGAATATAATCTCCGATCCGATCACCAGGACCAGGGATGCTAACCCGTCCACTGTGTTTGCAAGTTAACACCCCTTTTGGCCTCTTCCATCTCCAAGTTGAAATGGCATTTGGCAGACAAAACACAATGCAAGTGAGGTGCGCGATCGACGGTGATAGAGGTGCAGATGATGAGCTTATCCCTCCGGCTTGTTGCTAGATGTCAAAATTCTGCTAGAACGACATGTTTTCAATCCTGGTAGGGGGGCCCTGCTGTATATACATCATATCGTCGTACATCCCTCGATCGATCACAGCAGTGATATACTGCCTGTCCTTCTTAATTTCAGCCTCATATATATATACTACACGGCTCTCCGACGTGACGTGGCGCAGCATGCATGTGACGTGACGTGACATTTCATGTTTCCGCTAGCTCACAGATCTCGCTCGGTCGACTATATGGGCCACAGTATGGCATTGCTACGATATTTCTGATGAGCGACAAAGGTAATACGCTGTTGCTACGACGATCTATGTGACTGTGTGAGCGACAAAGGTAGCTAGGTTGTTGCTAGCTAGCTCTAGCTCCGCCGGGTCCTGCACTGGATCATGGTAGATTTCCCCCCATGTGCTTAGCTAGGGCATGTCAAAACGGGCCTATAACCAGTTCACCACTGGCACTGGGTGCAGACGTGTGCAGTGCAATGGTGCATGTGTACACTCCTGCAATGCATAGTAGTAGGACTATATACTGCACTGCATGGCATGCTGGCTGCCTGACGTGGCTGCACAGCCGAGGAGCGTCTTCCTTGAGGCACTCGGCTCAAGATAAGATCGCCAAAAAGGCTGGAGGCACGGCCGGCCGGCCCCATGGGCACGACGAGCACGACGGCCGGCAAAACACAAAAGCGACACTACAGTGGAGTCCATTCGAGTCTGCTCCCGGCGTGACACACACGTACTAGGACCTCCCGGGTGCAGCACGTGCTGCAGCTAGTGGAAATACTGCAGCACTGGCACTAGATATAGGAGATCGAGCGCTACCTGATAGATATCTGCACAGCTGCACACACTGGAGGCGAACCGAGAAATTAAAGGAGCGCGGGAAAGGTGCACGGACGGAGGAGATCGAGAAATAAACTGGTGCGACAGGGAGTTTTGGAAGTGGCTCAGGACGAAAGACGGCATGATCTTTATATCCACGTACACATCCAAGAGCATTGCATCCACTGATCGGCCGCAGATAGCAGCAGCAAAAGGGGAGCACTGCTGCTGCACACATCCACTAGAAAATTAAAGAACACACTCAAATGGACTGGCCGGGGATCGATCGAGAGGGACTGCAGAAATTGTAAATTCAGATAGAGAGAGAGAGAGAGAGAGAGAGAGAGAAGATCAGATCAGATCAGATCAGATCAGAGCTTGCCCCGGCCATGCCTTCACTTGGTGTTCTGTTGTTGGTGGTGATGACCTGCAGCAGCTAGCAGCCGGTACGCTTTCCAGGCATGCATTTGCACGCACGCACGGGTGGTTATTATTCGATCGAGAGGCTTCGAGCAACGAGGCAGTAGAGCGAGCCAAGCAGATGCGAGCAAGTTGCGATGCTGGGTCACCCCACTGATCGATCCGCACAGCAGCGTAGCTATTGACTTGAGCGCGCCATGATTGGGCCATCTAGCTTTTCGGGTCACCATCCGCGGCACACGAGGCTCTTAGCTTTGAGTGATTTGTTGGAGCTCAACTGAGAGCAGCCAGATAAAGCTACCTAGCTATGCTTTATTTCGTGGCCAAAATAAGTTGCTGATAGATCACACTGATGAGAACGAACGGTTTAATTCTTAACCAGATGATATATATGATTACCATTTACCAACAGAGCTCACAGCTGACGATTGTAGCTAAGGTTGTACGTTGACGATAAAAAATTGGCAGAAAAAAAGGCAGGGTTTCTAATTACTTCAGCGCCAAAACCATCTAGGGTTTTGAGTCGGAATAGTTGGACTCTAACAGGGGCAAAACACAATTCAATTTATTTTTCGTATTCCTAAACCCCAATTGATGTACGTGTTTTGTTTTGTTTTCTTAAAGCCCCGTAGAGGCGCAGACGTTTATTTACACTCACCACTAATAAACATGTGCTCGTGCACACACCTTATCCCTATAACTATCTCTAAAAGACCATATTGGATCGTCAATAAATTTCAAAATTGACGAAGTCACTATGGGCATCTCGTGTGATGGGCACGTCACCTATAGCGTTGGTAAATCCTAGAATAAACTAAACCTAGAAAAATACGAACATTCATGTAAGTCAAGTAACTAAACTCAGAGTCCTGGATGGAAATTAAAGCTGATCCGACACCAGGCCAGCCAGAGCTCGAGCTCCCGCTACCACCGCGAGAGGCATGGAGGCCCTCCTAAGACTTTCGCTATAAATTTTTGTAGTCATTGAAGCTTAGAAGAAGAGGCTAAATGTAGAAAATAAGGGGAATAATAAGTCTCTCCTATAACATAGGTTTCTAGATGTGCCATGGACAGGTTCCAGCATAAAAATTCTGATGATGATACAACAACTCTAGACATGTCTATCATGACGGGGTCCCTCCGAAAAAATTGCTCAAATTTTTTGGTGTGGTCTAGGCAACAACAGCTACGATGTGTTGCGGCTAGCTGAGAATACAGGAGTATAGGCCACATCTTATTACCGTAGAGGTGTCGGTGCACGAAACAATCTTGTGAGCGCGCCTCTGGATCAAACCCTCACAAGTGTCTTAGTAAATTTTTTTTTTCTAATGTCATTTTGGAATAGTCCTCTTTTCTTTTCACTAACATTTGTTAATAGATATGGCATGCAGTCATGTACCTGTGTGCGGTAAACCAGGTGGGGCTCCAATGTCAAAATCCACCATTACAAATTTACATGTTTAATTAGGGATATTATTTTCTACTAGTGGTGTGGTTGTCTTTTAAACATGGAGTAGTCACGGACTATGCCTAGGGAGATTTGAAAGGCGTGGATGTACAAGGCAGGGAAAGGACGTGACAGCGCGCGAGACAGCTCGCCGTTCGTGGGACGCCGGGGACCGGCAGGCCGGGGCTTGTCGTCCTGGCCGTCATCTATCATCGAGCGACGGCAACAAAGGCAATGTCCAATGCAAGCTATGCCTGTCCCCAACCCAACAGCTCCAATTGTGTGGCCACCGATGGAGCTGCGCGCGAGCTGGAACCCGACCGGACCGGCCGGAGACGACGACGACGGGAGAGCAATCCAGAGAGATCGCCCTGGGGCAGGCCTTTGTCGCCGGCCGGCGCCTTTTGGGCACGTCAGTCGGCTCAATCTGTTCATGAGTTGGGGTGGCGCCCGCCCGACACCAACAGAATGGCGCCGCTTGGGCCACCTCTCGTGCCGCCGCTGCAGCACCAGCCTTTCCTTGTCGTCATGTTCATGTCTGTGTCCTCCCTTCGTCCTTGTGGATAGTGGCCAACAGCGTATGGGTGCAAATGGTACGAAATAGTCACTCAACTATTCTAAGCGTCCCACCTAGGCATGAATACTCCCTTATTTTAAATTATACGAGCACTAAAGAATGTGATTTTAGCTTTGAACATGGACAAACAACTCGTCCAAATTCAAAGCTAAATACTCTCTCCGTCTGAAAATAAGTGATTATTTAGTCTCTTTAGACAAAAGGTCAATTATTTCTATACGGAGAGAGTACGCAGTAAAGATGATAGCTGCAACATCTTGTATTATGGAACGGAAGAACTATGTGAGACAAAATTTCATTCTATTAATATTAATACATACTTTCTTCATCCTAAAATAAGTAAAGTAAAACATTTTTAACTTAAACTAGTAAATATAAACAATTAAAATCGATAATATTTATTGATATACTAGTTAGACTTCATAAAGTTTGGCCTGCACAAAACTCGAATGGTTTTTATTTCGAGATGGAGGGACTAGAGAGTACTAAATAGTTATGTGGCTGATAGCTCCCCGGAATTTCACAAGAATTATACATCATGAATTTTATAAAAGAAAGTAGTTTATTTTTTATAAAAACATAAAAAATAGGAAAATATATGTGTGGTCCCATAAAGGGGTCTAAAATTAGCTGGCTAACTATATTGGCTACATTACAGTAGTATTTAGTTCCTGTCGTCAGCTAAGAGGTGGTTGAACGAATAGTTATTTTGTTAAAATTGCCCGGTGGCCTTGTAGACTTTTACCGTTGATTGACCTGCTAATAATTGTCAAGGTAGGACATGATGCAGTGGTGATAAATAGCTAGACGACACCATACATGTCCATCCATGTCTGCTGCAACTAATCAGAGGGAAATAGTATACTAGACACATGGCGAGCTGTCCCTTTCAATTTTTTTGCTTACACTTTCTTGTAGTTATTATTGGCTTAACAATAATTATATTGGTAGTGGAACTAAAACATTGTACAGCAAGGGCCTAATCTGCAGATCCTGTTGTGGTCTAGGTGCACCTTGGCCTGCCTGTAGCTGGTGAGCCTAGGCAGCTGATGCATTGTTGGTCTACATTACTTAGGTAGTTAGGTTAGTTTATTTGGGTTGAAACTTTTGTCTCAAAAATAGTTTTCCAAGATTTTTATTTATTGTTTATTTTATAGATACCAAGATGCCTATATTATTTATTGTTTATTTTATATATACGCATTATGATACAAACATCGACACTCATGTATACACTCACCTTTACGGACATCTAAAGAAAGTAAGTCAACATATTACTATGGGCATCTTGTTATCGACGGGAAATCGGATATGATCTTGTTCAGCATGTTCGTTTGAACTTATCAGCCAAACCAGTCAGCCATTCAACAGTATTTTTCTCTCACAAAAAATCAGCAGCAGTCAGCCAGAAACGACCAAGCGAACAGAGCTGTTATCGAGGAGAAATCTGATGTGAGGTCTATCACATGGAGCCACACCAACTAAAGTTATAAATGACATATTCAGTTACAAATTAACTAGCTGAAACTGAAAATTACTCAGTACTCTGGATCACTTAGAATCACCTAGAAGGCTAGAACGTCACTGTTTTACTATCAGTCCAAGAGGCATTCTGATCACCGGATCAGTGGGGAAAGTGGAGAAAATGATTTTTTTTACAACAAAAGTGGAGAAAATGATTGAACACGTGTTGTGCCCCATGGGCCAGGGCAACTGCTGGCTGTCGGCCCATGTTGCGTACTAGTACTAGCATTGTTTCAGGTAAGATCACATCAAAAGTTTGGACGCTGGTGCAGGTGTCCCTGAGCTTTTGATGTGTCCCTGAGCTGTTCCACGGAACGGAAGAAGAGGACGCCCAGGAAGTGGACGCAGATGTTCACTCTGTTGTTGCCTGTTGTAGTGCCGTAACAGTCGCAGTGTCGCATTACTGCATGTACTCCACGGGAAAAAAAATTTCCAGAACATCAGTACCTCGAGTCAAACTACTGCATACTGTTTGTATTTTAAAATTAGCTATATGAAATATTCTTTTGTAGAACACCTGGTGGAATTAATAATTTTTCTGTAATATTATTTAAATTTTGTAATATTAGATTGATAATAGAGTTCAAACCGGAGGTAGTAGTAAATAGTAGTGCAGCTCAGGCATGTGGCACTGTCATGTTGTCCAGAAATACATAATTTCTGCGAGCATATGCTCTTGTGCTTCGCATAATTGTAGCACGTTACCATCCTCTTGTGCTTCGCAAAACTTATGCAAGCATATGCTCTTACCATGCTGCGATATCAAACAGACACTGCGGAATATACCAGGAAGGAAGGAACAGTATCTCAAGCATATATATAGAACTCATGATAAAAGAAACTGGTGTGAAATGACAGTAAAGAAGACTTTGATTTCATTATTACTCCACATTACACCCCAAATCTGGGAACTTAATTTTCCTATAAAAGACTTCATGGAAAATGTTGTTTTTGCCAAGAACAGACATTAGAAGAAAAAACAAGATTTTCCATCAAGTTGACTATGGATGGCTTGCATAAACCACTGTGATATCCAATGGCTTATCACCTCAAGTCCTTAACCAAAGTGGAGACAACTTCGTCCTCACTTGAAGCTACAAGGTTCTCTACATATACCCATGAAAGGGTTTTTATTCCGGGTGATGAACAGTACACAACATATATTACTAAATACACCTCGGAAAAAGGTTCATGTCTGCATACTCTACCGAACATAACTCGAGAATGCCGTTGCATCAGATTTTGTCATGAAGGTCAACAACCAAGTGGTGTGCATCATCTAGGAGCTTCCAGACATCTAGCTGCCCGGCCATGCTATTACACTCCCGCAGTATCTCATCCATGCTGCTGTACTTCTCGATTATCAGCTTCCTCCTCTGCAAGACACAGGCTGCGATTGCATAGAGCAGCAAGTCGTCTGTTGGCGGGGCATGAAGCCTTATCCTTGCCCATGTGGACCTTCCAATCCCAGCTCGAATCGCGGCCTGGTCTGCCCACATAACCTCCCAGAGACACATAGTCTGCTCAAAAGTGAGCTCCCTCCTGAAGAGAACCACCACCATTCGGTACAGAAAGAAGCAGTCTTCGGCCTGAAGTTTCTGCAGGTGCCTATAGAGGTGTGAATCCTTGCGCTTGATGATCTGCGAGACGGTTTTCAGCTGTCTTCTTATTCCAACCTCATCAAGCCTGAAGTTGTGTCTGGCTTTCCTCATGAAACCCACAAAGCACCAAAATGCTTCATGATCTTCCTCCATGACTGCAATTATTGGTGACAAGAGATCGCTCATTCCTTGACAGTACCCAATCTCTGGATCATAGAGTGCATATGCCTCAAGCAGTGCAACTAATCGTGCAGCATGATAAATCATGTAAGGCTCCAAATGGTCAAAATCTTTCAATCCAACAGATATTGCAGACTGCAGTGCTTTCTCTTTAGAAACTTCAGCCTGGTTACGGGCAAATAGAACCCATTCTGTATTTGCTCGAATAGCATCTACACGTATAATGCGCTGCCATGTGGCAAAATCCTCAGGAGTTCTGTCCGAAATAAAAGTTTCTGACTTTGATGAAGCGGTCCGGACAAATTTTGGTTTGGGATCACAGTTCTCTTCCATATTGGTAGAGACGGGTGTTCTATCAGGTTCCTCTTCACAGGAAGACTCAGATTCAGAAGATTCTGAGTCTGCCATACATGGATCAACAGAAGTTAACTCACTTGTATCTTCATCTATGCATTCCACAGCATCCCAGTTAGAACTCTCTGATTCTTCTGCCTTACTGCCTAAAGATTTCAATTCTTTGGGCATCACACAAGCCCTCTTACTAACACCATTTGAATATGGTGATTCTGAACCTTCAGCCCCATCAGAAAAATCCTCATTCATGAACTCATTTACAACATTCAGGCCATTTCCTCTATTACAGTGCAGAACGCGGCGGCACTGTCTCCTCAGTTTTTCATATTCTTTCCTGCACCAGAAGTTGAGGCAATTCATTTAATCAATAAACAAAGTATCACTGTCAACAATACTAGCGTCATTGTGGCATTTTCTTCAGAAAACAGGAAAGCACAACATGTCTGATAGCAAAGGTGCACACAGTTATTATATGTACTTGTTTACTCTTGTTCTCTGGATTCTAGAATATAAAGATAAATCATCCTCAATACAAAGTGGACATTCAACTAAATCAAGAAAGCAAAAGCTGATGGACAAAGAATGGAGTTATGAAAGTGATACCTTTTCTTTATCTTGATAGTATTCCTGTCCTCTTCAGAGCTGTTCAAATCATAGCTGTATATAATACAAAATTGGTCAGTCCGTCGACTTGAAGCAAATACATATGATATATATCTAATAGCAAAAGGCTAAGCTTCAATCAACCAAATTAAACACATTTTGTTTGCTGTAAGTTGCATATAGTTTTTAAGCTTAATGCTTTTTTCTTGGCTTTCAGTCTACCTGAGAGACGCACACATGACTTGGATTTTGATCGACTGGCCCAAAATAAATATCAGCAACTTCATAAAATGACACTAGGCCACTAGGGAGGCCCATAAACAATAGAAGAAAAGATTAGCACAGTATCATCAAATATTAGGATGCCATGTGAAGCCTAGGGACACGTGTCACTGATAGTATGACACACTGATCAGTCACATTTCAGATGACACTCAAATCTAGTGCTGATATTTTTAGACAACTGTTGACCTATGAGAGGAAATGCATTTAGTTTTGGCATGTTTTGGATTCCTGCTGATCCAGGTTGAGCAGTGTTTGTGAAATAATGAGGTTTCACAAACTCATGGCTTTTGGCATGCTTTTTCAACAAGTGCTCTCTCCATTTATGTTCATAAGGCATAGTTGTCTAGGCATGGAGATGAAATATGTTACTAGACAGAGGAAAGATAAAGGGAAATGTAGAATTAACTCACAAATGCCATAAAATAGAGCAAGTTTAAATTAGGGGGGGAGGGGGGTTAGATGCCTTGTATGTCGAAACAGGATAGAAAAAATTATAAGGCCAATATTTTGCAAAACAGAGGGTATCAACAACAACAACAACAACAACAAAATCAAATATTGAAAACAGCAGGCTCTGCTATAGCAGCTAGAGCCCCTCCCTGCTACGCTCTCTCTCTCTTCTGTGCTATGGCCGCTATCGGTGCTATATTAGGCAATAGCAGCACTAAACAGCTCAGCGGGCTATTTATTTAACAGCGCCAAACAGACTCTACATGTTCTATTAAGTTAAGAACTTAAGCAAATACCATTAATTGTCTAGTTGGTGTTTGCTTATGTCTAGGGCTGCTGGACAAATACTTATGTTATACATCTTATCTTCGACCTACCTATCACTTATGTTATGTGCGCTATCATTTGAATTTCTGCTGGAATAATTGTTGTTCTGGCCTATAAATTGCATGTGTTTTCCCAAAACACTAAATGGTTTAGCGGCTAATGGCTGCTATAGCTCCACTATAACTGTCATAGCAGTCTGAGCAAGCCACCGCTAAATTCCATGGCCTACTATTTTCAACTTTGCATAATTTTTTTTTTCCTGGATGATGTTGGAGAACTGCGTGTCATTTCATTAAAATAGAAATAGTAGAAAAGGAGTTGGATTTAGAAAGAAACCCAACTCGCCGAAAACAAACAACACACACCCCACCCACACCGAAAAAAGGGGAGGGATGGGAAGATACATGACCAGGACCTGAACAAGCTAATCTAAACACTGGGTAGTCTGGACCAGCGACCTTGCGAGCAATTCACTAAGCTTTGATGCTCCAGCCATGCACTACAAGCTGCATTCATCACCTATGGTCTGAAGAAGGGTGTGGATGTTATCAAACACACAAGAATTACGGTGCTTCCATACTTTGCATAAAATTATAGGAGTAATATATTTCTACTCATATGGAAAATTATCACATGAGACCACACTTGTAGGCAATGTTTTTGAGGCGTTGCGGCGTCCTGTGGCGCTGGGGGTACGCCTCAACGCCTAGGCGATATGGCGTAACTAAAACCTTGTGGTGTCCTGTGGCGCCTGGGGTACGCCTCAACGCCTAGGCGACGACTAGGCGACGCCTCAAAAACAGGGCGTAGGTTTTAAATAACTACTAGCACATATGCACCATATCATTTCACAAGAACATTTTGGTCGAATGTTGAAGTTTGACTAGCTTCTTGAGCTA
The DNA here is from genome assembly GCA_023333625.1 of Bothriochloa decipiens. Lineage (NCBI taxonomy): Eukaryota > Viridiplantae > Streptophyta > Magnoliopsida > Poales > Poaceae > Bothriochloa > Bothriochloa decipiens. Next base: position 38,542,992 of record CM041643.1, read on the forward strand.
TACATTCATTTACCACTTCAAACTATGTAACACCTAACAAGATGATTGCTACATGGTATTTAATACATAAAAAAATGGAAAATCATCTTACACGCCAAGCAGAAATGGCCAAACTTCAGCCCTTATGCCCGGTTCAATCCCCTGGAAAATTGATATAAGTGATTCAGTTTACCAATTAAAAAGTGGAAAAGGCTGCACAACATGCAATAGGATGCAAAATGTGCATAGCTAACAATCCCAACATATACCAGTCAGTGGTTGTGTATAGAAAGAAAGCCTGCATAACAATAATGCTTACCCCACTGCGAACCTTCTTTAGAAACTTTCTTCCCCCATCACGAAGCTTCCCGTTTGCTGAAAATAGACGATTCCAGTGTTGAAATGTAAGCGCTCGTTTCCTTTTTCTTCGAGACCATGGAGATTTAATTCCACCCCTAGAATGAAATGTGGTAGAAAGAAATAATAAGTTGATGTTCGCTGATGATTCCATGTTCTACATTATTGCAGCATACCAACGATACAACTTGACCACAGCACTTACAGGTTTTCATTCTCAAATCAAACAATGAATTTAATGTGCATTAATAGCTAGTACTTTATTGGTTACCACAAATGTATAAATGCGACCCAAAATGTAGCATTTCAGCAAGCTACTAGCACAAAAGCTGCAGGTATCAAATTCAAGATTTCAGAAATCAATGGCAAGTTAGGTAACCAACATTATTAAAACTCGCCCGGCGGAGCATTGTGTGATAGACCGATAGGAAAGACCTTCTCACACAGGTCGAGAAAACACCCGAACCCTTGCCCCAGACTTAACACAACAGTACTGTAGCCCTTGTGAGAAGGGCCAACCTCGGCCAGGTCTCAGACCTCTGCTTTGGCATGGGAGACGAGGGGATTTTTTTAAACCCCAGCCTGAAATTTGCTCCCACGGGGATCGAACTCAGGACCTGATGAGAGCTACTAAAGCCACCCAACCAACTCAGCCAGAGGCCGTTCGCACTAACCAACATTATGAAATGCCAATCATAACACAGTTTCAGATTACATGGTTTAGAACTAGGGGGGGTGTGTGTGTGTTTGTGTGCGCGCATTTGTGGTAGTGTGAGTTGGTGCGTCACACTTACACAGCAGTACCATGGCCCTTGTGAGAATGACCAGCGACTGCCAGGCCTTAGACCTGTGCTTTGGCATGGGACAGATGAGGGGATTTTTTTTAACCCCAGCCTGAAATTCGCTCCCATGAGGATCGAACCCAGGATCTGAGGAGTGCTACTACAGCTACCTAACCAACTCAGCTAGAGGCCCGTTCGCACTAACCAACATTATGAAATGTCATTCATGACACAGTTTCAGATTACATGGTTTAGAACTCTACCAGGCTACCACTGCCATGAAGCAAGATCCTAAAATGGACCCCCAACCCCTTCCCCTAAAAAATGTAAAACTGGATCGTCCTAAATGCTCCTTTCGTTCTTACAATGAATTGAACAAGCATCCAATCCACATTTCACGCAAATAACACCACCAGTGATCCAGAACACTGCGCCTAGTACTGCAAGCTGCTGCGCAAGACTTAACTAGATCAAAGCGTACAAGAAACACCTAGTAACTAGTTCAGAGAACTTGAACAGCAAAAGTTACAAGCATTTTTTGAAATCTAAAAGCCTAAATCAAATCTTATAAGAATAATAGTCCCGAACAAATACCACTTCCACTGTGCTACCAGAATAGCAGCATAATTTTGAGAATCAGTGCCCGAATCATCGTCAGGAAATGTCAACAGTAACCAACAAAAATTCCCCATTTCGAAGCAACCCATTTGCGGCACCAGGAGGAATCCGGACAGGACAGCTCACCGGTCCACGTTCGGAGACGACGGAGCCAGCGAGGGCGACGAGGAAGCTGCCACCACTGACGCTGGCGCCGAATCCGAGCCTTCCGCGGCCGAATTCGCCGGTGCAGACAAAGAGGACGACGTCGCCGGCGAGGCCGCCGGCGAGGTAACGGGGAGCGACTTGCGGTGGATCCACGAGTAGGACCGCGGGGAAGACGGCGGCACCCTCGGCGACGGCGCCGAGGAGGTGCTGGATCGCCGCAGGGCCTTCATCGCCCCGCCCCGCATCGCCTCCGGCTCCACCTACCGCTTCTCTCTTCTTCTAAAATCTAAACTAGCAACAGCAATTCGCCGAGCGAGCGCCTAGTCCACCCCTACCGCTTCCCGCTTCAGGGCGGCGAGCTTCCCCATCCACGCCGCCGGCAACCGGCGCGGGTGGGCGGTGATGCGGAGCTCTGCGCGTGCGCGACGACGGGTAGGATTTCTGGGTCTGGCCTCCTTCCCTGGAGAGGAAGGGGGTTAAAGGAGTTGGTGCGGTAGGCATCGGTTACAGCCGGTCGCCTACACACGCTGCCATGTGGGGACAGAAATATATGGAGCCCACGCGTCAGTCTGAGTACGTGCGGTGTACAGGGTAAACTGCCCAACCACTCAGTACTCAGCGCAACATGACAGCAGTCATTTCTGAAAGAAGAAATTTTCTACAGCAGTCGTTTTTCCTCTCTAGCGTACTGTCTCTGTAAACGAAACAAAAGCCTTGTTTTTCGAGAAGTGAAACCACTTCACATTTGATAAATATATAAAATATTAATAGTTCTATACATAGTGAGTGTTGCCGGATTAACTATGAAATACTCCATATAATAAGCTTATTTAAAGATAATATTATCTTATAAAAATAGTCAAACTTCTCGGGGAGCGAAGTTTTTTCTTCTTCTTCTTTCGTTCTGGGGAATAGAAGATAGAAAGATGTAATAAGATCCATATGGCTCCAAACGGCTATTACTTCGATGTAATAATATCCATATATGGCTCCAAACGGCTATTACTTCTTGCTACCATTCGTAGAGGAGCTCGAATTTGTGAAGTTAAAAATAATAGCAGTGGCTCCTAGTTCGTTTTTAAAATAGAGATAAAGCCAACGGGTTGTGGCGCAAGAAGCATTGGTTGTCTATTGGCGCGAGTAATAACTTAGGCAAAACGGCTCCAGGACGGCTGCAAGGAGAACTGAAATCTTGTATGATGGGTCCCTGAAAAAAAAAACTCTATTTTCCATCTTAAATTCTTAATACAAAGATTTTGCGTGGTTAAGAAAGAAAAAAAGAGATAGAGCCAACCCCTTATTCATAGAGGAGCTAGAGCCGAAGCTGGTTGAATGAACCGAGGCCTAAGTATGATGTTCTTTTTCTTGTTTAAGCTTTACCATTTTGTGTTTTGTGTGAGATCAGTATGGATACTGACAAAAGCAAGACTCCGTGTGGCATCTGTCGATATCTTGAGTTGGTCTTTGGTTTCTTGGTAGGATTAGATAGCGAGTGTTGTATCTTTCTTCTTTCACCGTGTGCGAGATTGTTTTTCTGCTAGTTACGTCGCGCACGCGGCGTGTGCCGGAGGTCTTATTAGAGTTAGTGGTGGATGCGGTCAGCTGAACCCACATCATCCGCGCTTTGGTCATTGCAGAGAAAATACTTCAACGACACGACCGGAGACGTCACAACCTCGACGACTTCCCGTTCCACTGTCGACGATCGATGATCTGAACCAAGATCTTTTTTTTTTCTTTTTTTTTGAGAAGTATCTGAACCAAGATCTCGAGTTGGTACGAAATTTGAATACAATATAAAGAAACGCAAGTTGAGTGTACTACTATGAAATGACACAGTCAACCCAACCCAATTGTTCATTTGTGCCCATCAAAGCACTGCCGAACAGCATGATTTTGGCTCGTTATACTTTGGACCCACCAGGCCACCACGACACGAGGGAAATGGATCGACCGTCTTTTTCTCTGTGCACTCGCCGCCGTTTCTCCGGCGGAGCCGCCCCGTTTCGACTTTCGGGCATAAAGCATGGTCAGACTAAACAGGACTCGACGAGTCCCTTCGGCCTTGGCCACGCCGTTTTCGGCATTGTATTGTGTCGTCTTTCCGGCGGATTCCCTGGCTCGAAATACTGACCGTCCGTGCGTCCCCGTCCCTTTGGCAACGGCAGGTGATGAGGGAGCGCGTGCCAAAGTTACCGACGCCGCCGGCGAAGGTGCACCACCGTGCGCCAGGCCGGAGGCCGGGACATGGCTGTGGCAGCCGGCATATCGTTCAATGCGGGATGGGTCAGTGGGTCGGAAACCGAGGGACGTGGGCAGCTTAATTCAGGCGCCGGAAAGACCAGAGGAGAGATTGGCGCGCATGACTGACGCTCCACGGCATGTTCTCAGCTCTCCCTGCTGCGTGTTCATGTGATCGCTCCTGGCGAGCCACATGAGCATGGGATCCCGGAGTTATTATTAATAAGTTTATCGCGTTGATTTCCTTGCATTCTCCGCTTTCTTTCCAGAGACCTCCGACACGACGCCGGGGACAACTGACTCGTGGTCATGAGCTAAGTGCGGTGTCTGAACCTGACACGCGGAAATGCCAGATGCATCTGCCTCACGATGTGGCACCCCTCAATAGGTATGTTCTTCATCGTTCACCTCTCACGTGGCACCTGATGCGTACCATAGGAATCGAGCGATGGAGAGAGTCAGGGATGAAATGCAGGAGATCCATTCTTTCAAAAAAAAAAAAAAAAACAAATGCAGGAGATTCCATGCGTATCTGTGTTCAGGTGAGATAGAATATAAGTTGATACGATTCAAAGTTATGCTTCGATAACACATGCAGCTTTGCCGCTCTAACAAGAAGTAGCAATATAATATATATTTTGTTGTTGTAAAGAAAACAAGAAGTAGCCGTTCCAGTTATTTCACCACACAAAACTAAGTCATTCACATTAACCTTTCTAACATGAATTTCAAGGTACAAATTACTAGACACAAAGAATGCTGTGTTTGAGATCCAAGAGAAACAGATGTGTGCTATTAAGTGCAAGTGCAAAAAAAATCCTCTTCATCTGATGTTCCTTACAAAAATTATAAAAATCACGATTCACATATTTGGTAGACACTGTATATGCTCAACCAAATAGAAAACCATAAATGATCATTATTTGATAGATACTGTAATCCAAGACAAATTTCTCTGGCACAATTTATATAACACATAAACACCTCATGCCGAACCTAATAGATCCCCATCAATCGTATATGAATCCCTTCAGATGAAAGTTCCATATCTATACAAACGTGGGCTTCAAATGCTCGACAACATTGACACCGCTGGCTTGTCAGTGAACCAAGTGAGCTCCCCATCCTGAAGGGAAACCATCTCAACAGGCAGCAAATCTGATGTCTTTTGCCCTTCTGAAAGTGCTTTATGAACAGCACCAGCTTTGCCGGCACCGGTGACCACAAGTGCGATGTGGGCAGACGAATTTATCACTGGGAAAGTGAAGGTTATTCTCTCTGGAGGTGGCTTCGGAGAATCATTGACAAAGGTGACCCACTTCTGGTTTTCATTGACAACAGGGTGACCAGGGAAGAGCGAGGCAACGTGGCCATCAGGGCCCATCCCCATAAGCATAAGATCGAACTTGGGGAACCCGGACACCGGTGATGTTTCGATCACACAATCCTTGACAAGTTGCTTTAAACGAGTTTCATAGTCCTCCGCAGCCCCCTCGGATGACAGTGCATCGTTTATGGCATAAACTTGGTCAGCAGGAATTGGCACCTATGTTGTAGGAAGACAAAGATCAAAACTTATATGCATTGTAGAACAAAGATAACATGTTTGTGTTTAAGCTTTACAGATATGAACTTCTGAAATCCACTATATGTGCCAAGTTGAATTCGACCATATGTACGTAACACATTTGGCAGACAAGGAATTGTACTTTAATTTTAAGATGAGCATGCAGATTACCTACAGATCTACATACTGTATTAAGCAAACATTACCATTTTTCCCCTGAGACTTCCTAGACAGACAACTCACTATCTCCAAAATCAACACTTTGCTCAATATTCATCATAGTCAAACAACATGAGAAACTACGGTATATAATCTACCAAAATAATTCCACATTTCCATTCTCCATCACACAAAAACAAGAATCATGATCCCGTTTCTACACAGTATGTCAGCATGAGATCAACAGAAACTCTCCTACAGCTTTCACAATCGAACAGATTTCTGAATTTGACTAAACAAGTGAGTACCTTAGAGAGGAACTCATCTGAGGCAAGCTTGTAGTTGCTATCCGCGTGATCCTTGGGCACCACCCTCTCATCCACCCAGAACACATGCCACTTACTCCAATCCACCGCCTCCAGGTACGGCGGCTCCGCTAGCTTCCTGCAAAACCCCAAAGGTCAAAACCTAACGCACCCACCACGATCCGGAAACCAACAACTTCGCGGCGACGAGGCGGGTCCGGAACCTGAGGGCCTTGACGAGGGAGCCGCCGGAGAGCACGACGGTGAAGGCGCCCCTCTCCGCCGCGAACTTGGCCGACAGCTCCGCCGTGTACTTGGCCAGCGACGCCGCGAGGTCCTCCTCCGCGTCGAATATGATGAGTTTCTTCCTGGACGCCGTCTCACCCGCTGCAGCGGCGGCGGCGGCGGGAGAGGCCATGGCGGAGACCGGCACGAG
>CM041643.1:38559810-38603352 GCA_023333625.1 Bothriochloa decipiens
GCAGCGGCGGCGGCGGCGGGAGAGGCCATGGCGGAGACCGGCACGAGCGGAGAGCGCGAGGGTGGCGATGATAAGAGTCTGCTGGGAAGGGGCCGGCGGAGGGACGATGGGAGCCTGAGCGCGGAAGACGACTGGCGGGGATTGACGGAGGGCAGGATTGTCCACGCGGCGGCGGAGGCGGCCGTGGTGGACATGTTGGCGGCGGCGTGAAAAGTGGAAATGGCCGAGGGGGGTTTGGTGTTTGTTGGTGAGGATAGAGACGGGGCGGAAAGGGAAATATTGGTCACTTCGTGGCCGTCGAAACCGTGAGGGCTGGGGTCGCTCGGTCCCGCTCCTTCTGGACTTTTCCACGTGGAGACAGTGCTCTGGTACCGCCTGTTCTTGGTCAGCGCACTCGGATTCGCCGCTCAAGAAAGGTTTTTTTTTTTTAAACCGGGATTATATTTCACACAACAAACTGGTGGTTTACATTCCAACACTTACAAAGATACCCTTAAAAAACATGAAAATTACAACCAAATCCTTGTAAGCTTCTCCCAGTTGTCCTTGTCGCCGACGGCTGGAACAATCTCGTTGAAGCCGACCATCCTCCTGACGAAGAAACACAGATTTTGAACGGCACCAAGAGCGGCACACCAGCAACACCGACGCGCACTTTACTCGCTGAACGTGCAGGCCTAACAAGATGGCCAGAGGCCATCGCATCGCCGGGGAACCGGATATCTGACGCCTCAACCGTCGACAACCCCAATTCGCCGGACAACGATTCACCCCGGAGGGAAAGGAAACCACCAGAAAAGGTGGGAGCTAGAGACCAATCCGGTTTCCCGGGCTGGTAAAACAAACCTCCCAAGCTTCTCGCCGGAGAAACCACCATCAATGCCAGCGTCGAAGGATACGAGGGAGGGACATAAACAGACTCGCCAAGCAACAGAGGACCCACCAGGACTCCAAAAGCGACGAAGTCATACCTTATTCTCCAAGAACCATTGCCGGAGGAGGAAGCTTTAGCTTTGTCGACGCCGACGCCAGATCTGCCTCCACTGCATCTTCCGACAACGCTCCAGAGGAGCAAAAGAGCCGGCAGCCACCTAATAGGCTCCATCAGAAACCCTAATCATATTATATAGCTACCTATATACAGGGGAAAACTAATCCGCCGCTGATTCAACCAGTCTCCCTCCCCCCCGACACCGGCGAGGGTGTCTGAGGTGAGGAAGACGGCGAATCAGCGGAAGAATCACGAAATCGCCTGAGTCGCTGCTCGCCGATGTTTCGCAAAGGGACACTCGCATGCACACAAAGTCTAAGCAACATCCGCACAAGAAAGCTGGGTTAGCTGGTGAGGTGAATACCTGGTCCAGCCCAATTACAGCCCTAATCCCATGCCTTCTACTACCACTTTTGTAGTGCTTATCTAAAAAAAACCTTTGTAGTGCCAAGGACACATACCGGGTGCAAACCAATGTCTCTGTACAACCGTGTAAATTTTTAATCTAAGCCTGGGGAGTGGTCTAGATTAAAAGTTTGCTCGGCCGCGCAAAAAGATCGGTTTGCACTAGGTATATTCAAAAAAAAAAGACTCCGCTCGGTCGACCACTTCAGCGGGTCCGCCTGTTCATCCATGGCTTTGTCTCCGAGCGACCACCACACATTCTATAGATTACAAAAACGAGTTTGAATATCAAATTTTGGTGTGCATAGATTTATTTTTTAAAAACTTCTAAGTATGGTTTTAAGGATTTTCATGGATTGCATCAAAAATGTGGTTTACATTGAATGTTTGCATTTTTCACTAATGATACTTTTTAGAACCAAACACATGTAGAAACAACCAACATTTTTCACTGAGACATTCATCTGACATTTAGCAAAAGGTAGTTCACATTCTAAAGCCAGTGTGCAACTAGTTGACATTTATATTAGAAGTATTGTTCATAATACATTATGCCTAATATTTATTTCTTCTCCATCACTACAACCAACCACATCCCAAGAACAATTATACCGAGAAGAATAGACACAAGGCATTTTAACAAGTAATTCATGACCTAAAACACCGAAGCCTCAATTTAAATATCAAAACTAAGAATTCCCCCACCTCCATGTGCCTCCTCCTTTTCCAGCTATCCTTCAAAGCACATGAGTAACCTTCCTCCCGATGCCAAAATGGGCCGGAGGTTCTATCTTGCTGCATTCAAGTCACATTACATAAAAAGAACACAACGTAGTTAACAAACCTGATGTGGAGACGAGTTCCTTGGTACAGCATACCCTTTTTTTTTTTTGCGACGTTGGTACAGCATACCCTGTGTTTGGAGCCATGTAGAAGTTTTGTCCCGTCGACCAAGGTTGCTTGAACCCTAACTCAACGATTCGCCTACAATTGCAATCTAGGCAAGTAACCAACGATAGCTCCCCATTCGTCATGTGTCTAAATGAAGACAACACACTCAATTCCCCCAGCAATTTACCACACACCACGAATGTGGGTCATTAGAGAGAGACTAGGGAACCCAATTTGGAGGCCAATGGACGAGTTGAGGATATTGATTTTTCGGGCAGGGTTTGGCATCACAAATGAACATGAGATGATAAAAAAAAGATAATAATGTCTCGTGCAAAAATCTTTGCAAAGCTCGAAACTAAGACCTTGTTTAGATCACATAAAGTTAAAACTTTTCTCACCGTAGCATTTTCGTTTATATTTGACAATTAGAGTTCAGTTATCTAGACCCAACTTTAAATATGGTGTATATAAATCTTTACGTCTTGTCTATAGAACGCTGCTTCCTGCTTGTTGTCGAACTCCAGTTCAGCAAAAGGTTAGAATGAAGATTCACCCAGAACCACTACGAGTGCCTTTTAGTATGAAGATTCACACTGCCGGCAAACACCTGTGTGCTTATCATGAATAAAATGGAACAAGCAAAGCGCGATAACGCACGGCTGATGCAAAAACATTCACGAAACAGCCGACATGCAAAGCCGAAACGTTGGAGCAATCGCAAACCGGCAAAAGAGAGACGTACAAAACACACATCTGACATGCACATAAGTAGGGAATCCAATCATTTACAAAAAAGCGAAGACACAATTTCGATAGGTCGACAGGGGGGTTAGCAAAGGCAGATTAGCGCACACACCGAAATGTTAGTTATTGATCCAAATGCTAAATTAACCACTGAAGTAAATACATAAGCAAAAGACCATGCATAAAACAGTAAACCACCTATTTGGTAAATAAATTGCACAGCCAGTTTCAACACATCATGCACAGCATTTGTAGAACAATAACATTCCACCCATTAAGAACCAATAAGCTTATATAATATCATAACCATATGAGAATGAATATGAATAGTACCATTTGGTGTATACATCTTTTGGTCAGGTGGAAGAAATCGAGGAACAAAAGACATCCCAAAAACTACATGTTCGAGGTGACCATTTCAATGCATTTGAACACAACTTTGTATTCCCTGAGTACAGATGCATGACTGAACAGTATATAGGTACTTTGACACTGCGTATGGAGTCAGGATTGGAATGGTATTGCTGCATCATAAATTAGTTCACTATATGCAAACAATCCAAAGAATCCAGCACCTCAAGTCAATGTTGTTTGCAGTTTAGAAACACATGCAAATATAAATACTACCTCCATCCCAGAATGTATGCATTCCTTAACTTCGCATCTTTATCAAATCTCAGTTATTGTGTTATTTCTCACAAATACTACAGATACAACCAAAGCTCCAAAGTGGTTCACACCAACTGGGACCAACAACAATAAAATCCAAACTTCAGGAAAACAATTTGCATCTTTAAGAAAAATGTGCTCAGATTTATCAATGCCAACAAAATTTACACTATTGAAATTCTAATCAGCAACTATTACCCATTTAGTATAGCTAATCTTAGAGGACCTCAGGCTTAAAAAAAAATAAAGTTAGAAATAGGCACAGTGGCCCCTGACCTCCTTTTATCCTTAACTAGGGCTATCAGGGGGCTACACCACAGTTCATTGGCAACCACATTTTTATTTAGGGGAAAAAAGGGCAGAGTATTACTCCTATATTAAACTAGACAATTTTAGTATAGGCAAGAAACATCAATGGGTCAATATGTATTACTAAAATAGGCTATAAATCCAGTTTTCAATTTCAAAACAGATATAAATCCACAGGATAACAAACTCAAATTGTGCCGGATGTGAAGCAAGGTAATGAAGTTACAGTCGACCATAGTAACTACGGCAGCAGATACAGGATGTCGAATAACTTAAAGTTCCATCCCTAACATATTCTACGGCAATCTAATAACATTGGCTCGAATATCATTGATTGCATTGTCCCTTCCACGCATTCACGAAATGAGTTGTCAAACCCTAATAAAGCCACCGCCCCGGAATTCAGCGCATATCGAAGCGTTAGCCCGCCGCAGTCGGATCGCTCGTATAAACGATAGGTTCGGCAACCACGAGGTCCGCACGTCTTAACGCCTACCGCGAGGCCCGCCAGCTGACCTTGGACCAGGAAAGCGTGAGAATTGCAGCCGCAAATGGGCTGAGTCACGATCGTGTTCGTCAAACTTATAACCTGCAAAACGAATCGTGATGGTTTATATTGCTCAGGTCGTCGCGTGAACAAGAGATCGGACCGTAACAAGAATAGGAAGAGTTAGGTTTTCGCCTACAACCAAAGGCCTACTCCCCCCCCATGCAGATCAAGATGGAAATGCAAATCTTAGATCCAGTAGATCAGGATGCTAATGCGATCTTATTAAATTGGCACGGATGCTGGTTCAAAGCAAGCTCAAAGTGTAGAACCTAAGACCACCTAGGTTATGTACTCTGGTCATGAGTTTCTCAACTTAGTAACAATTCGTAGATGTAATGTATTAGGGAGGGCATAATGTGCACTTCAACATAAAGCAGAGCGCAAAAAACGCAAAACTCAGGACTCACTAGTCCTATAAATGCACGGGAAGAATATTTAGCTTGGTATAGGAAATCCTAAGAATAATAGGTGGGTTTACTTCTGAATGCCCACCTGACTACCAGCTTCCTGCTATAATAACTAAACTAATGTGTGAACTATATGACAGAACTCGCATTAAGTTAGATGTGGAATGAACAAGAATTTACAATTTTCAAAACAAACTTCGCGACAAACTATATGCAGACATGAAATATAGGATTTAACAAGCATATACATGCAGAATTGAAAGTCAATTCTAATAATCAGGAAATCAACACAAGTACACAATCCATATCCACAAATATAAGTAATTTCACCTTGCAACGCTTCAAGAGCAACTGCAGCCTGAGCAGGGTTGTCAAAATCGACGAAACACAACACATGTGGATCTCCGCCAGGCTGCAGAAAGGTTGAAAGATAAGCATCATCCATCGCTAGAGCAGAAAATTTCTAACAGGGCCAAAGGGTGCAGCATAGTTAACTTACATGTCTAGACTCCTTGTTGACAAGACGCACTTCACGGAAACCAACAAACGGGCGAAATATATCTAAGGAAGCAAAAGGTTAAGGAACAAAAATACAAGAAAGTGGCAACATACACAGGTACCGCCAATCGGTGCTTCGGATTTAACAAGAACGCAGCATATAAGCAGAAAGAAACTAGAGAAGATGAACAATATGAAGGTGTAAAAAAAAAAGGAAAGACAGCACCATAAGTCTCTCAACAAAAGCAGAACTGTAGAATGTGACATTTAAAGTGGTGCAACGGAATGTTCAAATCTAGCAAGACACATTTAGAAAAATAATTTTAGTATAAAGAACAGTAATAAGATTTGAAGGATACGTGAAACCTCCCGTCGAGTGCAGTTTGCAGGTAAGCCCTCAATATACAGAGTGGGTGATGCATCCGGCGGAAGAGGAGGCTCAGGTCTGCCACCATATCCCATCCCAATACCCATCATACGTCGATCATCAACACCATAGCCAGCCATCCCAGCACCCATCCCTGTGCCCATACCCATCCCTGCAGCCATCCCAGCAGCAGCCATTCCAGCAGCCATCCCTGCAGCCCTAGTAGTGTCATTGGCACCGACAGAGGCCATCTATGAATGTATCACACAGATAAAAGGCAAGTCAATAACTCTGTACTCTGGCCAAAAAAACTAGTACAATATGAAAACTGTGTTTGTACCCCGTTGCGCAAGTAACGGTCATAAGATGCTCCAATTGCGTCGTTATCTCTAAGAGAATGGTATCCTGCCCTGTCAGTATCACGTGGATAATATCCTGTAATGTCTTGACCACCAGACACATCTGCAAAAATGGAGAAATCAAAGATTACACCCAATCCTCACCTCCAACTATCACATGCAATCAATCAATATATAAATTCATCAAACAGTTCAGGATTTTGTTACAAAAGATAATCATAACAGAAGACAGAACTACAAAGACTCCCAGTTGTTTCACCTTTTTTTTATTGTTGACTATTTTAATAAGTTGATTGAATAGTAAACAATATATTCTCCGAGCACCAAACTCAACCAATCAATACACTACATCATCTGACCGACCAATCCAGGAATACATGAAACGCGCAGGATCAACGCTCATTTTATTCCTGTTAATAACGATATGGCCACCGTCCTTTTCAACCATAAGCCAAACCGGCGGGTGCCTAAGCAATATCATTACATAATTTTCTCCCGAAACCAACAATCCCAACAAGTTTTTAGCTCAAGAATTAGTCCACCAGGACATAATTCTCGATATAGTGCGAAGAACCCAGCTTGTCAAATTTTGCTGCATACCGAAACTACGGCAGACAGCCACGATGCATACAGAATCACCGAACCATAGCAGCTCTGCAGATCTGAACGCTGGATCTAAATTACGAACCGTAGCCAGCCAGATACTCCTCCTAAATCACGCAGAGCACGGCCAACGAGGAGATCGGAGGGGGGAATATAGCCACCAAACAAACAAACAAAAAAGCAAGATCCGGTGCGCACGAACCTCCGAAGTCAGGGCGCGCGCGCTTGAGCGGCGGCGCGGCTACAGCGGCCTGCTGCGCCATGGCAGCGACGGCGGCCTGCTGGTTCATAGCAGCAGCCGCGCTACCGACCGTCTGGGCCGCGGTGACGGTCGACGCGGGGGCCATCCCCGCCGCGGCCGCCGCGGCGGCCACCATCGCCTGCTGCTGCTGCCGCGCGTCAGCGTACCTCCAGTAGTTCTCGGCGGCCATGGCGTCCGCCCGTGCCGCGCGGCGGGTGAGGTGGAGCGAGAGGCGAGGGCAGAGCTGCGTGCGGCTAGGGTTGCGAGGCGCGAGGCTGCGTTCTGGCAAATCTGGTCTGGGCGACTTGCGGAGCCAATAGGGACGAGCAGGTGTTGAGAGAGACGTGGCGTAGCGGCGTCGGTAGTTAGACTTTTAGCTTGGGCCGGGCCTTGCAAAGCCAATCCGCCCGGGTGGCCCTTGTCAAAAAATATGGCTCGGATATGATAAGGAAAACGTGTAGATTTTTGGAGTTGGTGGCTAGGAGATTTTTTATTTTTTATAATCATTTTTAACTTAATTACTTTAATAATAACTGCTTTAGAAAAACTCACACAATCAAATGGGTTGGCGTCATAACAAGACTTTAGGGCAGGTTTATTGCTACATGTAAGCGGTCGTATACGTCATCTCATGCATTATCACGTAAGATTTTTTTATAATATGGAGGAAAAAGAGAGGATGAGGTTGCGCCTCATAAACTAAAATTTAGGACTATTTGTTACGAAGACAACTTAAAAAAACAATCGTTATACATATAGTATATTAGATCATCTTAAATTAAGTAGCATTATATAAAACAAATTAAGACAACATCAATATACCTACCCTTTAATACCCATCACAGTTTTTGGCTAGCACAGTTTGTTTTGAGGGCTAGCATGATAGCATCTCGCTTTTGCATTTGTATCCACCATAACTGGTCATTGATTATTTTTTGAATAATTGCTATGACACGAAAATATGTAAAGCAGAGGCCATTATCCATATACAATTATTATTACAAACCCAAAAGGTGAAACGTGCTAAACAAGGACCCCAGTGAAATGCGGGCTGGAATTTCATGATAAATTTGACTTTGTCCAGAGATAAAGAGGTCCAGTTAAACTGCGGTGAGAATTATGTGTTGTAATCATATATGAAGCATATTTTTCCTACTTGTAGCAACATTGCACGCCAGTAAACGAATGTATGTCTTCTCATTCTTGCAACATCCAAACTCGAATAGCGATGTATGCTGAAATAAATGGCTTTCGCCAGCAGTGATGACATGAGAAGTGCAAGTCGATGTAAAACACAATGTTAAATTCCGAAGTTACAGAACTGAATCCGAAGACTCCCCAGCACAGGCAATCAGTAGCTGCGGCCCCAGAATGACCACTTCTTCGCTGGCTTTCCAGATGCAAAGCACAGGGTACCTGAATTTAGGTTGTACAAGACAGGTCAGCGTGACAATATAAATGCAACAGTCATAACATGGGAAAACCATAGGTCACTTGCATTCAGGCCCTCACAGAGCCATACCTTCTGGAAGTTCTGGCTGCTCAAATGGAGTACACAATGTTTTTGCAGCTCCGAGTTCTCCTTTTGTCCGAGCTTTCACATCTTTCTCAACTTCCTGTATGGGGATAAGAAATGTATCGATATGGCAGACGGAAGTACAATAGAACTGGTAGGTACAAGGAGCATCAAGAGGCTAGTTCATGGTAGTCATTGACTGATAGGCTTCCAATTATCTCTCATCTTCAACATTTTTCAAAATATAATTTTGTGGTAAGTCAAGGACCAAAGGTGATGACAATGACACAAACTTTTCAGGAAGAGTTTCCCAATTATCTTCTATGTATCCTGCGTCCTACTTCTACAGATAAAAGTATATGGTGGCAAGAGTGTTGACACCTCATTCATTAATTGTTGCCAAGGTTTCTAAGAACAAATTCAGAACTGGAGGCAAATCTGATAAAACAAAAAAAATGACAACTTCAAGTACCTCCTCATCACACCATGGAGCCAAGATCAACCTTTTGTTGTTCAGAGCAGTTGTGAATTCATCCCAAGTCTTGATGACTTGAACACAGGCATCTCTCTTTTCTTGGGCTGTTTTCAACAGATTTTTTTGAATCTCATCCAGTAACACTTTAACCTCTTCAACCAAATTGGTAACAGGAATGTCAACCTTTGCACCGTTGTCCCGGCGGACAATGCGCACCTAAAAAGAACAGGATATAAATTCACACTCAATTTTTTTTACATACTCATGGGAATTGATGCACAAAAACATTGTAATTTGGACATTGCAGCAAATATAAGAATCAGAACATTGTTGCCACTCAGCAGCCTTTTTGCAGAGCCACACAGATTGGACTAGTAGCTGGAAAAGAAGTAACAATTGAAAAGGTCAACCTATGTATGTTTTGAGCAAATAATTATTTGTTAAATGGTATGCAAGCTTAATGACTATAAAAGTTGTACCAATGTGTTCATATTTCTTACATATTTTTAAATGTGATATTGAGTTTGTATCAAATGATAGTAACACATTTAAGAGAAAATTATGTTCAAGTTTTAGTTTTGAAGACTCTCAAATCCTTATACTCCTGTTCAAAAATGGTAATCGTATTAGACAAGAGGAAAAGTCATACAAAATAGATTTTGATCATTAAATTCTCTAATATAACATAAAGTTTGTGACTAAAAAATCAATATCATCTTATAGGCACTTTTAATATAAATCTATTGATGTAAGTTTAATGCTCCAAACTTACATACAATTTGACTAATTGTTACCTGAAATTATAAAGTTTGACTTTTCCTCTGGTCAAATACAACTATCACCATTTATGAACAGAGGTAGTATCAAAGAACTACTGGTAATACAAGCAAAAAGTAATAATGAAACCAAGGGAAGAGTAACCAGTCAACTAACAAGATTGCTTATCTTTAAAAGGCTATGAAAAGTATTATACTATTAACTGCTGATTTTCCCAGTGAAAAGAAGCAATATTACAAGAGTGATTCATGTGGCACATTAATTAATATATAAAAAACAAGAGCCAAAAATATGTGACCAAATTTAAACATGAATGATCTGCAAGAAATCAGTAGTCAGTACCTGTTTGTTTGCCAGATCTTTTGGACCAATCTCAATTCTCAATGGAACACCTTTCATTTCCCAGTGAGAGTACTTCCAACCTGGAGAGTAATTTTCACGGGTGTCCTGATCCGCTCGAATCCCAGATTGATTGAGCGTGTAAACAGTGGATTCACAGGCTCCCTTTATGGCAGTTGTGTCAGCATCCTTGTAAGGCACTGCAATCACAATTACCTGGATTGGTGCCACCTTTGGTGGTAATACTAAGCCTTTGTCATCACCATGTGTCATCACCATCACTCCAATCTGCAAGGGCGTAGGTTCTATATTACTATATATTACAGGTATAAACATAATTTGTGCAGAACTGGAAATCCAAGGAGGAATAAATCATTATTTCAATGCAACATGTGTTGTTTTTTTTAAAAAAAATGCATTACTAGAATTTCCAATTTTACTTTTTCCTTCAAAAAATGGGGTGGGGATTTTTCTGTGTTAGGTTGGACTCTAGAAGGGGAGATTGGGGAAGGAAAGAGAAGAGGCTCAAAAGGGAGAAAACCAGTCTCTTTTCTATCATATATACTCCTATTCCCAGTGGCGGATCCAGGATTGGGGACAAGGGGGGGCTAAAACAATGGAAATGCTAATTTGTACGAAGATTTAATGACAATTCAAAACTTGTGCTACAGTAATTATAGGGTTAAATCAAGATTTAGGGGGGGCTGTAGCCCCACCAGCTGATGGATAGGTCTCTGTGAGTGTGTGCTGCAGGAGCACATGGTCCTTGTGTCCTTTGTAAAAGCATCCTTGACTGTTTTTAGGACAGCATCTTGACTAGCATCTAGGACAGCATCTTAGACTAGCATCTTAGCATATGCTTGGCTGGTTAACAGCCTATAAATATGTATCCCCAACCCCTGATGTTGGCGTAGCATTGTGTGAGAAATAAACCCAGAAAATTGCCTCAACTCTGAGTTCTCTGTGTGCTATCCTCTTGATGAGAGTAAGGATCCTGCTCATACCTAGAGCAAGGATCCAGAGACTGACACCAGCCCCCCTGGTGGATCCGTCACTGCCTATTCCCCATCAAACCTAGATTCTGTATAGGTTAAGTGGTCTATTGCAACATTACTCTTGCAATGACCTGCAAAGGGCTATAATGAGACCATCATCCAAGTAAAGTAACCTAAAGAACAAGGGTTCCACGAAATGGAAGGCAGTAAGCCAGATACTGCCAGGAACTGAAGATGACAGTGACTACCTGGAACAATTGTTTCGGTGAGAGCATTACCATTTCAGCAAACATTTTGTTGTTTCAGGCTCTATATGATGATTATATGACTGTATTGGTTCCAAGGTTCTTATTTGACCATTGAGATTTCTAGAACAGTATTAAAAAAATGCAATGTAACAAGGATAGACCAGCAACTGCTGGTTTCTGGATTCAAGCCCTGGACCATCACACTTTTAGAGAACTGTTTTCAAGACCTGATGCACACAGAAGTTAGCTCCAATGACTTGATCTCGCAAACTGATGACATGGCATATTGGACATGTTCAAACTAAATTGCAAGTATACACTTGCCCAGTATATTATCAAAGAATAATTCTTATCTACTTTCCATGGCTTCACTCGACAATCATATCATCAGAGAGCAATTTAGATCAAGTAAAGGTGGTACTAATTACTAAAGACCTAGCAGATCTACAGGTGCAAGTGTATGAGGCACCAGGATCAGGTGCAGTTAACATGACCTGAGCCAGTGGTTTGCAGGTCTAAAGGCTTGAGATTGGGTGCTTCGGTGAAATCTGTATAGTGTTGTTCCCCTATATTAAAATTGCTACGATGCCGTGCAAATGAACCATTGATTTTGCATCCTATGGCACTAGTGCAACTGCTTAACACTAAATGGACACTAGTGACTCCACATGATAACAGTCCATGGATGATGTGTTCACTTTTTTCACTAGATATCAACTACCTATGGACAAAAGTATCATGTGCAGCGTACAAAATGAAAGTATCATTTCCATTCCTTATACATTTTCAACCAAAGGAGTGTGCGAATTACCGAGCGGGTAGTGTAGGCCCAAGAGTTTTGCCAAACCATTTCCCTAACACCCTTCTCATTCTCAAAAGTGATATCAAACATCTTAGCAAAGTTTTGACCAAGACAATGTGAGGTTGCGCCTTGTATGCCACGGCCAGTGTTTGGAATGAAGGCCTGGTAAAAGAATATTTAGCAATAAGCATATTACAATAAAATACTGGAATTAATATTCATTTTCATCAGGATAGTTAAGGAAAGGCTACAGTATTTTAAGGATGTATCAATACCTCAACACTGGTGGTATAAAGTCCACCTGCAAATTTTTCCATCTCACTTTTCCTCCCTTTGGACACTGGAACTGCTAAAAATTCTTCATATATCCTTCTGTACAGTTCCAATATTTGGAGAACCTGAGAATATCACAGTGTGGATTAGAATATGATCATTCCCCATTCAAAAATGTTTATGCAATCAAAATAGATTATTATTACAGTATTCAACTATCACTTTGATACATCATAGAGGCTCAAATTGTTTTTGCGCAGAACTTCTAGATAAATACATAAACATACTTTAAATTACCCAAATGTGAAACAAGGGTACTAGTTTGCAATTGAATGTAATACAAAAACTAAATTACTGCTATAAACAAAAGTCATAATCTAACATACTACATTAGGTTAGTTGTGTTTCAGACTCTCAAGATCTTCTAACGTTCAAACTTAATTCTGGGAAACCCAACTCAATAGTTAGTGTCATACTTTGCAATGGACTCACCAAAACCACCACAATAATAGCAGTTGACAACAGAACCATATTAAAAGTGTGCAAAAGATGTACTCTACCTCTTCATCTGCCTCTTCTTTAGTCGCAAAAGCAGTATGCCCCTCTTGCCACAGAAATTCACGGCTCCTGAAGAGAGTAGTTGCAGAATGTTTAGAAGGGGAAAAAAACTGGATAAAGCCATATACACAGAAACAAAGGGCGCACAATTTATTCTCGGTTAAAAAATACAATGCCCGCACGCACATTTTGAAATTCAACCCTGTAACTCTAGACCAACTAGGCTATCCAAAAATGAGTAGAGTGATACACAAGCAGAGCCACTAGATTCATATTGGGGCTATTGCGTTTCTACCCTTGCTTTGAAGGTCCGTTTTGATTTTACTCTCGCTTTTCGCCATGTTGCATTTTACCCTCGCTCTGTTAAAACGAATGCTCAATCTACCCTTGTTTTAACTCTGTTAGATGTTTTGGTAAAAAAAATAAAAAAAAGGCCAAGGTAAGAATATTTAGGACAAAAATGCCCATGCCTCTCACCGTTCCCCTCTTAACGCGTCTCTTGGTCTCGACAGAACCAGCCTCCTCCTCTCGACATCGTCGTCCCGACAGAACTGCGGCTAGGGTTTGCCGCCTCGGCCTCGTCTCGCGCATTCGAGCGAGCTCGCGCCGGGGCTCGTGCGTGGCTCGGCGTCGCGCTCGCGGCCAGGCAGCGCGCGGGTCTAGGCGGCCCTCGCAGCCAGGTCGCAAGGGGGCAGGGCGCCAGGGAGCAGCTCGCGAGGGTGCAGGGAGGTACTCGCGGTCAGGCTTGGCAGGCAGCTGGCCATGGAGGCCGAGGCTAGTGGGTCTGCCATGGAGACCGAGGCTGGCGGGTCCAGAGCCATGGTGGCGGAGGCTGGCATGTCCAGTTACAAATTTTTCTCCTCTATGTGTGCATTGGCTAAAATATAGATCGAATTAATCTCGTTCTTCAGGCAATTGCGCTGATTTGGTTTTAATTGATCTGATTTGTAGGCAAAATGTAACAAGTTATCCAATGTTGCTGTCAATTTTTTATTTTAGAAAACAGGGATAAAATCACAACGAACTCAAAAAAGTATGGGTATTTTTGCAAGGGCAAAGTTGTCCTTGCCAAGTCCATTTAACACGTTAGCCGCTATTAACAGAGTAGGGGTAGAATGAGTGTTGGTTTTTACAAAACGAGGGTAAAAATGCAACATGGCGAAAAGCGAGGGTAAAATCAAAACAGACATTCAAAGTAAGGGTAGAAACACAATAGGCCCATGTCCATTTCTATGGTTACTATAAGTTTGAGAAATTCATGGTCAAAGTTCAATTTTGAAGACTGAACCAAGTGAAAAATAGATTTAGGCAGTTCTGAAACTTATAAGGAAGAGGATCAGCTCAAATGGTGGATGTCGTCGATACTATACAAAAATAGCACATTGAACATTTTAATTACTCAGGGCAACAATTTTGAGGACAAGTAGCCAATGCCTTTATTACCAATCTTTCCATTGGACCACTTAATCAAATGTTTTATAGAATAAATAAAATGAAAAAATTGATATTTCATTATCTTATGACATTAAATGAAATATGGGAGCTCCTTGATATTTTAAAATATTGAGAGCTGACAAGTGAGGCAACCATCTGGGCGTGTTCTTATCGCCAACGCATTAACATGCAAGCAGTGAACTATGTGAATTTACTAGTTAGAGAATATGGCAAGCCAGCAAATGAGGTAATAAGGCAGGCAAGAAGAATTGCATAACTACATTGGCAAGCCAACGAAATGAGGTACCTTATGAAAGGAGTAGGGTTGCTAAACTCCCATCTAACAACATTACACCATTGGTTGCACCTCAAGGGCAAGTCTCGGTGGCTTCTTATCCATTTGGAGAAGTATGGATACATGACAGTCTCACTTGTGGGGCGGATTGCAATAGGCGCTTCCAGTTCAGATTTCCCTGACTTAGTAACCCAAGCTACCTGCAAGAAGAATATATTACTTTCCTTTGCATAAGTGACCATGTGAAGATTTTATTGTTGGGCAGACCGACTAGAAGAATTGAACAAATATCCAACTGTGAAAAATCTGGAAATGGAGATGTGAAGGAAAGAGTAAAAGGCACACCTCAGGTGCAAAACCCTCAATGTGGTCCTTTTCCTTCTGTAGAACATTCTCAGTAACAAACAAGGGGAAATAATATGGTTTGAGCTTCAGTTTTTTAATTTCTGCATCAAAGAATTCCTGCACCAAATCACAAAGCAGTTATCAAAATTACAGTGGTGTCACTACGCTTTACAAATATGTATAGAAACAAACATAGGGGCCCCTGATGCTAAACATACAAAACTCAGATTGAGAAGTTCTGTTATGGAGAAGCTGTGAAAAGTTCTACACCACACTAGAAATAAGTCACCAATACAACGGTGGATATTCTTTAGCATTGAGATGGTTGCAATTCCAGAATTGGCAACAAAGGACACCTATGGATTATAGTCTGTATTAACAAAAACTTACTTTCAGTAGCTCCCAGATCTCCATCGCCCATGGCCTCAATATATAGCAACCAGAGATGTCATAGTACTCGATCATTTCACTGTTAACAACAACCTGGAGGAACAAATAACAATGCTCTGAATTAGTCCCACGGAAAGAACAAGGGTATGATTTCATACAAAAAATGAGGACTATGTTTCGAGGAAAGATCTTTTGCCATGTCTCAAACAAAGCAATCAAAGAATGCCAGTATGAATATGGTACTTAATGGAATCACTGCACCTGAAACAATATAGCAAGCTAGCTAATCCAGTTTCTCACAACTAGGGTGAGTTTGTGATTGCTGTGATGATTTTTGCACCTGAAACAATATAGCAAGCTAGCTAATCCAGTTTCTAACAGCTAGGGTGAGTTTGTGATTGCTGTGACGATTTTTGCAGCTTTTGTTGTGGACTCAAGTAATTTGGCCAATAATTTTAGTAGGTCTAGAATACGCTACATAGTCTGTAAATTGTAACAGTGCATACTCACAAAGACCAACAAACTTAAGCTAGTCATATGCAGTGATTTCTCATAAACCCTCTTACACCAATTCTATCAAACCCTCCAAATTTCATCCCCACCGAGGCGCGAAGCACCAACATCAATCAAATTGGAACTACCGGCATGAGTCAAATGAGATCTACCAACATGAACCAAACTGGAACTAGTTGACCTACCACAACGAAACAAATTAACACTTAACCAACCTCGGAGTACCACTCCCCGAAGTTGTCATCCTTCTTATACGCCATCCCGAGCTTCGTCTCCTTCTTCACCTCCTTCTTCTTCCCTGCGATAATCCGCAACCAAGCAAGTTTACTCAGATGCAAACGAACCAAACGGTGACGGTAGAAGACGGCGGGGAAGGAAGGAAGGAAAGAAGGAAGGAAGGAAGGAAGAGGTGCTCGAACCTCCGCCGCCGCCCTTGGCTACGCCGCCCTTGGCAGCGCCGCCCTTGCTGGTGGTCGACATGGCTCGCGGATTGGGCTCTCTGTCGCGCGGCTGCGCAGCCGGGGTCAGGGAGGATGAGGATTGGGGAGGAGGCGGGTGTTCCCGCTAGGGTTTTGTGGCGGCGGCGGGTGTTCCTGATGGCAGAAGCTGCTGGTCTTGCTCTTGCCTCTGAGATTGCAAGAAAGCTAAAGCTACATGGCGCCAGTTTCTTGTCAGACAATGAACAATTAGTTCATTTCCTGAACAAGGCTGATATCTCCAACCCTCCATAATGGCATATCAAGCCCTTCACTTAGCCCTTGTTTAGATACCCGAATCCGGCATCCGAATCACTGTGCCGATTCACTGTAGGTTACTGTAGCCTTTTGTTTTTATTTGCTAATAATTATTCAAACATTGATTAATTAGGTTCAAAACATTCGTCTCGTAAAATACAACAAAACTATACAGTTAGTTTTTTATTTCATCTATATTTAATACTCCATATATTTGCCGGCATTTTGATGTGATGGAGAATAGGAATTCTGCATAGTAAATTTGGAGGTGAATTTAAGAATCTAAACAAGACCTTAACTTTTCAACAATAATGCTTCAGCCAGACTATAAATTATACAAAATCCAACGAGGGCTAAATGTTAATGCAGACTCTAGCTAGACAGACTTCTCGGGATCCACAGCAAAACCAAATGTTCAAATGCAGACCATGTGTCTCGATGCAACTGTCTCCAAGCTTTACAACATCTAAGCTTCAACAATGTAACTATCTCAGCAACAATTTGCTGCTAATTTAATATATATTTCTTGTAAAAGAATCAAAATTATTGTTAGCCCAACTCAACCCAACCCAACTTATCTATACCTATTTATAAAAAGCGAAAATTTCTTTATCCAATTTTCTTTCATCTCTGTGTTTGGATCGGTGACGATAGGTTCCTCTCCTCTACGTCCAGTCTGTACAGAATTAGAATTATTTAATTTTTTGTCTCTCCTTTAAATTGCGTTTGAGTCAGTTTAGAACTAGGATTATTTAATTATGGCATCCTAACTTCTATTTGGATGGTGAAGATCGGGTAAAAGGTAAATCCAAATCTAACAAGAATAGTACGTAACAGCAAAGATGAAAAAAATAGTCAAAAAAACTTAACATGAATGAGAATTGCCAGTGTTGTTGTCGTTCAACTTCGACACTTATCATTATGGATGGTCTCCCATCCAAATCCAAGCTCAAATGAAAATAGCTCCGGAAACACAAATAGCTTATAAAATCAAATCAATCAACACATACATCAATCGATCGATTTGAAAATCAGATCAAGCCTCCAGGTCGCCAAAAGTGTCCGCGACGTGCCTCAGCGCCGCCATCAAGGTCCGCTTGTGCAGGCAAGGCAGCGAGCTTGGCTAGCACGAATTGATTCAAGTGGAAATCAGATCAAGACTCCACGCCCCGGCTTCCGCAGTCTACACTGCCAACCAGGTCCACTTGTCCAGGGGAGACGGCGAGCTTGGCTAGCTGACGCTGCGAGGACCTCGTTCGCGTTGGACTGGACGTGGAAGGCCATGATGGCGGTAGCGAGGCACACAAGGCCAAATGAACGGGAGCTGCCACTGGCCTTAGCGCCGCTGTTGAGGGCAGCTGCTGCCACCGCACACTGTAAAATGAACATGTGACGCCGCTAGCCATAGACATAGCCGTCTATACTCATAATTTATATTCATGTGGGTTAGATAGCATATGTCCAACCAACGTACGCTATGTGATTCTAAAGTATATTAGAACAAATGACATAAGTTATAATTTCTGTTACAATGCACGAACATATTTGCTAGTAAAATATTAAAACTCGTTTCTACCCATCAAATAAGCTCATAGGAGAACCCAACCTTAAAAAAACAAACCAGGTCCACCCAACCCATCAGCGGCCTGATTCGGCCGTCGGCGCGGTGCGTTTGGTGGAGCTTCTCCACCCGCTCCGTCGGCTGCTCCACAGACAGGCCACAGCTTCCCCAGCCAAACGGTACAGGAGAAAACAGCTTCGCGAACGAATCTCCTCTGGGTGAGGTCAAGGTTCTTTAGACTTTGCAAAAAATTTTAAATGACTTATTAATAATTTCGAATAGAGAGAGTATTTAGCACCTGATATTCTCTCTGGATATGCCTTTTCAGCGGTACATGTCGAATTTATAGATATATAAGCACTACTACACTTGCACACTTGTTTAACACTTACCAACATATTCAGCACTCGGGCCAGATACCGTTGTGAGGCAAGGAACGATGGCATCCTAAAAAGTAGTATTATAGTAGAAAATACACATTGTTTAATGGCAACAGTTGTGCCACTTGGGTCAATGGACTTCGTAATTTTATACAACTAACTTATTCCCACAAGTCTTGGGATAGGAAATTTCTGCTCTCCTATCGAGCAAACTTTATATGTGCTAGAATAATATACACACGTGCCGTAGTTTTTAATTAATATTTGTAACATTAATCATTCGGGCGTAGAAGACCATATCCATATCCTTGAATATTTTTGAGTAAAAATAGCCAGCACAACAGCCAGCGCAAAAAAAATATACAGTGAATAGAATAAAATATTCTGAATATCGCCTATCCAGCAGATGAAAGCATCAATTATCGAAGACAACGTCGTTGTCATACAACAGTTCAAGAAGATAATTGAAGACGTAAGCGTTCGTTATCCTCAGAAGACAATGCGACGTTGGCAGGTCACCATCCTGCAACAGTAGAAGCCGATAATTGAAGACGGTGCGCCATCCAGCTGTGAAGATGATAAACTTGAAGAACAGCCAGATAAGCGCGAAGGATGATCCAGAAGGCTCTCTGAGCTCTTTAAAAGGAGACGCCGAATGCTTGCATTCGGCATCGAAGCATCCGCTCCCACATCACCTCACTCATTCCACGAAGACTCCACTTCACTCTCATACACCATGAAGTCTACTACCTCAGAACTCGTCTGAGCTAGTCCACCATTAGCCATAGTAGTAACCATTCACTACCACTGTATTACTCCACCAGTGTTGTGAATTAGAGAATAAGAAAGATCACCGACTTTCCGTACTTGTAAGGTAATTAAGGTTTGTGCTAGGTGCTTGAGGTTTCCCGAAAGGGAAAGCCGTATGTAGGCTTGCCTTTTGAAAATGGATTAAACTTTTCTGTTTTAATACCAGTTGTCCTTTAAGCTTGTTCATATGAAGCGATGTCTCTATGCTAGGGACCCTAGAGGAGGAACCTCTGCGTTAAGTTGTTCTCGTGTTAGCCCATAGAGCGGCGTTTTAGAGAACTCTGTGTCCGTAGAGAAGTGTTCCCTTCGGGTAGAACTGCCTGGGGAGACGATAGTGTCTGAGTCCTGTGTGTTCATGGATGGGGATAGCGAGGGAGAAGAACAGGTTAGTCTGGTTCTGTAAGCTAGATGATGCATACGATGAGTACCGATTAGGACAGACACAAGCATAGTCACACGACCGGCTGAAAGTTTGGTCTCGCCAGCCTTGCAAAGATCCCGTGAATCACGCATACATAATCCGCATATTCACTAATCACGTAGCCAATAATCACGCACGTCGCTATCGCTCACACATATAATATTCGTACGCATAATCTCGTTGAATATTTGTATTGGTTATATAGTAGTGAATACTATTGCCTTTGAATATTTAAATACCCTTACCTAAATAGTGTGTTTTGAATATTTTATAATAAGTGTGCAACACGAGTGAGTGCTCGTACACCGTTCATATTACGAATTTGAATAGTACCGCGAATTTGAATAGTAACCACTGAATTTAAATAGTGTCATAAATAGTAGCTCATGAATTTTGAAATTTAAATTTGAGTTTTGAATTCAAATATTTATCACGAATAGCCGAGAATTCCTGCTATAGTGGTATTTAGGTACTATGCAGGATATTTAAATATTCAAAGGCAATAGTATTTACTACTATGCAAACAATATAAATATTCAATGAGACTGTGCGTACAAATATTATATGCGTGAGTGATTGCGACGTGCGTGATTAATTAGCACGAGTGATTATTAAGTGAGCAATTAATTATGCGTAATGCGGATTATATATGCAGAATTATATATTCTCAGGATCTTTGCAAGGCTGGGAGACCAAACTTTCAGCCGATCGTGTGACTATGTTTGTGTCTGTCCTAATCGGTACTCATCGTATGCATCACCTAGCTTGCTACAGAACCAGGCTAACCTGTTTTTCTCCCTCGCTATCCCCAGCCATGAACACACAGGACTCAGGCACTATCGTCTCCACAAGCAGTTTCACCCGAAGGGAACACTTCTCTGCGGACACAAGGTTCTCTAAAACGCCGCTCCATGGGCTAACACGAGAACAACTCAACGTAGAGGTTTCTCCTCTAGGGTCTCTAGCATAGAGACATCGTCCCATATGAACAAGCTTAAAGGACAACTGGGATTAAAACAGAAAAGTTTAATCCATTTTCATAAGACAAGCTTATATACGGTTTTCTCTTTTGGAAAACCCCAAGCGCTTAGCACAAACCTTAATTACCTTACAAGCATGGAAAGTCGATGATCTTCCTTATTCTCTAATTTACAACACTGGTAGAGTAATACAGTGGTAGTAGATGTTACTACTATGGCTAATGGTGGACTAGCTCAGACGAGTTCTAAGGTAGTAGGCTTCATGATGTATGAGAGTGAAGTGGAGTCTTCGTGGAGTGAGTGAGCGGATGTGGGAGCGGATGCTTTGATCTGAGGGCGGATTCTTCGGTCTGAGGGCGCCTTCTTTGGTCTGAATGCAAGCGCCCGGCGTCTCCTTTTAAAGAGCTCAGAGAGCCTTCTGGAGCGTCCTTCGCGCTTATCTAGTTGTCCTTCGAGTTTATCATCTTCACAGCTGGATGACGCACCGTTATTGTCCTTGCTACAGCATCTTCACGTGGTCATGCTGCCTTTATCTTTCTGGATATGGATGGATTGATAATTCTTCTCTGATGGATATTCAGAATATTTTATTCTATTCACTGTATATATCTTTTGCGCTGGCTGTTGCGCTGGCTGTTTTCGCTCAAAAATATTCAAGGGTATGGATATGGTGTTCAACGCCCGAATGATTAATGTTATATATATATATAGAGAGAGAACATATGCTATGCAAACCAGCCTTCTGTGTAAACTATGAAAACTCTAATCAGGACCATTGAAATCTAATCCGATGGCTAGAGGTGGGTTGGTTATTTTAGCACTTAAACCCCTCCACTCATTTTATTTCTAAAGGTGGATTATTTTAGCACTAAACCCCTCCACCTTTAGTCATCGGATTAGATTTCGATGGTCCTGATTAGAGTCTATAGTTTACACAAGAGGCTAGTTTACATAGCATACGTTCTCATATATGTATACTTTATGTATATATGCTCTTCATTTTTTGTGTTATCCAGCAGCGCAGCTTGAGCGTGTTTGGTCTACAAACTCCGATGACCGCATAACCCACCAACGGGCATCTAAACTTTCTTCTATCGTGGTAGATTCCCGCCCCCTCGGAAGGTTTTCCTGATGATCCTGCAGATGTTTCACTATACTGGCGCAGATTTCGCTCTGCTTAATCAAGCCGAGATCGTTTGTTGATTGATGGGGCTAGTGGAAGCAAAAAAAACACTCTAGTAGGTTTCTGTTGATGAAGGCCCATAGCCTCTAGCTTTGCTATTGTTGATCGATCACTCGTGATTGGGCCAGGCTAGCTGAACAAGTCCACACAATGGCCCTTTTGACCTTGCAAACACAAACGCTGCACAAACGCTATTCGGCGCACGCACGTCCGAACGGCTACCGGCGCACGCTTTCTCTTTTCAAGCTGTTATCCTTCCTTCCGTCTACCACTTTCTATTTCAGGCAATTCCAGTCGCTTGTTTCTCTTCTTGTCATCCCGTTCGCAATAGCCAGGCGCATCACGGTTTTTTTTTAAAAAAAAACCACATCAATGGGAGCCCGGAGCCCCGCCGTCGCCGGATCCTAGCACCCTTTGCCGCCCCTCCTCCGGTGACCGCCAGAGCGCACCGCGTACTCGACGCGGCCCGTCCATCCTGTCAGCTACAGCTTTGCGTCCGCATCGAATTGGCTAGGTTTTGGAGTTTGAGCACCAAATCCCGCCGCTGTTGCTCGTGGAGGAGGAATCCCGCGGTCGCTGCTCACCGTGCGGCCTAAATCTGGGTGGATCCATCGCCGTGCGACCTCGATCTGGTGCGGATTCGTCGACGTGACCTTGGAGAGTTTGCCGTCCGTCGAGATCCGGTGGTTGCAGTCAGGACCGGGAGAAGGACCCAAACCCTAGACGACACAACTGTCGACCGTGCCGCTGCTAGGGCGTCGATTTCGTCACCGGCGACGACCTCCAATAGCTCCAGCTCCTCCAGGTTCTCGTTGTTGCCTACCCTTCTCACTTTTCACCCCTCTGCTCCCGCTGGTCCTATATGTGAGCTGTACTTCATCCATTTGTGGCCATCGTGGTGCCGCAAGAGGAGGAAGGTGACAGATGTCACTGGCTGGGTGTTGTGCGGTTTGAGGCTGACTCGCTAGCTGCTTTTTGCTGCCAGCTCCTTGTTTGATGATTACTATTCCATCGTATTTTGCTACGGGACTGTGCCACTGCTAGCTACTAATAGCAATCGAAAATTTAGGGAACAGAATAGCCGAAAATTTAGGGAACAGAATAGCCAAAAGAG
Source organism: Bothriochloa decipiens (assembly GCA_023333625.1). Classification (NCBI taxonomy): domain Eukaryota; kingdom Viridiplantae; phylum Streptophyta; class Magnoliopsida; order Poales; family Poaceae; genus Bothriochloa; species Bothriochloa decipiens. Next base: position 38,582,991 of record CM041643.1, read on the forward strand.
AATTATGATTTTCTGTTAGCGTTACAAGTTGGAATACTTGATGTATTACCTCGAGACTAACTCTGGTGCTTTGTGATGTCATAAGTACTTATAGCAGAACCAAACAAGGCTGCATATTGCTTGCATCTGAATAGGTGTCTAAACATTTCAATTGTGTGCTTTGTTTTTTGTTATGTTGCAAGCACTATTTATCTACGTGGCTTTAGTGAAACAATCATTGTTTAACATTTTATTCCATGTGGGTTATCCTGATGGAATTGATGAGAAAAAAATAAAGCTTGTGCCATTATTTATGTTACTGGTTGATTTGTGTCTCATGCATATTCGTCAGCTGAATAAGTACTAGGATATGACAGATGGTACCAAATTTATCATATCTATATTTAATTTGTTTATTTTAGCATTGACAACAGTAACTCAATAAGACAAATCTATCAAAAAATTTACTTGCCAATTTTGACCTTGATCGCTGTATCATGAAAAACTATTTTTGACATGAAAATCTCTTTTATTCTCTTGAAACTATCTGAACTGCATGTATTTCTCTTATTTGTAATAAAAAAGGAAAATCTCTATCACATTTTTTCAGGTATTTCAGAGGTTGAAAACATTCTTCAGCATATGGTTTGATTGATCATATTTTAGAGGTTGAAAATATTCCTCAATGGCAGCAACAAAGATGCACTAAATAATTATGAGTTTGTCCTTACGCATTGTTTCCTACTAAACTTTCCATTTCTAGAAATTTAATATTTTATTTGAGCAATGGATACTTGATCCTATCATGTTGTGGATGGATGTGTGTTGGTGCTTGGAGGATGGCCATGGGTACCATCCTTAATTCATGGTTTGTGATTAATTAGGATTTCCTTGATTATCAATTCAGGAATTGGTATTTGTTTGTTGCTTTTTACAAAAATATGTTGTCTATATGATTTCCTATGCTATTGATGTTGTAGTTTTCTATGACAAGGACAATACAGTCATATATGATTTTTATTAGCTTTAATTGTTTTCTATAAAATGTAAGGATTCATTTCATGTTTTTTTCATAGGTCCCTGCAGTATCAGACAGGCTCTTCCTATTCATAGTTTCAGTTTGCAATGGAAAAACAATTGCAAAGTCTAGTAAAGTAGCTTCTCGGAGTGGAATATGCTAGTGGCCTGACACCATCTTGGAACCCATATGGTTCTCCAAGGACGAAGTCTCCAAAGAATTTGGAGAATGCTAGTACGAGATTATGTAATGTAATGTATATTTTCCCTCCTTACCTATTCTTTGAATGTCCAGTGCCTCAATCTTGATGCTTATTACCTTCACCTATCTATTGTGTCCTATTCTTGTTGCTAGGCTATGCCTTATTGTGTCAGTAACAACTGCTCTCATGTAATGTTGTAGGGATCAACAAAATCCAGCATTCTTTGGGGTGATTTTTCTAAATCTGTCTAATCTTATGAATATAGTCGATCCAATTGCAATCTCTTTGCCACCGAAGAGATGCAACTCTGCAACAGTTTTACTGCTGCATTTTGGTTATCACACCTCGTTTCTAAGGGCCATTTGGGCATTGCTTATATGATTTGGTTAAAAAAATATGCTGGTATTGCATTTTGACCATAGCTGCCAACTATTACATAGGTGCCTATGTCACACTTTTACTTTAGAGAGCAATCCTGATGGTGTCCCTATAAATTCTTAGCGTAAAGTTTTAAACTTGACAATATAAAATTTATAATGTGATAGTTCAAAGTTTTCAACTCAGCCATGCAACCTACTGATTTTATATTTTGATTATGGATATGAAGAAGTTAGTAATACATTATGTTTGAGATGGGTATTGGTTACTTGGAAGTGAGCATTAAGTTAGCACTACAAAGTTTGTAATGTGATAATTCAAAGTTTTATAAATTTTAAGTGTGAAATTGTACAAAGTTTTCTAGTGTCATATTTTAAAGATTATAACTTTCTTAGTGTTAAGTTTTAAAGCTACCAGTACAAAGCAAGCTTATATTATCATTGTTTATTTTTTTACTATTTCTAAGTGTAAAATTTTTTGTCTAGCATTACAATGTTTGTAATGTGATATTTCAAAGTTCTAAACCTAGCAATATAAAGTTTATTATATAATAATTAGAAGTTTTCTAATTTTGAGTGTGAAGTTTTGAATCTAGCAGTACAAACTTCACGATGTGCTAGGATCAAAGTATTTAAGTTAGCACTATAAAGTTTATAATGTGGTAATTCAAAGTTTTATAAATTCCAAGTATGAAGTCTTAAAATAGAAAGTTATGAATATGCTAGTATAAAGTTCCTGTGTTCAAAGTGTAAAGTTTAAAATTACAAGTTTTAAAGTTTGAATATAAAGTTTTAAATATGCTAGTATAAGTTTCTAAATTGATAATGTAAAGTTTTAAATTATTATGTTTTAAATCTTGGTATGCTAGTATAGAATTCCTAAATTTTAAAAATAAAATTTGAAATTACTAAATTTTAAATCTTAAAATAGAAAATTTTAAATTTGCTAGTATAACATTTGTAAAATTAAAGTGTAAAGTTTAAAGTTACAAAGTTTTAAAGTTTGAAATACATAGGTTTTGATGTGCTAGTATACAATTTTAAATGTGCAAGTGTAAATTTCAAAATTTTAAAATAAAATTTCAATTGTAAAAATTTATTTAAATCATAAAGTGCAAAATTTTAAATGTGTTAGTAGGAAGTTGCTAATATTCTTTATTTTTCATTCTCGTGCCTTAATTATTAATGTACTTTTCTTTTATTGGTTGCAGGTCAAATTGAATTATTAGGATGATACAATAGTTGATCGAAAAGAAATGATCAAAAAATTACAGCAAATTTTATGATGCTAAATTTGCAGCCTGTTCATAATTGGTGTTATTTCATAAAATTAAAAATGATCTGACTTTAGGTTATTGAGTTGTATTGGTTCAATAAAGAGCGTTGAAAGTTTTTTTAATTATTTTGGGTCCGAAGTGCAGTAGTTTGGTGCTGAAAATACAAATTTTAAGTGTTCTAGTTCAAAGTTTGTTCATTGGATGGGAGAGAATTATATTCCAACCAGTGATTACGTATTAAATGTTCTCTTAACTTTTGAACGTTGATTTACGTCGTTTTGTGCTTTAGCTTATTACTTCTACTTACATATGTAAGTGAAACCATCTTCCCACCCATTCACTATCCACACACCCGCTATCCCGAAAGAGAAAAACAAAAAAGCTAGAGAGAAAAAAATGGAACAGAAACTAGACAGAAGAAACTAAATGAACCACCGTGCGCCCGTACATATAGTAGCACGCGTGGAAGGGGTTCGGTGACCCACCGTGCGTCCATACATATAGTAGCGCGCGTGTGCGGGTACTGTTAGCGGCGCGCGTGCGCCGAGGAGAAGCCCCCCAAACGCTGGGCTGGAAGCCAACAACGTGGTGCTGTGGGAAGGAGTCCGCTGAGATCGGGGTAGGTGATTGATCCGAGCTCCGCAGCTGTGCTTTGCTACTTTTCTCTTTTTTCTCTTTTTATTTCTGTTGCATGAGAGCTTCGTTTTGCCCGACTTGGCCATATCACGGCTTGGAACATGGACAAAGAGATTCTTTACTTTACAATAGTATATATGAGGAATAGTATGTTTCCCAAATCCAAATGGCATGATGAGTAGTGCATAACAAAATAAAATAAATGTGTTATATTAAAATAGTACACTATTTGTCCTCTTAAGAGGTCGTGGTGCGTGCCGTGTTGGTCGCAACAGGACATGCACACACCGAGAGTGGATCAAGCATATGCATGAAGGCATCATCGTTAAGAGACGGCTGACCGAAAGCAATCCTAACTATGAGGCGTTAGATTCCTACTAGTATATAGCATCCCTAATTGAAGCAACCGGGCTCAGGTCCAACCGTTTGATTTTGGATGCTTAGGCCAAGCAAGAAAGATTGCAACCAAACAAGAAAACCTGCAAATCTTAGACTTGGTATTATGACTGTGGAGCATGACATGCATAGAACTCGGTTCCATTTCTACATCTCCATTTTCTTTCTGAGCTCCGAGGATATAGTGGCGACGGGTGGAAAGAATAACTGAAGTAAAAAAGTACTACTCCATCTCCAATCTCCAAATCAAATGAGGCCATGTTTGACCATTTGGTCAAAGTTAGTTAAGTTGACTTAAGGACAAAAACTTTAGACCATTTTAGCTCATTTGTATGGTCTAAAGTTTTTGTGGCTCATTTGTATGGTCTAAAGTTTTTGCAAGGCTAAATAAAAACTTTGGACCTCTTATTTAGAGACCAAGAACTAAAGTGGTTTTAGGTTTAGTTGTTAAACATTAGACCGTGGGATCCAAATAGGATCTAAATTAACTTTGAAATTTGCCTCAAATTTAGGGCTCTTAAGTAATTTTTACAAATTCTGGCCAATGTACATCAATATTTAAATCTCCAAATCATTATCATTATATACAACACGAAACATGTTTTATTTTGTGACTTTTTGTTGTCATAATTTTTTTAATCTAACAAAAATTAAAAATGCCTGACTTAAGACACCTTTACAAGTTGATTAATTGGAGGACCAAAATATTTATGAAAAACAATTATAAGTAAAATGATAAACTAACAAAAAAAAGACCAGTTACTTAAGCTATTTGCACGAACAATTCCCACTATAGCGCGTGTATTTTTCTGGATCTTGTTTTTCAATTTTTTTTTTAGCGGCACAATGCTTTTAGTAGTAACTGACGTTCCATCGACATCGAGGTGCGACTTCGTGAATTTCAAGTTCTGTCGACTCAGTCCTTTGAAAGTGATTATAGGGGTAGGTACTTAGTGTGTAATTCTATTAAAAAAAGATCTGTCACTAATCCCAGAACGGCTGAGTAAAGTGAGGGTACCGTATAATTTTCTTAAGAAAACCGGACACTAATCCCAGAACGGCCGAGTAAACATACTAGTGGCACGGTGCATGGTGAACACATCACCTTCGAATAATCAGACGCTAATCCCGAGCGCTGCACGGCAGATCACGCCGCAGACGTGTGCAGAGGCACATCCACGCACATGCGGAGACCTCGGTCCTGAAGATAAACTAACCCGCAGGATCCGCTACCACTTGAAGGCCAACCACCACGATTAGAGACCGGAGTCCGGAGAGCTAGAGCGGCTCCTCACTCGGTCACTCCCCACTCCTTCCCCCTCACCGGACCGCGACATCCTCGCTTCACCTTCTCAGTCGCGTCACGGCGGGCTGGCTGGCTCCTTGCTCCGCCTCCGTGTGACGTGATGACAGCGTAACGCAACGCAGTCAGTCGCCCTGGTCTTCTGCGTGGCCGGCCGACGTGCCCAGCCCAGGCCGGCCATCCAGGAGGAAAAAGAGGCCAGGCCAGCTGCAGAGTTGAGGCGAGAGGACGACGATGGGGCTGCTGTCTCACCGGGTGGAGCGGTCGGAGATGAAGCCCGGCGACCACATCTACACCTGGCGCGCCGGCTACACCTACTCCCATCACGGTATGACGCGCTGCTCCTCCTCCTCTGGCCACTGGTCTCCAGTCTTCTGAGAAGACTCTTCTCCGATCCCTCTCCATCTCGCATTCCCGATCCGGCTGCGGGGGCGGGAGCGGGACGCCTGAATGGCTGAATTGCGCCTTTCAGTTAGTTATACGGCAATGTGCGGCGCGCCGGCGCCTGTGGGTAACGTCCGACACCGCCGAGTCCGCCGCGCGCGTGAAACATCCTCAATTTTTCACGAAGGGAAAATACACAGAATGGCGGATAATATAATAGTTTGAAGCTTCAAACCATCTCATTATCTCGCAATAGTCGATACAGGATCCATACATCGTACAAAAGATTACAATTAGGGGGAATTACATAAATAATTCACCGCCACACTGGCGGAATCATCAGAGTAGCAGCAGCCCCTGGAACAGCTGCAAAAGGCGGAAGTACAATAAAATCTCCAAAAAGAAGCCTGAGCGTAGGAACGAGACGTCTACTCCTCCTCATCGTCATAGTCGTAGTCGGGCTCACCTGCCAAATAATTTTCAGTACGGTTTGTACTGGCCACATCTCCCACCCTATGCTTTGCTTTTGCTATGTAGTATTTGGTGGGATGCAAGGATATAATCAAATCGACCTATTATGTGGCTGTAGTTTCCTATGCAAATAGTGACCAATATTATATAATATAATTCATCAAATTTTAATCCATCTCATCCACACATCCAAACCCATTTCATCACCATCACACACATCTCACCCTCTCGCACTCAGTCGACAGGTCCAACTCCCTCTCGGAGCCTGTCTCAGCGGCTCACAGCCGGAAGGGTAACACCAGGGGGAGAAATAGAAGGACTCCTCTCACTACTCCCGAGAAGCGTGGGTCTTAGGAAAGAGCCATACCAGTGGCCCACGGACTATATATAGATTCATAAACTCTGCAGAGCGTGTACTCCCGTAACCACAAGATCACCATCATCGGCGGTGCCCCGCCTAAGCTGATTCCGGCTGCTTTCTAACCGGTGCGATGCCACCCTACCACTCAGTACTGGGACATCCCGGATAGGTACCACCGGCACACTGAGACTGTGAGACATAGTACCGGGCCCCCGTGGTCACTATGCTGTCTAAGGAGGGTGTGGGTCTCCACGCCCGCACCTCCCGACACTTTCTGCTAACAACCTAGTAGTAGTGGCACCGTCCTAGTTAGTCAGACATCCGTCTCCCGCCCATTCAAGAGCGAGTGGTGAGCACGTAAGTCCCAAGGTTCCGGTCCTCAAGAGATATCAGGTCCTAGGGGGGATCAGACAGGATTATCTTCTCTTTTGGACTACAACAGTCCGTGCTACAACAGCACCTCCTACCCGGGGCTTCGCTCCACGAAGGTTCTCACCCCCGGGATCTCCTTATGCATCACAATGTGCCCGCCACAAGCATCTCACACGGGAATGCCCAGAACACATTCCCCGGCAAGACTCGCCCACATGGCTCGTCGTAGAATCCTGTCCGATCGACTCAACCCTCACCACACACCCAAGACGCACGCAGCACTCTCCCCAAGTAAAGTGGCACCACGTGCCTTAACCATATGACCATACTCTCCACCACGCATCATTATCACACAGATATAAGCGTAGTAGAAGTAAAGCATCATAGATAAAATAAGCAAGCGTCTAGCCTATCAGCAGGTGTGCAGGAGTAAGGTTGCGACAAGGTAAAGGCTCATCAAGCAGTTCTATCATGCAACCTATCATCAGGTGATATTCATATTTGAGCACTAGCAACTAGATATTATGCCATGCGTAATAGGATCTACGAGGTTGGGTGGGGTGTGGCACCTGTGAAATCGTCACCGAGCTCCTCCTCGTACTCGTAGTCGTCCTCCTCAAGCTGATCCTCCTCTGAAACGAGACATAATAGCCGCGTTAGCGGCTCCTATAGAGTCAACACAAAGAAGCAATAAAATTCAATAACTCCAAATGCACTCATACACAAGCCTATGACGTAGAGCTTATTTTTATGAAAATTTGGACACTTCGTTCATATTTTTCGGAGTTCGTATGAAGAAGTTATGAATTTCCGAAGTTTATTCTATTTTCGGAAAAAGAAAAAGGGCAGATTAACCTGGTGCTGACACGTGGCAGCTCCTGATTGGGCCACGTGGCGTGCAGAACAGCGCAGCTGAGGATGTGCTGACGTCATGCTGACATCAGCACTGACGGGACCAATCAGCGGCTGACAGGTGGGGGCCACGGTTCTGTCACTGACAGGTGGGGCCAGGTCAACGGTCAACGTTGACGGTTCTCGACCGGGCCTCGGATGTCTGGACGGGGCTGGTTCTGGGCCAGGTTAGGTCGGCCACTGTACACTCGAGGGGGCAGTCCGGGCGACTCCTCGAGAACGGAGTTTCGCTCGGGCGAACGGACTGGCCTCGAGAACGAAACTTCGCTCGGCGAACGGGCATGACCTCGAAGACGGAACTTTGTTCGCACGAATGGGACAACCCTCGAGAACAGTGCGCCCCTCGAGACTTGACCATCTGGCCTCGAGCCGGGACCTCGACTCGGGCAGGGCCTCGATTAGGGCCAGGACCTCGACTCCGTCGGTCGGACCCTCGACTCGTCGTGTGAAGCCTCGACTCCGTCGGGCGAACCCTCGACTCCGTCGGGCGGACCCTCGACTCGTTGGGCGGAACCTCGACGTATGTCGGGTGGACCCTCGACTCGTCGGTCGGACCCTCGACTCGTCGGGCGGACCCTCGACCTCGTCGGGGGGACCCTCGACCTCGTCGGGCGGACCCTCGACGAACGTCGGAGCATTAGCTGAGCTACGTGGCTGGTCGGCTAGGTGCTCTAACTCAGGGAATTCGACCCTCAAGCCGGTGGCGGTCAGCGAGGCGCGGCGGCGGCGAGGCTAAATTCGCCGGCGAAGCCGGGCATTGGTCTCCATCCTCCTTCTTGCCCTTCGATTGGAGAAGCTGGGATCTCCATGAGCTAGCTACCGGGGCTAGTCGAGGCACGGCGGGGCGTGCGCGGCTCGGCGGCCACGGCGGACGCTCCGGCGGCCAGAGTCCGGGGAGGCCAGAGCTGCAAAAGTGCGTGGCTCCAACTGTGGCCCGTGCCGGCTCCAAGAGGTTGCCAAAAACGTGCTCTAGACTACGGCGAAGCTATCGGTCGCGGTAAGGAAGGAAACAGGGGTAAGGGGTGCGAGAACATCGACGATGTACTGGTGGTGGCCATGGCCGAGCAGGGCGAGGGCGGGGATGCTTACTCGCGCAGCGACGGTCGAGGCAGGTGACGCAGGCTTGGTGGCGACTCGGTGCAGGGGAGCGAAGCCGGGCGTCGAGGTGGGTATGCGGCGCTCCCAGGTCCTCCTCAGCGCGCGGACGGCGGCAGTAGCAGCACTCTAGCTCCGCCTCCTTCCTGTTCCTCCCTCCATCTCTCTCTCTCTCTCGACCGATCTGGCGGCGGGTCTCCACAAAGACGGCGGGGCGATGGGGAAACCCTAGAGGCCAGGGTGCTCCTCTTTAAATAGGAACGGCGGCCGACCATGGACGGCGGAGGCAGAAGATGCCCATCGGGCGGCTGTGCGCGGCCACGATTAGGGTTAGGGTTCGGTGAAGCGCGGCGCAAGCAGGCGGTTAGATGGACGGCGCGGGACGCGGCCGTACTCGGGCGGACGGCGGAGGCGCGCGGTGCACAAAAATGGTGCGTCGGACGCGACGCGCGGTCGACAGAAGTGGTAAAAGGAAGGAGCTGACAGCTCGGTCCCACGCGTCAGCGGGACGGGGCGGCGAGCGGCGGAGACAGGCCCATGTTGGGCCGTCCTGGTTAACTGGGCCGCGGCAGCGCGCGAGCGAGCGCGCGCGCGAGCGGGTGTCGGGACGCGGCAGCGCGTCGAGCGCGACTGGGCCGACTCTCGAGGCAGGCCGGTCGGGCGAGCGCGCGAGCGAGCGGGCAGGCGGGAGCGCAGCAGGCCGAGCCGGGCCTCGAGCTCGGGTAGGCGGTCGAGCTGGGCCTCGAGCTCGGGCAGGCGGTCGAGCTGGGCCTCGAGCTCGCAGCAGGCCGGCGGTCGAGCTGGCCAGCGCGGGGGGTTCGGTAGCAGGCATATATGTATACATACATATAAAAGGTTATTCGATTTTTATTAACATCACATAAAATCGAATAAGAGGCGAATCAAACTCTGGTTATTTAAATGCAATGCTCGGGCTATCGTCAGGTGCTATTTGTGCAACTAGGTTTCCTACATGACATCCACCATACGCCGGTAAACTTTAGAAAAATTTTTGAAAGCCCGTATTTTTAGAGACCGGATTTCCAGGGTTATTACAGCGCGCGAGCGCACGACGCCGCCAGCCTCGACTTCGCCGACTCTGCCTGGATATTCGACGTCCCGCCTCCCGCGCGCCGCACCAAGGCCGGCCGTCGCGTTCCGCGTTCGCGCGCGTTTCACAGGTGGGTCGTCGTTGAAACCGAACTTCGAAGCAAGAAAGCTTGCGGATGCGGATGATTCTGATTTCCGCTAGCTGTGGTTGGTTGGTTGGTTGGTTCTACACTTCAGCGCTCAGAAGAATTGATGCAGCTCATGCGAGTGTGGCTGCTCTGCTTTTACATGCTAGATCGTAGACTGCTAGCCTCAACTTAGCCTGGCCGTAATGTTGCAATTTCATTCCCTTGCTTGTGGCAGTAACTTCTGTTTGTACGCACGCTCCGTATCACCACCATTCACCTAAGGCCCAGTTTCGAGTAAGAAGTGTGGTCAAGGCAGCAGCATTGTATTGACTGGCCTGCTGCTGAAAGAGTCACCGCGACTGCTCGGCACTTGTGCCGGTGGTGTCGGTGGTACGATACGCCGCTCTGCACAGCCAGAATCCGTCCATCCAAATGCTCTTCCTGACGCCGGAATGCTGCTGCTCTCATCCAGCATCCGTACATCTTAGACACTGGATTTTCACAACTGCTGCTGGCTCACAGTACTACTGAGTTGAACTTATTACTCACGGATCAGATCAGATGTGCCAGACTTACAGTGATTAATTAGAAATCCATTTTTGTTTACCAAAGAATCCGTATCAGCGTCTTTTTAGTAACTTCGTCGGCGTCGTCATCGGATCCGGTGACCAACAAAGATAGTACATGCTTTTCGACTTTGTTCCTTGCCATGCATCTCTGTCCACCTCCAGGTTCCAGGCTCCAGCTGAGAGAGTTTACCATGCATCATGCATGGCTCTTTTGCCTGGCCTCGCCGGCCATTGATCTGCGTCCGGAAACGTAAAGGTATCTCGTCCACATCCTCTGAGCTGCCTGCTATAGGGACCGACATTGTGTCCCGCACATTGTGGACGTCCTTCCCTCCATCATCACTGGCATATGTGGGGAATGGCATGCCGGCACGCATGGGGTACTAAACCACATGGATGGATAGTGTCTTCTTGCCCCTTTCGTACCTAACTTGCCTGAAAATGTCTTCGATTCGGCAATAATTGCTGATAAGCTGTTTTACTGTGAGAGAAAAAACACTGTACTATGGCTAATAAACCAGACTAATAAGTTTAAGTGAACTCTGGATGATGATGAACTATTAAACATGGTAATGCATTCATTAGTTTGGTGTTACTCATTAATTGGATTATTGGATGATGATGGAGTTGCCACCATACTGTACGGACAACGGAGCTAGCGTGCCATGTTCTGACGCGAGGTGTTGCATTGCTCGACCCTTCATCCAGGGATCTACGTCGGCGGCAGCAAGGTGGTGCACTTCACGCGGAAGAAGGAGGCGGGCACGGTGGGCCTGGACTCGGCCATCGCCGTGTCGAGCCTCCTCCTCTCGGGGGGCGCCGACGAGTGCCCGACGTTCCCTGACTGCGGCTTCCAGCTCCCCGACAGCGGCGTGGTGCTGACCTGCCTGGACTGCTTCCTCCGCGGCGGCGCGCTGCACCGCTTCGAGTACGGCGTCCCGGCCGCCGCGTTCCTCGCCAAGCTCCGCGGTGGGACGTGCACCACCGCGCGCGCCGACCCCTCGCCCGACGCCGCCGCGCGCCGCGCCATGCACCTCCTCCAGAACGGCTTCGGCGACTACGACGTGTTCGAGAACAACTGCGAGGACTTCGCGCTCTACTGCAAGACGGGGCTCCTCCCGGCCGTCGTCGCGAACGGCGGCGACGACGGGAATATCGGGAGGAGCGGGCAGGCCGCGTCCGCCGTCAGCGTGCCGCTGGCCGCGCTCTTCTCCACCCCGTTCCAGCTCCTGGCCGCGGGACCGCTCGGCATGGCCGCCGTCACGGCCGGGGTGTATTGCGCCGGCAGGTACATCACCGACATCGGGGTGAGGAAGGACGTGGTCAAGGTGGGGTCGAGGACCTCGCGGCGCACCTCGGCTGGTGCCGCGCCAAGGCTCAGGAGGAGGCCGCGGCGGCGCTCAAGAAGCAGAAGCAGCAGCAGCCTGAGAAGATGAAGGAGGCGGCCAAGAGATTGCTTCCCCTGAAGCGGAAACGCGAGGTTTGCGTTTGATTGGTGTGCAGATGCAAAATAGTTTTCATTATTACTGCATAGAAATTAATAAGTCCGATATAGATAGATATGGAAAGCGTCTTAGCTTGATCAAGTAAGCGTGCTTTGATCTATAGTTAAAGTTAGTTGAGCATTGCTTTCACTTTGAGTTTGGTCCTTTTTCAGGAGGATTAGATTTTGCTTCTTGTTCTTTGTACTGTATCTGATACTGATATAGCTCAAGAGTTCAGTAAATCCTTTGTCAGGCTTCTTCCACAGACTGCATCTAGCTCAAGAATCATACTGCATTTTCTTCATAATTGCAACAAGATATTTGTGAATGCTTGTGATTCACTGAGCGGAGCTGTGTGTCTCGTGCTGTTCCAAACCAGTAGGAGCAGTACCGTACTTGCCATCCACGATACAAAGAGCATGGAGGAGGTCGGTCCACAAAGGCACGAACATAGGTCCACTTCGTTCTGAATTATTCTAGACTCATGAGACCATGCGTGCAGTCACCACGGTGGGTATTGTCTGCTTGCTTCCATTACTATTAGTGTACCTAACCTGCTACCTTTGTCGGTACAGATCAGAACCTCACCCAGAAGGCCAGAATTGTTCGTCTCCACCCACAGTGGATCGAGAGACCTCTGGTCTATCTGACCCAGCTAGCCTGTGGTACATCAGGACTTCTTTTTTATATATACTTTGTACTAAATAAGATTGGATCAGGACCATTGTTACAGAGTGGTTTGGTGACCAGAAAGTAACCGCGTCTGCTCCCCAGCTGCATCATCCTGTGCAGTGAGCAGTGAGGAATGGACCGTGGTATGCCAGTAGTGTGTACTAGATACTGACAGACATGTATATCAACTTGCGGTGGCGAAGCCAGGATTAATTTTCGCCGGGGAAGGAATCGGCAGATGATCCCTCTGTAGTGAGAAAATTGCTAAACTCATGAACCCCCGATAATTTTCTTTTCAAAAAAATCGTCCCAATGTGCTTTGATTGCCTATTAAATTAGTCACATAATTAGACACTAAAGTAAATACTATAACACTATACCTAAGTACTCAATTCTTTGCTACAATGCAAAGCAACCGAATCCTATCTCTGAATTAAGATTTTAGAACTTCAGATTATAAACTAAAAGAAAAGAAAAGAAAACCCAACTACCCCCAAAGACCTTAAAGTTGTAAAATCAAGTTATTTGATGTACCTCGTCCAGGTGCTTGAGAGTACGGCATATCAGTGTATCACCGGCGCAACCGGCGCCGGCGCCGGCACAGGCCCCGGCGAGTCGTGACCTGACGATGGTTGCCACCGTCAGTCCAGATGCAGGTTGCAGGAGTAGTCGCGATGGGAAAATGTACGCATTGGAGACTCGACCGTTTGGACTTGTGGGGTTGCTACCTTGAGCGTAGCGTAGGGTCAATGGGTCATGAAGTTAAATGTGGGCCTTCGGGATGGGCTTACTAGCCTGAACGTGCAAGTTCCTTTGATAATTGATGCATGTGCGTGTAGAATTGGCCGATGGGCTGGAGCTACGACGCTGGACTGCCAGGCTGCCGGGGTCGCATGTTTTTTTTTTTTTTTTTTTTTTTTACCGGGGTCTAAGCTGGTGAAAATTTGGTGCGTAGGTGAAACTCGCTGGAAACCGTCGGTGTCAGCCGACCCCGGTGACTCAACGTAGCTTCGCCACTGGCAACTTGAGTAGAGTATGACACTGGTGGTGGAGCTCACGTGAGAACGCAGCGCTGAGCTGCCAGCAGTGAGTACATGTGGACGTGGTTGCCGTTCCTTCCTGTCTCTTGTGGCTTAAAGTTGGACGAAATTTGTTTTCTAGAGACTAGAGATGAGCAGCGACCACGGTAGTAGCCTCCGTTCAGAAGATGGTGCGAGTAGGTGCAGAGACGGCTCTGTAAAGCCAGCCAGCGAGTTGGAGGAGCATGGCATATTCACATGAGCATCCGTGACCGTGAATGTGATGGCCTTCCGCCACCCGGCGTTGCTTGCCAAAGTGTCTTTGATCAGACGGGGGAATCACAGCTCACAGGCAGTCACAGCTAGCATAGCAGCGTGCTGCCTGCTTGCTGCCTCCACGAGACCATAGATCTGGAACCGGAGGCCACGTTATATGAACCAATGGAGGGGAAAGGGTCCAAGTCCAACAGTCATGACATCATGGACGAAATCAAAACGCTCATCATTGATCATTGTCGATCCCATTTGTAGCTCTAAATAGATCCTATTGTCCAGTCCTCCTGCTCACTCGCTCCAGGCACTAGAGGCATGGTGATCGTTTTCACGGCTGATTTCAGTTGTTTTGTTCTCTTCTATGAGAGGGAATGAATAAGCCGCGGTTGTATAAACCGACTGAAATGAGCAAACAAATAACGCAGTGATATTATGCATTCATCTCCAACTCAACTAATGTACGTTGAAATGAATTAAGATAAAAATAACTAATCATTTAATTCAGTCCACTCCAATACGAATTGAGAGTATACCCAAACAACTCCACAGGCAGCGCGCTGGCATAAACAGAGCGGGCACCGAGAAATCTCTGGGAATTTTGCGGCTTCTGAACAGAGTGCCGATGGATTACAAGCACGGTGAGAGGTGTTTGCAAAGGCGACTATGTCGTCGGGCGACAGCCGGAATGTGCTGTTCTTGTACAACGTCATGGTGTCGTCTCTCGTGGATCCAATGACCTCACTTATTCTCGTGGATCCAATGCGCATTCTCTCTCTCTCTCTCTCTTTGATTCGGAAAAGAAAAATATAAATAACAGTACATGGGCCGTATCTTGCGACTATGGATCATGGACGACGGGTCCTCATTGTCAAGTCAAAAAACTGCTTGGCCCGTCCAGGAACAGAACCAACAGACGCGTGGGCTCTTCTCTCTGATATTCTGATAGATGGGCTGTACCGAGAAAACATATGGGCTGGGCCTTGCTGTATCCTAGTAGTCGGTGAACCACATTGCTTCCGCGACATTTTTAAAGATAACATTCACCGTAGCTACCACGTGCAGCTAGGCTATTCACATCAGTAAAAAAATTTCTAGCCGTCGGATTTCGCAATCAACGGTTCTTCTGCCTCCTCCGCGCCAAATATACACCGGCTTCCTAAACCCTAACCCTACCTCTCACTCTCCTCTCCGCAGCTGCCTCTCCTCCCTCTCCCTTCTCTCTCATCCACGTCCGACGGGGCTCCCGCCCCTGGCCCTGCCTCCCTTTCTCCTCCCTCTCCCTCTCCTGTCTCTCTTTTTCTCCTTCTCTCCTCGGCGGCGCAGCGGCGCTGCCAGGCGCGGGCGCGGCCCGCCCGGCAGCGAGCGGTGTGACAAAACCGCCCAATTCATATAAGATTAAGTACGGCTGTCCCCGCTAATCACGTTGACACGCACATATTGTCTCTTATACGAACCCGGTAGTCCGCCGAGTGTCACGAAGGACCTCGGTAAATCAACATTACAATCAGGATCGTACATGATTAAACAAATATATATCACACACTCAGAGTTTGCAGCAGAAATATTATTACCATGAGATTATAATAATGAATTTAAGTTTAGTTTTAAATCAAATATATTAAACATAGCTTTGAAAAGTTTACCAAATCATAAGTATGAAATATATTGCTAGCTTAGATGACGTCCTCCAACAAGCATAAATGAGAAGTATATACGGAATAGCCGTGCCCACCGGCACTTACTTATCACCTTCAGCAGACAAAATGCTCCACCTGCAACAGGGTGGGATAAAACCCTAAGTTCTTAATTGTACTCAGCAAGACATACCCGATAGGGAGATAATATAAAAGACTCCAAGGATAATGAAAGGTTTTATATGGTAGATTTTGTTGGCTAGCGTAACTTTACGAAAGAGCTTACTAAAATCAGTCCTTACTTTAAATATTTTAAACAATAAACTAGCACAAGTTAAGTGAAATCAATTAGAGCTAAGTTTGCATCTTTCATAAGCAATCACTTGATTAATAAGCATTACAGTAGTAACCATATCACGTTTGGCAGATTCAACATAACCATTATATTCCATCTAATTGCACGAGCAAGAGATGAGTTTCTCACTATCCGGGAGAGACGGCGATTCGAATTGATTTAATCCAGCTGGATAAAGCCCGTATCATACACCCATACGATTCCAGCTCAGCTAAGGAATCGCGTTCGCATGGGTCACTGTTCACTCTATTCGGCGGTGAGACTAGATCATTCACAAAAACTCATGACCCTGTATCCTCACAAGATATGCCCATTCAGCCCATAGCCCGTAGCAAACAGGGTCTTGGATCAGTCCCATCCCTTCATACTCCCCTCCCAGTAATTGTTAACGGCCAGAACTAACCCCAAATAAGTTACTAAGTTTCACAGTCAGAACGAGTTAGCCGTCTGATATGTGAAGGTACGTTCAATCTCAATCTAAGTCCAGAGTATGGTACAATCCTTAATCATATAGTTTATTTTCATGATGGAAAATATAGCCAACAGTGATAAAGTAGCCACCTATATCTCACGGATAACAAGAATCACCCGACTTCTACCGGTCTAAGCATAGCAAAGCATAGAGTGACGTACTTAACTAGTAAGGGTACAAGTAATATTTTATTGCGGGCAAGGTAGTTTATGCAGGAACGATTTCATCTAACTCCTATCAACATAATGCATAAAACAGGAATATAAATACATATATACTCAAGTATATTTTTAAAGAAAGAATAGGGGACTTAGAATGCTCCGGGGCTTGCCTGGGTAACTTAATATCACATTAAGTTAGTGGATTCCATCTTCGACGAACAATCAACCATAGTCTTTAGAAAAGATCACCATGACATTGTCTTTTGGTTTGGCTAACGTCCTTCCGTCGATCCATCAACGATCATCGTTCCTAGATGACATGCAGGAATGCAATGCATGCTAGAGAGAAACAAACATAACAACGACATTACAAACAAGAAGGACAAGTAACACACCGAAGGGTGATCTAGGGTAACTAATTACTAAGAAGTTCAACTCTCATCCTTTAGCGACTTACTCGGAAGTTGGTTACTAGAACATAACCTAATTTACCAAAATAACTACTTTGGCCAACACAAAATAACTTGTGATCATATTTGAACAATCATAGCACCTAATAATAGCTATTAAAAGCATCACATGACATGAAAACAAGCATAGCATAGCTTAATTTGCATTCTATCAAAATCTGCCCAAAAACAATAATTATGGAAATTATCGAATAAGTGACGTGGAGAACTTCACAAATGGCACAACCAACTTCACCAACAGTTAGAACATGTTAAAAGATCACCGGATCACATCATGTTACTTCCATAAGCATTTATATAATAGGACTTTTCTATTTATTTAAATGCATAGGCATAAAGATTAATAAATATACAATATAACTAGAAAATTCTAATAAAAATTTAGTAGCATACATATAGTATCAGAAGACTACCATAAAAATCTCAGCTCCATTTGACAAGTATATTTGGAGATATCATAATAAATAAAAAGATAAGTGCTATAAAGCATACACAAATGAAATTCTATAACTGGAGCATATGACATCCAACATAGCTGAAAATTAAACTAGAGCATCTCTATATCATTCCTAGAACCTCACAAAAATTGCATAGAAATTGGATCACTACATAGTGAGATATGCAATTACCAAATTCACACAATTAAATAAAGCACCTAACAAAAGTAATAGCAAACTTCATAAAACATCAACTAACATAGCACATATTTTTACACTAATGCATCATCATGAGGATTCCAAAAAGTCCTAATTTTCTATTTTACGATTTTTCTATAAATTTCTATGAATTTCTAAAGTTTCAGCTTAAATAAGAAAAAGAAAAAGAAAAACAACACTATTAGCACTATTCACCTGAGTCACGTAGATTCTGCACCTAGGCCCCTGCGTTTTCTCAAATTCATGCCCGATGTCCCCACGCGAATTTGAGCAGAGCGTCGGCGGCTTCGATCCGGCCGGTGGGGTGGCTCCCCGGCGGCAAGCGGCGGTGGCGGAGCACCGGGATGCGCTGGCGCACCCGTGGAAGGCGACAACTTGTCTCGCGGTGAGCCAAGGTGGCTTGACCATGTACACCGACGTCCTGGAGCCGAGCCGTCCGACGGCGAGCCGGCTCTGGTGCTTGACGGAGGAGGAGCGGCGCGCCAGCACCTAGGGAAGGTCAGGGCGGTGCAAGGGCAAGCTTGGGCTGAGGCGACAGTGCCTGGAGGAGCTAGTCAGGCGGCGGCCACGGAGCTTGCTCCGTCGGTCATGGCGGACGGACGGAGAATAGAGGAAGAGGAAAAGAAAAGGACGGCGGCCGGAGTAGCTTAAGAAAGCGAGGAGGCGAACTTCGGTTTGGTCAGCGCCTTCCCGAGCATGGCCACGCAGACAGCCGCGCGTCCATACGCGAGAAGCACCGTGAAGGGCATGGTGGACACCGCATGGCTGTGAGCAGAGCGAGCTGCTGCTGTCTGGTTACTGTAGCAGTAGGTAAATTTTCTCCCCTTTTCAAATTGCTCCAACATTTATATTGAAATTTGAATTTCTTCAAAAACAAGAGTTGTCCAATTCTCTGAGATCTCAATTTTCCTTTTGGAACCATCATCAAATTCCAAATAGTTTTGAAATTAGGTTTTCAAATTTTGAATTTAAAATAGGATTAATAAATAATTTATTTTCAAAATTGGTTCCAAACTAGTAAATAATTACTCATCAACAACTCAATAACACTATTTCAAAATTCAAGCATCACACCAATCCATAAAATCAAAGTTTGGAAATTCTTATTTATAAAAATTAATTTCATAATTTTCTCAAATTTGAATTTTAAATAAGAATTTCATGCATGAAATGCTTTATGTCACAATGCTTCATGATTGTGTATGATAATAACATGATTAGATTTTTAATGAACCATCTAACATCTAGGATGTTACAAGCGGCCCTCACCGGCGTGACGGCAGCGCGGCGAGTGCCCCTGCCCCGGCGCGGCCCTCAGCGGCGCGGCGGCGGCGCGGGCGAGCGCCGTTGCCCTGGCGCGACTGCAGCGCGGCCCTGGCGCGACAGTTTCGGTCGCAGAGTGCTGCTTTCGGCTGCGAGCGCTGCCGGGATGTTCAGGTATGCATCGACCTCTCCCAACGCCTATTCATTTGCTTCTAGATCCGTTCATCCATTGATCTCCATTCTCTACTCTACCAGGTGCTACTGGACCAAGGAGTACAGATCCAGTTCGTCGAGCTCTAACCCTTGCATCTCCATCGACGAAAGGTCTTCTTTTTCCCCCGGAGATTATTCCACCGTGTTTGTTATGCTCCTCGTACCATAGCCTGCATATATAGCTGTTGAACATGCATTGATTTTCAGATTTCGCACAACACTTTTGTTGGCTTGGATCGACTACACTCTCGACTCCAAGCCTACAACATATATGGTATTTCTTATTCGATCCAGCCCACGACTCTTTTTTTTAAACGAACTGCATGCTCAAAGATATGAGCATATATTCTATGATATTAATCTTACTTTTACTTATGTATGTTTAAAAACTTCAGTCTAAATACATGCTTTGATGATCTATATATGCTTTCTTTTTCTTCCTAAATTGATCTATATATGCTTTCCTTTTATGTCTTGGCTTGACAGCTTATGAGAAAGAAAGCATTTGCCTGTAAATATTTTGATCAAAGCAAGTTAGTTCAGAAAACTTTTGCTCTCACGCTATTGATGAAAGCAAATGGTTTTCTCCCTGATTCGTGTGCAGTGCCGAGGTGGTATTTTATAGTCATTTGGTCACCACCAGCAGCTGCTAGTGAGGATCTTCTCTTTGTCCCTTTTAAATTTAAACTATATGTATTCCTTGCTTCTGTTCGATTGTGATGGTGCTTGTTTCGTTCATTGGAAAGTCTACCTTTATGCTTAATTTATAGCTTTTCACAGAGGTTCAAAGCATTGCATTTAAAGAACTTCTGGAGATAATAGTGTTTCCATTAGTTTGCGATGTTTCATAAGTCATTCTCTTATATTGCAATAAACCTTTCTCCAATTATAAAATGATGATATGCTTCAAATCATGTTTCTGTTTATTTTATGGGAACGTTACCATGCGTGTGTTAGTGTTTTCTCATCTCTCCAGATACTGCAGTCTGTTAACATGCGTGTGATGTTGATGCTTACAACCTATCTTAGTGTTCTTAGAGAACTTCACTTGGCTAAAAACATGACCCTCTGTGCTAAAAATATGACACTTTGTGCTAAAAACATGACCCTCTGTTAATTTGGAAAGAACTATCGCTAGAAGTTATTGTCTGGTACTATAC
>CM041643.1:38603362-38690184 GCA_023333625.1 Bothriochloa decipiens
CAACCAGGTTCAAATACCTCATCAGGATTTGGCTAATTTAATTCCAGACACTTCTTTCTGAGCTTCTTTAGGAAAATGCAGCACTTAGTTTCTGAATGATGACATAAATGCAGGCCATGAAAACTGTAAAGCCCTTTCACATTGTGCAAGCTAGGAAAACAACAATACATATGTTAGCTTACTTCTTTCAGTTTGGGCTGAAATTGTTTATTGTTTATTAGTTGGCTTCCATATTTTCGGTAGGAGATGTGGTCTATTATGTTTTCCAAGGGTTTGCCCATACTGTTCAGGGCTACTTAAGCGGTAAGTCCCAAACAATAGACCCCAAATTCCCCTTCTTGTCTTTCTAGGCCTGCAGTGTCATGTGGTGTGTCTGATTTCATCGAGTTGCTCACGCGTTTTGTTCATAGCGGTTGTTCATCAAGTGCCTAACTTCGTTGTTCCTTACTAAGTTGCCGCTGCCAGGTTTCATTCAGGTGGTTCACCTTGCAACAACGCTTCTCAGAACACTTCTCAGGAGATTGAGCCATCGGATGCTACACTCTTCCCCATGCCTTAGCAATGTGAGTTCCCATGCTTCTTCGTACTCCTAAGATTATAGACATTGTTACATGCTTTATCAACAACCTGAAAATTGATCCGTGTTACAGACACCTCCAACATCGGTTGACATGAGTGATCCACCCTCCGTGGAGAGCCAGCCATGGTACCCCATATCTTTCCAGCCTTGAACAAGACTGGTAGCATATTTACCTATTTTGCCTTGGTGTTTACCGAAAAGTTATTGTTTTTCTGCAGCATGGACATTGCAAAGGATCAACCCTGTTCTGCTAAAAAGAGACTGGAGTTCCCAGATGACACTCCAGATGAGGTATCAAGTATACGATGGAAATGTGATGTCCTTTGACTATGCTCTCCTCTTTGACTATACTTCTTTCAATGTTGCCAGACTTCGCCAAGAGGCACTGCTGAAACAAACAACAGCTCACCGGGCACACATGATGAGAGGTATCACACTGTGTTCTTCAGTTCAATGCTACGTCTAGAGCTCATTTCAGTGACCACACTCATGAGAAGCAACGAACCCGTGGAAGCAGGTCTAAGCTACAACAGAGTGGCTAGATGCGGTATGTTCTGTGATATTAGATTACAAAACACCAGTCAGACAACAAATGAGCTCTGTATCTCATTTCGCTCAAATTATGTTTCTTTCCAGTGTATTCAAGCTGCTCAAGATCAATCTTTTGTTCGGATGGACCTGTTGCCTTTTGCCATCCAAGTGAGCAGCCTGCTTTTGGTGGCATTCAGTCTTTGACTCAGGAAGCTTAGCCTCATCAAGAAGCTTCAGATCGAAGATTGAAAGCAAGTAGTCTAGATTGAAGCCATGGTACGGCTTCTCAGGCACGAAGGGCTCCAATCCTAATCAGCCTTGAATGTTTCGGCTGTAGACTCAGATTTGTAGAACTGTCGGTAGTAACATGCCAGTCTTGTCGAGGGCTCCCGTGTGGCCATCAAATATTAATGTTTCGTTTTAGCTGATCAAACATGTTTTTTACGATATCTACCATAGCTTACTATAAACATATGGTATTTGCATTATATTTTTTTTTAGAAATACTGTGGTGGTCATTGCTCGCGTGCTTGGACGCGCAAATCACCGGTCCTTCGAAATTGAAGCAACTTCTAACCGATGCTTCGCTCTGTTCCGTTCCGCCAAAGCTAAACTAGAAAAGAATCGCTCGCTGAGTTGACGATCCTTCTGTTCTGCTGCTCTCTTGCTCTGTTCTGTGTAATTTTTATTTGAAAGATTATTATGTTCCGTGTATGTAATGACGGTGAAAGTGTTCTGTAATGGGTACCTCTTCTTTTACTTTTTATTTTATATTTTGAAGGAAAAAAGAGAAAAGCCGATAGTCTCAACGGGATCACTCTGTTCGCCGGAGCTTGATGCCAGCCGAAACGGCTGCAGCTGCTGGCATCACAAGGCACGTATCTACAGTGGCAAACAGTCAGGCCAGCACGATGCCGTCCTGGTCCGCTTGTTTAGATGTCTAAAAAGGCGAGATGTTTTACCCTCTTTTCGTCACATCAAATATTATATCGTATGTATAGAATATTAAATATTAATAAAATAAATAATTAATTATATAGATTAGTTATAAATCATAAGATAAATCTTTTAATTCTAGTTAGACTATGATTAGATAATATTTATTAAATATAAATAAAATATTACGATATTTTTTATGCTAGAAATTTTACGATGTAAACGAGATTGCGAAGGCGTGGAAGAAGGATCTGGTACTGCTGACGATACGAGATGCTTCTCCTTTCCAGCACAAAGCAGCATCCGCTCACCGGTCCACCGTTCACCGTCCACCGGCCCAATCCCATGGGCTATGGAGCCGGAGTCAAGTCAAACCCAGTCTCCCGCGAGCCTGTGTCCCTGCTGCTCTGACCCGTCTCGTGCTGCCACTCAGTCTGCCACACCACCCACTCCCCGCCAGCTGCGAGCCTGCGAACGACCGTTGAACGCTGGCTCCGTTCTTTCCGGGCACACCAAAAGTCCATCCTCCCTCCGTAGTCTCCATGGATCGTAGATTCGTAGCACTCCTGCTACAAACGAAAACCACAATTACGACTCTCATAAAGACAAACTCTGGTCAAGCCAATACAAGACCTCAGTTTGAGCCTTTGAGGAGCACTTACTGCCATCTTGAGATTAAACAAAACACGACACCCCCATAAACCAATACAACTTACCTGTTTCACGCAACTATACTTGTTTTCCTAGCTTCATCTCCACAAAGAGCTCTATCGATATAGATTAAGTTATTTTAGTGGATCAATTATATAAAATTTCTTAAAACATGCTATAGACTCATCAGAGAATCCCTATCTAGCTACAACCAAGTAAAGCTTTGCTTTTATCCAGTTTAACCTAAAACAGCTCCAGATAGCTCATAAAGCTAGTGGAGCTGTGCCAAATGAAACCTAAATTGGAGTAGTAGACAAACACGTGGCTAAGCAAAAAAAATGACATAAGCTGAGGAAATCAAAACCAACATCAATTTATCGATGCAAACTCCTTGGTTAGTTGAGTTCCCTAAAGTTGATACTATTCTAATTAAGTTCTTGACATAACTTGGATGCTCATATTTAAATTCAAAAGGTTTTTTTAGAAACATTTTAATGTATTATTTTTGGCTGGTAAAGGAAATCAAACACTGTCCAATTGGTGCGAGGTGAGAACGGGGTTTTAGGGTTTAAGGTTTGTGGCTGGTAAAGTGCTAGCACAAGATTTTACAATTACTCAAACTTATAAGTAATTTTGCTGTGAGAGAGAACATGTTGTTAAGCCAACATGTTGTTGCAGCAGAGTAAAGCAAGGACCATCTCTCATGGAGTACGTACCGCCATCCGCGGAGCACCTGTCCGTATCAGGACGCTAACCAGTGCGATCAGTGCGATCGGGATGTGGACTACTGTACTCGTACTCGTACCGCACCAGTGCGATACTGTACTCGTACCGCACCAGTGTGAAGCATGTGGACTACTGTACTCGTACCGCACCAGTGCGATCGGGATCAGCAAAAGATCTCAGACTCGGTAGCTCAAAAGGCTCTGCGTTGGACGAAAGAAAATCTTATTCAAAGTCGGTAGCAAAGAAATATCTGCCCCCGTTCATCAAGAGTCACAAAAGGCTGTCACGCTCGGATTAGCTTGCACCACTGGCACACAAATCCAACATCAAGTTTAGATAGATCAGTCAAACCACCGGCACCAGTCTTGATTGCACCAACCAAAAAAGAAAAAGTTTCTACTCTCTGTAGCTGGCTGTGGTTAGTTAGCGTTAGCGCTAACAAATTTTCTATTTTATAAATCTATTTATTATTTAATATATTTATATATTTATGTTTATAATATCCAGCGGGTCCCACGGCGCACGAGACGTTGTCCAAGATTCCTGCGCCGGGGGGGCCTTGAACCTTCCAGAACGCCGAACCGTGGAAAAAACAACGGAACCTTCTCGCAGTTTCGTCGCCCAACCACCCACCCCCACGCCCCCCGGCCCCGCGCGCCGCCGCCTTGCCACCCCATCCCATCTCCACCCCAGGCCTCCCATCCGGCGGGCCAGACACCCTCCACGACGCCACCCGGGACCGCCCGGCCGGACGCCCCCGTACCCTCCCCTCCGGTCCGGCCGCGGGCCGCGCGTCGCGCGCGACTTGGCACCTTTCCCGGCACGAGTGGCTGGCGGGTCGCCCTCGCTCCTCGCTGCTGCCATATTAGCGCCTCCCCTCCGCGACCGCGTCCCTCTTCTTCCGTCCCGT
The DNA here is from genome assembly GCA_023333625.1 of Bothriochloa decipiens. Taxonomy (NCBI): domain Eukaryota; kingdom Viridiplantae; phylum Streptophyta; class Magnoliopsida; order Poales; family Poaceae; genus Bothriochloa; species Bothriochloa decipiens. Next base: position 38,607,697 of record CM041643.1, read on the forward strand.
CTCCTCCTCCTACTCATCCGCGCCTTTGCTCATGGTAACCACCGCTGGTTTCTCTCCACGCTACGCCACCAGAAACTTCCAGAACCCACCACCTTTCTTCCTTCCTTCCTCATCCTCTCCATCTCTTCTCGCGCCGACGGTGCCCCCCTGCCAGATCCGCTTGGCCGGCGGCGCCATGGCCGCCGAGCATGCCACAGCCGTGGTGGGCGAGCCGCCGCCTGCCGCCACGCCGCCGGAGGGCGTGACGGCGCCGGCGATTCCAGCACCGGCGTCGGCGGCGGGGCAGAGGTCCGTGCCCACGCCGTTCCTCACCAAGACGTACCAGCTGGTGGACGACCCGGCGGTGGACGACGTCATCTCGTGGAACGACGACGGGTCCGCCTTCATCGTCTGGCGCCCCGCCGAGTTCGCGCGCGACCTCCTGCCCAAGTACTTCAAGCACAACAACTTCTCCAGCTTCGTGCGCCAGCTCAACACCTACGTACGTTGATTTCATCTCGGTCCCTTTCCTTGATCGTTTCGGCGGCGTGGCGCTGACGGTTTGTTTGTTGTGATCCGCGTGTGCTCCCATGGGTGCTGTGCCTGCAGGGGTTCAGGAAGATCGTGCCGGACAGGTGGGAGTTCGCGAACGACTGCTTCCGGCGAGGCGAGAAGCGGCTGCTTTGTGACATACACCGCCGGAAGGTGACGCCGGCAACGGGGGCGGTCACGGTGGCTGCTGCTGCTGCGGCGACGGCGGCCATCCCGATGGCGGTGCCCGTGGGCTCGCCGGTGTACTCCGGCGAGGAGCAGGTGCTGTCGTCGAGCTCATCCCCCGAGCCCCCGTCGCTGCAGCAGTATCCGCCTGCGGCGCCGTCCGGGTCGGGGTCTGGCGGGGTGGTGGCCTCCGGCGACGTGGGCGAGGAGAACGAGCGGCTGAGGCGGGAGAACGCGCGGCTGGCGCGGGAGCTCGGGCAGATGAAGAAGCTCTGCAACAACATCCTCCTCCTCATGTCCAAGTACGCCGCCACTCAGCAGCCGGACGCCGCCAAGCTGACGGCCGCCGGGAACTGCTCCGGCGAGTCGGAGGAGGCCGCCGCCGCCGCCGCGGCGCTGCCGCCTCCGCTTCCTTCGATCCTGGAGCTCCTGCCCTCGTGCCGCGGCGACCCCGCGCCCGCGGCCGTCGAGCTCGACGCGGCGGCGGCGGGAACGGAGCCGGAGCACGAGGCTGAGAAGGCGGCGGGCGCTAGGCTGTTCGGCGTCTCGATCGGGCGGAAACGAATGCGGGACGAGAGCAACGGCGGCGCCGTGACCCGCGGCGCGGCGGAGGTGAAGGCGGAGCCGGTGGACGCCGCGCATCCCGACCAGCAGCAGCAGGAGCAGAACGTGACGGAACCGGTGCCGCAGTCATGGCCTATTTACCGGCCCAGGCCCGTGTACCACCCGCTCCGGGCTTGCAACGGCTCCGGGAGCGACCACGACGGGTCCAACAACTCGAGGTGACTGGAGAGCTTTGCAAGCCAATACGGCAAATCCTGAATCGTCCATCTCAGTAAATTATTACACTTATCACTAATGCTAGTACTAAAGTATATTGCAGGTTAAACTAGAATGAGGGCTATAATTACCTGGGGATTTACTGACCGATCCCATGTAAAACTCCAGTGTTAATGTAGTAATAATAACTTTTTGTTAGTTTAATCTCATGTTACTGCAAGTACCGAGTATCCTTCATGTACAGCGATCCATAAAACTAGTGTGTACTTACGGACTGTAGAGTACATTTTCTGTTGTTGTTGAAGTTGGTTGATCCAACACAACACTGGAATCCTTGTCAGCTAGTGGTTGTCCAAATTGCGCATTGCAGTTTATGTTTTGAGGAGAGGTTAATTTGGACGGTCAGCATGTGGGAACATGAACATCTAGATTAGCTGAGGTGGTGGTCGCTGGTCAGAATTGAGATATTCCGATAAAGGAGAGGGTGTCTGTCTACGTCGACTCGTCGATTCCAGGTGGTACGCAGCGTTTGTCACGCGAAAAATATCTGGCGAGCAAACGTCGGCATCGCGCCTACTAGAAGGTACTACGAAAGGCGCTTTCTTCCAAGCCATGTCGGGTATGATTCGGACGCCGATGGCGACGCACCGGCGGAGACCACGGCTTGTTCTAGTAGTTGTTTTCAATATGTGAACAGCTCTACCTTGTTCTAGTAGTTGTTTTCAATATGTGAACAGCTCTACCTACATGGACAGGTGGTTTTTGGTCTACGTACTCCTCTGCTTAACGGATGTCTTGGAATGTACAGATACTCTGTTTAATTACCACATGTATAAACCCATTAAAGTCAACTAGATAGGGATTCGGTTGGCAGTTGTTGACGGCAAAAGGGATTCGGACCACTACAGTGGGTTTTGGGCACTCTAAAAGCCGTGCACACAGCTATTCTTGACCCAAAAAACGAAAAAACCCCTGAACTCCTCTCGTAAGGATCCGTCAGAAGAAGCTTCTAGAGATATTCAGAACCAGCAAAGGCATCTAGGAAGCACAATTTCGTGCTCGACAGCAAGGTCAAGGGTTTAGAGGAGAAAATTAGGATAAAGAAGCGACAGCTGTGTTTTCTATTTGATTAGTTGGATAGGATCAATCGGTCATATATCTTTTATTTTATAGGATGTCTATATGATGTCTTCCAAGAGACACGTGCTCCTCTGTTTAATTACCACATATATAACCCGTTCAAGTTAACTGGGGGTAGGTAAATAGGTTGGCCGGCAGCTGACAGGTGTCGGTAAATAAAAAGTAATCGCGGTAAATAAAAAGTAATCGAACCACAGAGGGGCGGACGTCTACCGTTTTTTTTTTTTGGGCCGCCGCCCATAGTCAATACTCCAAGTTTGACGGAGATGCTTAGCTCATCATCGAATCTACTTTATTCGTAAAAAAAATGCAACTCCCATTTTTCGAGCAGTAAAAAAAACCAAAATTATAAAGAGTGTTATTTACCATTGAATATCTAATTATATTTATTATAAAAATATATTCTATAATTAATATAATACTTATTATACATATAAACATTAATATTTTTTATTTACATTTGACCAAAATTTAGAAATCTTTGATTCCTGGGATACGAGGGTTGTATTCTTTTTATTTATGTCCCTATATCTCCTCGGCTTCACTCTATTTTACAAAAGACGCTCTTTGTTTCCGTTTCCATTTTTCATCTTTGATATGTTTTTAGAAGACTTTCTTATATTGGTGGCTATCGTTTTTCTCACCACATGTTCACATGTCCGTGAACGGCGAACCGTTGCTCCTCTCCATATATATTCCCTCTCTGCCAGATTAGATGATCCCATTCTTGCCAAAGAGCTTCACGTGCCTAGTCTTGCCAAGGGCCATATATGTAGCTCATTGTTGATCCACGGAGTTGGCCTGCACCTTTTTGTCATTTTCCAACCCTTTTTTAATTTGGACCATCTCTCCCAACGAATCTGTACTGCTTGGGTGCCTAGTGCAAGTTCAAAGACAGAAAAAGAAAAATGAACCTTCAGCTTGACTCAGGGACACTCCCAAAGTACCAAACTAAACCTTTCGGCTTTGATCTTCATGTGTGAACTAAATAAGTAAGTATGCAGTCTCGCTCTCGCACGTCTGGGGCCACCACCAGATTCAACATCACATTTTCAAAAGAAGCCAAACTTTCTTGGCATACACACGGTGATTATCATGTGCATGCAGCATGTGTATTGAATCAACCTTTTGTTACAAAATATATTGAATCAACAAAGAAATAAACGTTGAATCAACGAAATAATAACGTGGGAAGCAACATTCTAAAAAGAAAGAACAAAGAAAATCTCCTGTTCCTCTCTCCGTCCACGTGTGGGCACTTGCCGGTGCGTGCCTCCCACCATTGCGGGCGAGTCCGGGAGCGGCTCCGCATGGTGTGGCAGCGGCTGGCACCCTCTTCCTCTTCGTCCAGGCGTGGACGCTGGCCGGCGCGTGCCTCCCACCGGCGCGGGTGAGTCCGTTTATAGCTCCGCGTGGTGTGGCGACGGCCGGCACCCCTCCTTTCTTCGTCCAGGCGTGGGCGCGCCTCCCACCATTGTGGGCGAGTCCGGGAGCGGCTCCGCATGGTGTGGCTGCGGTCGACACCCTCATCCTTTCCGTCCAGGCGTTGACGCTGGCCGGTGCGCGCCTCCCACCGATGCGGGCGAGTCCGTCTATGGCTCCATGTGGTGTGGCGGCGGCCGGCACCCCTCCCCTTTTCGTCTAGACATGGGCCCTTGCCGGTGCGCGCCTCCCACCATTGCGGGCGAGTCCGAGAGCGGCTCCGCATGGTGTGGCGGCGGCCGGCACCATCCTCTCTTCGTTCTCGTGTCGGTGCGCGCCTCTCGCTGTCGCAGGCGAGTCCGATTTCGGCTTTGCACGGTGCGGTGGCGACCGGCACCTCTCCTTCACCAGGGAGTCCGTTTACGGCTCCGCGTTGGCGTTGGTGTTGCTGTTTTATTTTCTTCCTCAAACCTTTTGTAAGTCGTTTTGGGCACTTTTTGAATATATTCAGGTGGGGATTTCCCCCGGTGAAAATTCAAAAAAAAAAGAACAAAGAAAATTTGCTAATGAATTATGAACGCCAAGTAGCAATCTGAGCAAGCGATATAGAGCAAATCCTATACGCTAATCATTAATCAATACAAATGTTGCAACCCTGATCAATGTCTCTATGAATATATATGACTCATGTTTGACAATTCTAAAAAGTAGCAACATGAGCAAACAGTGGGACAAAACCCATAATCCCAATTGGTATATGCCTGTCGTAGCCCTAATTCGTAACAGTGCCGCAACCCCTAATAATCATTATAATCCTACATTCTTAAACGGTATACAATAGCATATGAAGTCGGTGTTTTTTTTTAAAAAAAAAAATTTCTAAAAAAGCAGTAACCGAAGTGCTTGATAGGTCAAATGGTCCTATAACCTATCCATGCCGTTTGACCTATCAAGCACTTTGGTTACTGCTTTAATGTGACCCCTAAACAAAATGGTGGAGGTGCCCCATCCATAGTGAAGAAAACTGATACAAGTTATACTATACTATCACTAAAGTTAAACGACATGTCAACTCATGTGCAATTGCACAACTAAACACAAATCTCTTCTCTATCTCTATGACTAAAACACAAGGAGAGGAATTGTCAACCTGGTGGTGTTTTGCACACTCGCTCACGCATAAACACAGTTATTTTGGATTTCCTCTTACTGTGCATACACTTAATGAGAAATGTGTGGTGCACAATATGCCCTTAGGAGCAAATTTTACTTTCCCACGTATCCCATGCTCGTGAGCGGGGCTCTATCCCCCTTCCCCACACGACAGTCGTCACGCGCGCTCTCCATGGCGCCAAAATGCACGCAAGAGCAAGGAAACTGTTATCAATCAATCAAATAATAATATAAAAAAAAGTGGTTGTGATGTTCCTTGCATGTGCAAAAGAACTTAACATGATTACCTTACCTTGCATGCGTGTGAGACAATCTTGCATGCAAGAGCAAGAAGGAAACTACTATCCATGATCACCACTCATTCGCCAGCTTGCCACAGATCACGTATACAAATAAGGGCCTCGGTCTTCCGTGTGTGGTGCCGCCGCCGTGCCCATTCTCGCACGTACGTGTTGGACGACGTCGCGACGGCAGGAGCACTGCCACAGCGGCCACGGCCACGGCCACCGGCGTCTGCGACTTGTGAGCTGCCACACCAGCGACGACCAGCCCTGCGAGGGCCGAGCAGCAGCGGAGTAGACTAGCGGGCAGGTATGTTACATTGTCGTCCCCAACTGCAATTAATAAAAATAATAATAAGCTAACATAATCCAAATCAAGTTTGTCACTGCACCATCATATATCAATTCAAGGCCACTCTTTCCATCTCGATCGTGTGCTTGGAACCACCGCCGAGTTGTTCATCCGTTCTCTATCTATATCCTCATTTCGTATTCGTCTAAGAATACGAAATGAAATTTTTATCCAACTCTATTGGCACAAAGAGAAAATTCTAGAAAAAAAATATTTCATAAAGAAATACAAGTTTATCTTTGGCGTATGGTAGACCTGAAGTGATACAATAGGTTCTAACAATATATGAACAATACGAATTTGATGTCTGTATGTTTGGTATCACAATTTGGAGTTATATATATTATAATTATCTTTTTGTGATACAATATGTTCTTATCTTTCGTGTAGTATTGATGTTCCAAACATTAAAATTGTGGTATATCTTTTAGGTAACAGTATAACACACTCTCATACATGTGTTATCATGATAGTATTTTCTTTGTTGCAACACAGACATTTACCTAGTGGACGTATTACACATTTAAGAACATATTTTGTCACCACATAAAATATATTTTGATTCATATATACATAATGAATTTAGTCTTATACTAGATCAAACAATAGCCATTTGCGTAAGAACACACACACACACACACACACGAATGGATGCCGTGGAAAGAGAGAAACTCGAGGACTTTCAATGCTGTGGCTCAATCCGCAATTGCACTGGTGGATCTCATAATGCAGGAGGCCAACGTCTGGATCTCTGCTGGATGCGGCCACCTCGCCGTGCTGTAGGTGTGCGACTTCGACAAGGAAGCTAATTTGTTTCAATCATGTAGTCTGTTCATTCGAGTTGGTGGTGGTGGTCGGCTTTTTTTTTGTTGTTGTTGTGCGTTCCTGGTAACCAGGTTGTTACCGCTAATGCGCTTGGACGTGTTGTATGCTTCAAACTTCGTTTTCGTTTTCCCCTATTTAATGAAATACGCGTAACGGCGTGGTCTCCCAAAAAACACACACACGCCGCGAAAACAGACCATTTTAATTCGGAAAAAGTAAGGCAGTCATTTCTTCTTTAGAAAAAACAAGAAATCAAAATAAAAATAAGCGACCCAGCAAAATAAATAAATAAAAATAAGCCACGGCAGCTCAGCTTCTCCTCCCACTGGGCCGCACTACTGGGCCGCACGCAGGCCACGTACTTCCGCCCTCCGGATTCCGGACTGTGCGCAACCTTGCGTAGGGAAGTCTAATTTTCAGCTCCAACTACTAACCAGCAATGTGTATCAAACATGACATTAGACTACTGAACTCTCGTTGTGACAGCGAGGACTGAAAACCGATCGACTTCAAGCACCCGTGGAGCAATTACAATTTACAAGCAGTCATTTCCGTTTGAAACGACGGAGTGTCGCGGCCACTGAGGTACTGCACCAATTAAGCTCGTTCAGAGCACACTAGACCAAATTAATCCGAGCGGTTACACTTACAGCAGCCTCTAATAACTTCAATTCTCCCCAAGCAGAGCATGGCCATATAAGGCGTCGTCGTCCCCTTCACGCTACTCGGTATCTGCAAATTCCCGTTCCGACGCCATGGCCAGCATCTTCTCCAAGTCCCCCGTTCTCTTCGTCGTCGTCGTCGTGCTGCTCTGCGGCGGCCACGCACACGGCGAGGTGTATGACGTGACAGAGTACGGAGCGGCGCCGAGCAACAGGGAGAACACAGACGTGAGTGCCGTTTACTTCCCACATTGTGATCGTACTAAATTCCATCCAAATGTACGTACATGTTTTGTTCATATTATACGTATGTTCAACGTCGTGCAGGCGTTCTTGGCCGCGTGGCGCGCCGCGTGCGACTCCACCGCCGGCAACGTGACGCTCCAGTTCCCCAAGGGCACGTTCGCCGTCGGAGCCGTGGAGTTCGAGGGCCCGTGCAGGAACGGCGGCGCGCGCGCTCCCGTAGTGGTGATCGACGGCGTGCTGCAGCCGTGCGCGGCGGGACGCGGGTGCCGCCTCTCGGGCGATGCCTGGATCACCTTCCGCGGCCTGAACAACCTCCTGGTCACCGGCGACGGTACCCTCGACGGCCACGGCGACAAGGTCAGGTCCAAGTCCAAGCCGACGGTAAGCTACATAGCCAAACAGAGCACTTGATCAGTCGATGCGAGTTTCTTGTCTCGTGTGAACAACGAGACGGCGAGATGATCGATCTGTCCGGCCATTGCATTGTGATCAACGACGCAGACTCTGGTTTTGGACGGCGTGGCCAACTCCACGCTTCGTGGACTGGCGTTGTCAACAGCCGGGGCTTCCACGTGAACATCCGCCGCTGCAGCCGGGTGGTGGCCGAGGGCCTCGGCATCCACGCGCCGGCGCGCAGCCGCAACACGGACGGCGTCCACGTGGGCATGTCGAGCCACGTCCGCATCCTCCACTCTGTGATCGGCACCGGCGACGACTGCGTCTCCGTCGGCCTCGGCTCCGTCGACATCCTCGTCAACGGCGTCATCTGCGGGCCCGGCCACGGACTCAGGTCAAAACTATTGGCCATTGACATTGATTGAACAACTCGATCGTGTGGGATGGGAAGAGAAAGAGACCCATCAAGATCATGAAGAACATGTTTGCGTGCAGCGTGGGGAGCCTGGGGAAGGAGGAGGGCGAGGAGGACTTGCAGGGTCTGGTCATCAAGAACTGCACGGTGAAGGGCACCACCAACGGGTCCGCATCAAGACGTGGCCCGGGTCGCCGCCGAGCCGCGCGTCCAACATCACGTTCCAGGACATCACCATGGACGACGTCGACAACCCCATCATCATCGACCAGCACTACTGCCCGCACGACCACTGCGACGACGCCAACAAGGTAGGCAACTCTGACTGTTGCCACTGGCAATGCCATGTTCTCGACCTTAGTTAGCTACTGTGAGTTCAGTATGAGAGGAACACATACAAAGACACGATCGACTAACGATCTGGTCACCGTCGCCGCCGACGGAGTATGCAGCCGTTGCAGGTGCAGATCAGCGACATGACGTTCGAGCGGATCGAGGGCACGTCGAGCACCAGGACGGCGGTGCAGCTACTGTGCAGCAAGGCGCGGCCGTGGCCTCGACGGCATCAGCCTCAGCTGCGGCGACGAGCCCTGCCGCTCGGTGTACTCCAACGTGCGGTGGGCGACGAGCCCTGCTGCTGCAGTATCTGTTCGTACACACGCACGCCTATTTAACATGTACACACTACACACCACCTTTGTAAAACAAACCTATAACTACACTTAGATCTGAAGATCGCGTTCTTTTGATATCACCGAAGACCTCCATAGACGATAGACACGTCGCTATCCCATTATAGCTTCACGCTAGAGAAGCAGGCGCTTGAAACTCGATCGAGCGAAGACTGATATTATTACTGGTAGGTACCGGAAATTCGAACTCCGGCCGACTAGCCGTGGCCTCAAGCCAACGCAGCTTGCCAGTCGAGCCCAAGGCTCGTTCCCCGCGCTCCGAGATCCTGTGGCCGTGGGAAGCGCCACAAGATGACTACTGCAACGAGCGCGACGCGCAGCTCGCTATCTGCCGTCCCGAATCGGGTGGATTGGAGCGGAACCGGAACGGAATTACGTGCCGCGCTGCAATTGCGTGCTCTCGGACCAAAACCAAGAGCTCCGTATTTAGGCTTTCGTGTGAGCTGCCGACCTAGCCAGATCGATCGGAAACCAAGCATCGAACGCAGGGTGTCGTGAACTCTGCAGGCTCCATTTCCAGAGCTTGCTTGCTCTGCAAAAAATGTGACGCATTGTGAAACGAATTAAGCAAACCGTGTGTACGTCTCGAACGAGATGGTTAGGCTTCTCCAAACGCCACCTCACTGGATTAAAACGCTATACTAGTACACTCTGTGCCTTTTCATCTTATCTCATCGATATAAATTGCCGGTTGCTTGTACCGGATGGAGTATTGTGGGCTGTCACCGTCTGCCCAAGCAAAGCAAGGTTGGCTTTGCGCCTTGCGCCCTAGCAAAAAAGAAGGCAAGGATGAAGGTTGGGCTGTTGGCTAATAAGCAGGAAGTGTTTGTTTCACGCCTACACGTAATACGTGCCATGGATCACCATGTCAAAACTACATCTGACGTCTTGGAGCACTGTTTTGGTTGACGCCACGGTTTTTAGGCGCGCCATGCTCACACCGTAGCGCGGTTCGTTTTCATCGGCAACTCATGTCGCAAACGTGGCGGCTATTTTGTTCACCACACTAGTAGTGCTGTGGCGGCTTAGGCGAGACACGGTGCATCGTGAAACAAACAGGCCCACCGAGTCACTGCTTCTTCCTTCCAAAATGATGGGAAACTGGCCATGTGATGGAATCCATATTCTTCTTAGTCCAAGTTCTTGACTTAACATAGCATGTATGAATATATACTTCCCACCGAGTATATGTATGCATGTAGTAAACTTGTGCATATATATATTCCTCAAAATAAATGCACCTATCGTTCTTTCGAGATGTCATTTTTTTAATCTTTACCAAACAAATAAACTTAAATACAATAATATTTTTGTGCTTAATAACTATCAAGTATCATTGGACTAATAGTACACTAATATTTTTTTTTCCTAAAAAAACATATTAGGATCAAGATACAGTATTCATTGTATTTTCTATTAATTTATTTATAAACTTTAGAAAATTGAACATATAAATTTAACGAATCATCATTTGCTACAGTATGGTGTGTTAAAAAAAAACAGCCGAGCCCGTCACCCACCGGTGGTCCCCACGTGCTGACGTGCTACAGCGATTGTTCTCCTCCACCTCACTCTCCACACTCCACCTCCTCTGTGGCTGGTCCTCCTCCCTTCGGCTCTTCCCGGTTTCCCCTCCTCTCCTCCGTCCTTGCTTCCAAGCCAAGCACACACATACACACGCGCACAAACACAGAAAGCCGCGCCGCGCGAATCCACCCACCAGTCCACTACCCCGCACTCTATAACTTCAGCCAGCCCAGCGGAGGCGCGCGCGGCCGCCGACAACTCAGCAGCCATGGCGACGGGCGGCCATGGCCAGGGGAAGCCCGCGGGCGCGGGGTACTACCAGCAGTACCCGGGCTCGTACGCCGCCGGCGGCGCCGCGGCCGCGGACGAGGAGCGCCGGTGGTGGCCGTGGCTCGTGCCCGCCGTGCTCGTCGCGTGCATCGCGGTCTTCGCCGCCGAGATGTTCGTCAACGACTGCCCGCACCACGGGAGCGCGCTCGGCGGCGGCGCCGGGTGCGTCGCGGAAGGGCTCCTCCGCCGCTTCTCCTTCCAGCCGCTCCGCGAGAACCCGCTCTTCGGGCCGTCCTCCGCAACGTACGCCCCTCGTCACTCCTCTCGCGAATTGCGATTTTTTTTTTGTCCTGTTTCTGCCGGATTGGTGGATCCGGTGCGGAATTGGGGAAAAGGTTTCTGGAAGGGTTTGTGACGGGTCGAGTGCTATGATTTCAGGCCAGGGGACGCGTTTTGGTTGTGAATTTCAAGTCCAATCGCTAGTAGAGGCTGGGGCTTACTAGTTCTTGCCATTTTCTGGGTCGTTTTCAACTCCGGTCGTTTGGAAATGGGGGACACTGGGCAGTGGTGACTATTTATAGATACACTATAACGAGTAAACGACGAAATTACTGAAGATTGCTCCCTTTGTAGTAGGTAGATTTATACTGAAACATTGGATTTAGCTTAATACTAAAGGCTAGGATTACAGGGCAGTGACAACGCCTGATTCAAGCCTGCAGCGGAATCTTCTATTCTCCACAGATTTGTCTTTTAGTATCTAGTACTACGATTACGTCCCTTTCTGTCAGTTAAAAATTACAGCTAGTACACTTTTGATAGATAGTTTTCTCAGTTAGAAATGAGCAGTTTTAGTAACCACTAACCATGTTACGTTGCTGCTTGTGGATTTTTCTATTCCTACTGTTACCCCATGACTCTTGCAAAACTATACAAGCTACATTTTTAAATCTAGCTGTAAAATAGATGGATTTGTCTGTTCTTGTTTACTAATTCCATTACGTGGGACAGTTTTTAGACACCAATATGAAACCGGGACTTCATTCAACATTTGCTTGACATTGTCCTATACTAATGCACAACAATGTTTTGCTTTACAAGTTCCGATATTTGTGCAGCTTAGAGAAGATGGGAGCTCTCAACTGGGCAAAAGTAGTTCATGAGCACCAAGGGTGGCGCCTCATTAGCTGTATCTGGCTCCATGCTGGCCTAGTTCACTTGGTTGTCAACATGCTAAGCTTGCTCTTCATTGGAATCCGCCTTGAGCAACAATTTGGGTTTGGTAAGCTTCTTATTTGCACTTGTTGGTTCACTCTGTCAATACCATGATATCTATCTTTCCCAGTTCTGGAACCTTGATTGGAATACTGGATACTTGACTATCTATTATTTTCCAACATGAATCTCCTATATTTCTCAGTTCTAGCACCTTGATTGGATACTTGACTATCTATTATTTTCCAACATCAATCTCCTATATTTCCCAGTTCTAGCACCTTGATTGGATACTTGACTATATATTATTGTCAACGTCAACATTATAAGCATTGAAATGATATGAGCTGATTCTGTCGTGGAGCTTATGGAAAGCTGAAGTACATTTGACTAACTAGTCATGGAGTTTTCTTTTCAGGCCTTGCCTTTGTCTTGCAACTACTTAGTTTTCTATATGCACCATTTTGTTAGGATCGTGACATAAGATTATTGCTTTCATCAATCTAAATATGATTTTGTTCGTTGGTATTCATCTAAGACGTAGTCAGGTTTTACATGTTATTTGGGGCTCATTTTTCTTCTCATTTCATCATGGATTTGGAAGTATGCTATGTTTACCTTTGTCGGTACTTCTGGCATATGGTTTTGACAGTAGTCTGCTCTCTTCTGTCGACTCACTTCAGTTTTCTGACTTGCAAGTGCGCATTGGGGTCATCTACTTGATATCTGGCTTTGGCGGCAGTGTGCTGTCTGCACTTTTCTTACACAGTAACTACATCTCTGTTGGTGCCTCTGGGGCTTTGTTTGGCCTCCTTGGATCTATGCTTTCAGAGCTTATTATGAACTGGACTATCTATTCCAACAAGGTCAGCAGAAGGCGTATTATATGTGTACTATTCTGCTTAAGTTTTTCTATCTGTTTTCTTTTTTTCTGGGCAAGTTTCAGTCAATTCACTCTTGCAGGCAGCGGCAATCATAACTCTACTTTTTATAATTGCAATTAATCTGGCCATTGGGATATTACCTCATGCTGATAATTTTGCCCACATTGGGGGATTTGCTTCTGGATTTCTTCTTGGATTTGTGCTGCTGGCAAGACCTCAATTTGGCTGGATGGAACGCAGCGAGCTACCTCAGACTAATCAACCTCCAAAGTACAAATTGTACCAGTATGTCTTATGGGTTGCTGCACTCCTCTTGCTGGTAGTTGGGTAAGTTCCAACCATCCTTGGACAATTACACTAAAGTTTCAACCATAATTGCCTTGAGCTATGCAATGTTGCAAACTAGTAGTGCCAGATAACTACTACCTCCAGTTATTAAAAGACAGCGTTTCAGATAAGTAAAGCAAGCATAGTACAAGTTTTGGTCTACTGTCTAAACCATCATTTCTTAATGAGTGGAGGTCCCTCTAATCATAGATAAGTGATGTTTTTGGGGCTGTCTTAAGTAATCACTACAAGGCTTGACTAGAAATACTCTTCCTGTGTTGGGTTTGAATGTTTGGAAACGACACAAGTAGATTTGTTTCAAAAGATACACCTGATATATTTTTGCCTTTTCAATATACTATAGTACAATAAAAAGTAGGAGACAAAGTTTGGTTGGCTTAAGACAAGTCCAGTGTCATCTTTAGTGACTGGACGTAGCACTTTGTATGAACAATGATGAGCTTTTTCACTAATAGTCGAAACTTGAAGCATGGCAAATGTGGCCACTTTGTATGAGCAATGATGATTCTTTTCATTAAGAATCTAAACTTGAAGCATTGACAAATGTGGCTTTACGTTGCAGATTTGTGATTATCCTGGTCATGCTCTTCAAGGGTAAGAATGGGAACGACAGCTGCCCCTGGTGCCATTACCTGAACTGCGTACCAACATCCAGATGGAAGTGCGATACATAGATTGCTATTCTGCAAAGTATATGCTTCTTGAGTGAGCAGATTTTTTTTATGTTGGCGTGTTTGCGGAAATGTACGACGAAATGTACACTCCACCTGACCATCCTGCACTTCTTGTGCCCGAACTCTCTCTGGTTCTATGAAGTACAAATGTTTCAGAATTGTAGATCGAGCTTGTAACTGTTGATTTCGGCGCAATTGCTATATTGATTTCAACAAACAGTTAACACTATTGCTTCACGCCGTCACTTGATAATTGTAGAAGGCCAATGCAAAGTATTTAGATTTTGAGTGTGTCTACGCCCAGATGACTTGAGTTGAAATATTGCCAACGTTTGGGCGTGTTTGGCTCGTAGACGCACGACCCCATATGAGTGTCTCCACCCAAACCCAAGATGGGTCTTTGACAGTATCAACCTCAAACAGAGTATCTATAAAGAAGAGCTACTTTGGGTGTTAGGAGAGGCACAACCTAAATTTAAGCATCCTCTCTTTTGGAGACACATTTGCATAAAAGAGTTCTCTCTTGGGCCCTGTTGTTGGAGTAGACCAAAAAAAGTATTGAACCCTATGCCTATATTTTAAGTGCCTAAATCTGAGCATCCTCTCTCTTGGAGACACATTTGCATAAAAGAGTTCTCTCTTGGGTCGTGTTGTTGGAGTAGACCAAAAAAAAAATGAACCCTATGCTTATATTTTGAGTGCCGTTGTTGGAGATAGTCTAACTGGACTTGCGCGTTTGGTTGTTGCCATGTTTTGCACATGCCAAAGGTGCGGCGCCACTCGCTATGTGAACTGCCGCCATCTCTCGCCAAATATCCTGCACCCGTTTTATTTTTTTAAGCATTCCGACCTTCACATTCACAAATGAATGTTTATGGCCAACAATACACAAACGGTACTTAGACCAGAGTCCCACTGAATAGACACTAACTGAGTTTTAAGCCCAGACAACACACTGCTTCTTGCAGCCTTACCGAGAGCTTATTGCTCCCAACAAAAGGACACCGATAGAGTTCTAAAACCAACCAAAGAGTTGCTCCCAGCAGCCTTACAGTAAGCCTAGTGCTTAAAACAAACTGGTCTTAGGGTTTAGTGTTTAGGATTTAGGGTTTCTGGCACCCGTTTTGTTCGCCGTACATTTGGCGTGCGAGAGTTGCCGCGTGGCATCCTATGGCTACTAGCCAACACACGCCCTTAAATTGCATATGATGACGTTGAGCTGGTGGCTTGTTTGGAAGATTGAATTGAGGTGTATTTGGTCTAGCCCTCTTGCTTTTAAGAGAACATAGACCAACTTCCAAATTAGACATTGCTCTTTTCCAGACTCCATCGCCGGCGCATTTCTCCGGCTAAAAAGATGTTTTCGTGAATCCACCTCCATGCAGCAAGGCATATACCAAGTCAGTTCTTCGTGGCTACAGATGCTTTCCGCCCCATCAAAAGCGTCCTCCTCCAATTCGCTAAAAAAAAGCGTGCTCCTCCAACCCTTCGTGAACAAGGACCAACGCTCGCTTTTCCTTGTTCCTCTTCTAGCGCGGCATCCATCCTTGTTTCGCAAGAAGGTAGAAAAAGCCGCTGTCGATGGGCAACACGCAAGCCGTTCGCGAGGGCATCGATGTCATTTCCGCGGCCGTCTGTCGTTCTCGCGCGGCCCACCACCGCTGACGACGGCCCGCACAGCCCACAAGAGGGAGGGAGGCGAAGGCGAGCAATAAGAAAGCACCACATCGCCAACGCTTGAATTAACACGCACGCCTCCGCTGCTTCTCGACTCCTCTCCGCCTCTCCGGCCCCCAACCTCCTCGCCGTTGCATCGCCGCGGCGCCCCCAGGTCGCCGCCGGTGCCGGGCGCGTCTCCGGCGATGGCGCGGCCGCCGCAGGAGGCGATCGACACCTTCGTCAGCATCACCGGCGCCGACGAGGCCGCCGCCATCCGCGTGCTCGAGGTGACGACGCCTGCCCGCCCGCCCCCTCCCCTTCCCCGTCTCTACGACTCTACCCATTGGTGTCGCGGTCCTGGCTTGTTTGGAGGATGCGTTGCTCGGGGTTTCGGGCTAGGGTTCGGCTTCGGGTCCGCATGGCGTGGGTTCCTTAGATGGCGGTGCGGGGCCGTGGCGGATGGGTGTGACTGGGTGAGATGTGCGATGCGAACCGGGGTTTCGTGTGCGTACTTGTAATCGCTTCCCTATGGGTTTAGGGGTCGCAGGAATTGCGGAATTTGAGTTCCTAAAGAGTGTAATGCGTGGGCAGTTATCAGGTTGTGATGAGATTGATGCGTGCACTTAGTTTTTAGTTTGCATTTGTGCCGTGTGAAGTGCCGATTAGTTTTTAGTTTGCATTTGTGCCGTGTGAAGTGCCGATACTTCACTGGATCGGCCCGGATGAACAGAGTAGAGCAGGCGCATCAGATCTCATCAAATATTGTAATTTTGAATTCCATGATTGTTTAGCAGGAGAACTAAGTTGTAAGTTCATTTGTGTTAAATTCTATTGGAGGCTCAGTTTACCGAATGTCAGATTTGGTGTGATTTCGTGAGGGAAAAACACTTGATGGGATATTTGTTTTGTTTATGTGGGATCAAGAATGTTGTTGTCTACTGCCTGGTTGAAGGTTTGCATCAGTCCTTTTTGAGTTTGTAATAATGCAGAGTCAAGAGCGCTGGCTGAAACACTTCAACATATTTCAGAATGTGTGCTAAATCATTGAGCATGTGACATGATTTGAGCACACAAGCTCCAGCTGATTTGTCTTTGATCTAATGATGCAGTCTGAATTGAATTATTTCTGTCTCTGTGTTGAAGATAGGCTCTAGTTTATGTATTTCACATATCTGTTTATGTAGTATCTCTAACAAATTATCGGAATTTATACAGATGGGTGTTTTGTCGTTAAATATCATTTTTTTATCTGTCAGCTATTCTCTATCCATCCATTTTGCTGCATCAAATTTGGTACTTTTTAACCTAATAAAAGATAAAAAAAGTTATCTTGGGTAAATACTCTCTCTGATAAAAAAAGTTATCTTGGGTATGTACTCTCTCTCTCTCTCTCTCTGATTGCAAATATATTCTGTTTAGGGCATTTCCATGTCCTCAGATGCAGCGATTTCTATGGAAAGAATGTTATTTTAAATAAAGAAATAATTATCATTCAGTGTGCTGCATATTAACCCTTAATAGTTTTAACTTCATTAAATAATAAGTTATTTTTCTTAGTCAAATAGTATAACTGAAGAAACTGAGTGCAGATATTAGTATATTACACATAATCATTGTTACTTTTATAAATGTGACTACATTTTTGGACTCATATTAGCTACAATGAATGAACAATTGTTTTTTTTTTTACTCAGGAACATGGTCACGATCTAAATGAAGCCGTGAATGCTTATTTTAACGAGGGAGATAGGACCACGTATGCTTTCTTTCTCTTAACTAATATGCATTAAGTCACGTGATATTAATTCCAGTTCCATTTGATGTGACTGAAATTCTCAAATGAATGATTTTCAGCACCAGAATCAATCAGAATCCTGTACCTGCCACTGCCACTGCCAGTTATGATGACATGATGGATCTGGATGAACCACTTGATCCCATGTTCAACAGACCTTTGTTCCCTAGAACTTTGGGCAACCCTTTTGCACTTTTAGATCCAGGTTTTGCTGACTTAACTGCTGGTGATATATTTGGACGTGGACCCCGAGTTACCCAGCCTAGGGACGTGAGGCAGATACCTATTGAAGTTAAGGACATCAATACTCAAACAGGCAGTTCTGGTCAGGGTCCCATTATTGAGGATGTTACTGGACGTGAATCTTCCCATGGTCCAGAGATCCATGGGACTGTTATAGTTGATGAAGATGACGAAGACTTGCCATCAACACCATCTGCTCATGATCCAAACCATTCCATGCCAAGTGCGCCTCCAGTGGTTGATGTTAGTGACTATAACAATGATATAGAAGAGGAGATGATCCGGGCAGCAATTGAAGCTTCAAAAAGGGAAGCTGAAGGCATGAAAAATGTATGCTTCTGCTTTTGGATTTTGATTATACATAAGCTTAAACAAACTTTTTAACAAAAGCTATTGTGAACAGGTTCTAGGTAGTGGTGAATCTGAAAACACGTCACGTGGCAGAGGTGATGATGAGCTTGCTCGGGCAGTTTCTTTGTCATTGGAGGTAGCCTTTTAACTTCTAAGATGCAGCTCTGTATTTTTGTTCATATAACTAGATCTGCAATGTGTTCTTTTATGTGGCTACCAGACAGCAGAGCGAGAGAGAGCCCTGCGCCAAGAGGGAATGTATGTAGATGACTCTTCTGACTTATCTGATAAAGAAGGCGACCAAGAAGGAAGTCGGAATGAAAGGTGAACACACATTTTCAAAATGTGTAACAGTGTAGTGTGTGGGTTATTACTTATTACTTATTCATTATCAGTTAATGGCTCAATTTATATTCCCTACCATTTGTTTTTTTTTCGGGTATGGTTTCCTTTGCATGGAAGCCGTGCATTGTGTGGGATGTGATATGGTTTCCCTGTTTGTGTGGGTCATTTTCATGCAATGTTTTTGACCAGCCTTTACCTATACAACCTTTGTAAGTATAATCCGTGTTTAATGGGAATATACTAGCGACTGATTTCTCATATATGTCAATTCTTATTGTAGGCGAGGACTAACTGCAGGGAAAGTTGGAACTTCTGAGCAAACAGTAGAGGAAGAGAACTTCCAAGAGGACAGTGAAGATGATGACGAACAGCCTTTAGTTAGGATTCGTTCTAGGCGATTTCGAGGCAGAACTCCTGAGCCAGCAGAAGCTGTTCAAAGGGCTGACAGCTCCCCCTCAAGTCCTCAACCTCATGTTCAAATTGGTCATCAGCATAATGGGGGTTTTCCTTCAGAAGAGGTATTCAGTTCCCATCATGCCTCTAGTGAGCTGTCTGCAAATTATAGTTACATTAACTCACAGTGTTGTTTTAAATTCCTTGTAAAGTGGGGTGGTATTTCTTCTCAAGAGCATGATGAAGCTCTTATGCTTGAGGCTGCAATGTTTGGTGGGATTCCTGGAGGAGCAACATATCCATATTCCTTCCCAGCTCGTGGAAGGTCGACTCGCTATCCACGAGTAGAACGTCCTCCGTCACCATCATTAACGGCGCAGCGGTTGTTAAGGGAGCAGCAGGTACTGAACAGTATTCATCTGCTGGAGAGTATTACAACTACTGTATATGACTAACAATATTTCAATTGCAGGATGATGAGTATCTTGCTGCTCTCCAAGCTGATCGAGAAAAAGAGTTGAAGGCTGTGCAGGAGGCTGAACAACGCAGGGTAGAGGAAGCTGCAGCAAGAGAGGCTGCTCTTGAACGTCAAAAGAAAGAGGAGGAGGAGAAGCTAAAGAAACAACGTGAAGAAGAGGTACTTGGATAAGTTTGTTGCCTCAGGAGCATATACGGTTTATTAAACTGTAATTGTGTTGGGTTAATTTGCAGAAGTGGGTAATCAGTAATGTGTTTGTTGTTCCAGATATTATGCAAGAACTGTAGTACATTTGTCAGTCCTTATCAGGAAAGTCTTGGTAAACTATTATTGGCTTTAGTATAAGATGTCTATCATTTAGCAATTGAGTAATAATGGAGCAGATTGATTTCCTTCTCAGCTCATGCTAAATATTTTTAGATATATATTCTATTCGTTATTTTACTAGTACTAACATACCTTCCCTTTTGGGGGGTGATTCTTAGGAGTTGGAATCCGAGCTTGCAGCCAAACAAGCATCACTACCGAAGGAGCCACTACAAAATGACGAGGGGGCTGTCACAGTCGTAGTCCGCATGCCTGATGGTAGTCGTCGAGGACGGCGCTTTCTCAAATCTGACAAACTTCAGGTGAGCTTATTTAAGTTGCCAGAATCCCTGCTGATTGCTGAAGTGTGAAGTGCTTCATTATGCCTCTAATCTTCCTGGAATTGTTGCAGTATCTTTTTGATTTCATAGACATCAGCAGGACTTTCAAACCAGGAACTTATAGACTGGTAATTCTCATCTACCTCCTTCAATGTATATTTGCATAACAATATTTACTGATAAAAGATATGTGCAGTTACAGTCCATAGCTTATTATACTGCAGGATATGGTATCAGCACCAGCTGGTTATTCACACTTTGTACTAACAAGAAAGAAAAGATTCTATTGTTTCAGAATACTTTTGCAGTACCTTTTATTTTGTAAACTTCACTTGACATTGACAATTTTCACAGTACCTATCCATTTGAACAAATGATAACTTCCGCCTCTTCAAATCTGAACTATTTTATCAAATGATTTTGAACTATCTATGTGGGTTTAGGGGAATTTCCCGTTTAGTTCTTATCTTATGCACTTGTTAATCGCTATAGGATTGTAGCATCAATCGCCCTGGTGGTTGTTAAGTAGCTAGATCGGTCAATGAGTGAGAAGTTAGTATGGTATGATTATACACCGAGACAGAAAATTGCACCAACAATATTTTTTGTTCATCAGCATTGCATTTTTGCTGGTCGGTTGGTTATGTTGTTTTCTAGTTTTGAGTGATGGCATGAGTTAGCCTTGTTTAGGGGAGACATCAGAATCTTCCTTTGATTCTACATAAAGTTTGTCACCTGCCCCTGACTGTTTCTTGTAACCGTAGTGATTTGATTTTGTGAGTTTTCTTTGGACAGGTGAGGTCTTATCCCAGGCGTGCTTTCACTGAAAGGGAGAGCCAGATGTCATTGAGTGATCTCGGTCTCACTAGCAAGCAGGAAGCTCTGTTCCTAGAAAAACTGTCAGCATAGGGTATGAGGTTTTAGAGTTATGGTTAAGTAATATGCTCTTTTAAAATCATACCTGGTGTGTGTTCATGAAAAAATACTGCAGTGGTTGAATGATAGCTGATCTCTAGAGGAGATCCCGTCGCCATTTTTTGTGCTCTGAAACGTAGGTGTTTCTCTGATTCGGTCAGTTTGGGTAAAGCACATTCAATTCTCCAGGCCACAATTAAAGCGCAGATGTGCAGTCAGAATCTATGTGCAATTCTACATCGCTGTTACTAGAATCGATGTATCAGTATGGTTTTTACTCTGGATAAGTGGTGGTTTAGATCATCCGTATCGTTCTCCTGGGCTGTATTCATAGATGTGCAGTCAGAATCTATGTGCAACTCTACATTCAGTTTGGGGAGCTCCTGCTGTTGTGTTACTTCGGAGAAATGGTGGTTTAGATCATTCGGTATGGTTTACTTTTCGATTTGAAAGACGTCATCACGTAATTTACTGTGACTGGCATACGGTCACTTTGTATCAAAACCAACAAGCATCGCAAGCGAAGTGCACGATAGAAAAGGTTATGCATGGTTTGGTTTTACTTTATTTTATTTATGCTTATGATCTAGACCGCAAGACAGTCTAAATATCAGAAGGAAACGGCGACAACAGCGTTGGGCGATGCCGGCGGTCAAGACAAAATCTGGAGCTCGACCCCTCTCACTGTGAAATGGAAACACTTCTTATTCCTCTCCCCTGCATTGCATTGCAGTTGCAGCATCCGTGCCAGCTCGCTCCTGCTTCAAGCGGCTACATGATGAGCACAAACACAAGAACACATCGATTAATAACAAGCTTAGCACCGAGATGACGACATGATGAAAACTGTCGGCCTTACAGCAGTTGACTTGGGCGATGTTGCAGCGGCCGGGCAGGCTGTTGATGATGCCCATGGTGCTGCAGGCGCACTCGTGCGACACGGCGCTCAGCGCGCTGCAGCAGTCGGCGCTGGGGTCCGGCGCGCCGGGCACGAGGTACGCGCGGCACGCCAGGAGGCCGTTCAGCTGCGGCAGGCACTGGCCGGCGCCGCCCTGCGCCTCCGCGGCTCCAAGGACTAGCAGGACGAGGCACGCGGCGAGGAGCGCGCGCGGGACGTTGGTGGCCGCCGCCTCTAGCGCCGCCATTGTTGTTGCCTGCTGGTGCCTGCCGGCCGCGCTAGCTCCTGGTGTTGTGGACGTGGAGGCTGAGGCTTCCTGCTGCTCGGCTGGCTTGGTTGGGAGCGTGGCCAGGTGCACGGTATTTGTAGCTTCGATGAAGGGTGCAACGGATCAGGGCGGCGAGCTTTGCATGGCTCACCTACGGGCGGATCAGGAGGCGGGTCTTGTGCTTGGGAAGAGCGAGCGCTGCAGTTGTGTGAGCCAACTGAAAGCGATATACGCGCGGCGTCACGTTCTTGAGCTCAGCTTCTCAGCCTTGTTGCCGTTCATGTCCGCCGGGCTGCACGTTTTGACGAGGAAGACAAGAGGTGCTTAGAGAGCTGAGCTGAACGAGTTGTTGCACTACCTGTTTAAATTGACCTGTTTGGGTCCTCAGAAAAGGATTTCTTCCGCAGCACTTACATCTGAATCCCTAGAAATCTCAGTTGTAAATGTGGTTTTATATGACACCAAATTCAGCCGTACATTGACATGCTAGAGCAAAAACGTGGCGCTGTGTCCATGGAGCACACATCACAATAGCATGTTGGCTAGTGCACCAAACTTGGAGGGATGGAGCAATTGATGTTTGGAGGGCAATGGTCTTTCCAGGCACCGACCTTGCTATCTTCGTTTGAATACCTTTTTTTAATAAAGAAAATTATATTTCCGGCTTCAGTCGTCCTCTCACGAGGATACATCAGGCCAAATTATTACATAGGATACCCAGTGAAACAGGTATGACCTACGTCACCTGAGTACACTGGATCAACTAAAACAAAACTGATGAAAAAATTACATCTCCAATAAGGAATTCTGACTTGCGCTGGGTATGACCATCAAGTCAAAAATTGACACCAAAACACGTCTATCAGACCTAGAGGATACTGAAAGAACGTAGGACGCCGACCGCCATTGGAGATTCCGGATACTGTAACCTGGCAACGGAACGAAGCTCCTGGTGCACCTGCAAGGGACCCACCAATACTAATTCGGCACCAAAGCCGATAATCCACGAGATCATCCAAAAGCGACGTCTCCAAATATGACATCCAAAGACGCCATCATCACCCACCAGATACACCGGTGTTGGGTTTTCACCCGGGGAGATCCTCATGGAGTACAAGGCGACGCCTCCAGCGAGGAAAATGGCGCCCATAGGCGTCACCGCCGTCCAAACATGGTAGCACTGCCGCTGCCTCCAAGAGCCATGCCGTTACGCCATATACCAGCGACATTTATCATCACTGGATCAAACCATCAAATCCGAAAAACTGGGCTCCACCGACTAGATGCCCACTGCGGACGACGAAACCATCACCAGTGCGGGCGCCGCCTCCTTCCCTAGGGTCACCGAGTTCGGACCACCACTGGCAACCAGGCATGGCCGCCACGCGGCCAGCAGCCACTCCGGCAGCAACCGCGAGGACAGGACCAGTCCTGCCAACCACCGATGATCTCCACCGAAGCATATCTGACCCGTAGGACAACATCCGTCCACGAAGACGGTGGATCGGCGACCACGTCGCTCACCACCGCCGCCACACACAGATCCGCCCAGCCGCCCTGCGCTCCTCTTTCACCGCCGCGTCGTCCGCACCGCAACCAAGCCACGGCCTCCGGGCACCGCCCTGATCGGAGGATCCCATGGCTTCCACCCGAAGACCTCGCCGCCACCATCATCGGGGCCGGCGCGGGCTTCCCGGCCATCCCCTCTGGCGGCAGCAAGGGGAGAAGAGGTGTGGGGAAGGGCTGGCGGCTGACTAGGGTTTCTGCCGCCCGAGTCGCCCTAGGCGGGGACGACGTCGACCGGCAAAGCTTGCTTCGTTTGAATACCTGATAAGGTATTTAAACTATGCAAAAACTTCTCTAGTTTTCTAAAAGTCCCGATAAAAATCCTAGAGATAGGTTGGGACACGAACCACCATAGTAAAATATGTTGATCCTGGAACTCTAGAATTTTTCAAGAAATATCTAAAATTAAGAATAGAAAATTTACAAAACATTACACATGTGTTTAAAAAGCTTTCTAAATAAAACCTGAGATGCAACGGGAAAGAATGCAAGATACATTTAAGTGAATGCATTCGTACACGAGAGTTGATAGAGGAAAAGTGTTCGGTTTTAGAGTTTCAGGAGAAAAATCAGTCTAGGGGACTGAGGTTTTTTTAGAGGAAGGTAGACTCTTATGTCAATTCATAATGTTTTGAGGTACATGCAAAATATCTAGACGTCCAAGGATCCATACATATCTTTCTGGTGCCAATTTACAAACACTTTTAGCAAGAGCATGAGTCTCACAATTAGATTCTCTATCTTCATGCTTAAAAATAATTTTCTAAAACAAACTGCTCAGGGTTTGTAATTTCCTTCGACACTGAGAAATAAGCACATAAACGTTGCTTTTGAAGATTAATAATCACTTCCAAACAATCTGAAGCTATTACACATTTCCTCAAATCCATATCCATGGCCAAGAAAATTGCTTCGCTGCAAGCCAGAGCTTCCAAAGACAATGGATCAGTTACTAAACCATCAATAACCATAGCACTTGCAGAGTAGGGGGTTTTTTAAATTTAATTCTTTTTTAATTAATATTTCAAAAATATTCTGTTTCAAACTTATTTTCACCGTGCACCCTTTTTGTCGCGTCAAATCATTTGGCGCGACAAAACCACGTTGTCGCGCCAAATGATTTGGCACGACCACGCATTACACCGTGGCAATAGAGTTGACCGGGGCCACCATGGGTCCCACTTCGTCGCACCACATGCATTGGCGTGATGGGCCAATCGCGTCAAATCATTTGGCTCGATAGGGTTGCAACAAAATTTTAAAGTTATAAATTTTACTATGATTTAGTCGCACCATTGTGATACTACTGATTCATGGTAAAATAAATTTTGTTGTCCAAATCATAGTAAAATTTATTATTCCTTAGCTCAAAAGTTGTCCAATCCATGTCGCGTCAAATCATTTGGCGCGACGGGCTAGTCACGCCAAATCATTTGATGCCACGGGGTGGGACCCATGGTGGCCCCGGTCAACTCTCTTGCCACGGTGTAATGCTTTTGGCGCGACACAGTGCTTTTGTCCCGCCAAATGGTTTGGCACGACAAAAAGGGTGCATGATGAAAATAAGTTTGAAACAGGATTTTTTTTGAATATTGATTAAAAAAAGATTAAATTTTAAAAAAAATCCCTGAGTAGGTCGCCTCCGATACGACTTGCATCTTCGTGGCCCAAGCCGTGATGAGACGGCCTTATGGCCCAGTGAGAGAGAACGTTTGTTCGGCCCAGAAGCCATGCCGTTGCACAGTTTGCATATGGGCGCACTCACTCATTCACTCGGCTGTACACGACACGACAGATTGACACGTTCTCCACGAGAAATTTCCAAGATAGTCTCTTTTACCGATTACGTTCAGCATAAGCACGTGCACAAGATGCGTCTCTGCGCCATGCCACGACCTTTTCCCAATTCCCATCAAATAATTCCTCGCTGCTTTTACTTGAACGGCCTGAATTCGTTCAGGTCATCGTCGTCTCATCCTTTGGAGATTTTCCAACATGTGCCTGTGTGCGCTGGCCACTCCAGCTCGATGGATGGATCTGCGCATCATGCAAGACGAGATCCTGATTCCTCACTGACAAAATGTAAAGCATCCCAGCAGCAACTCAACTTGATTAGCTAGGTCTTCAATTATTAGCTTATTATTAGCCAATCGCACGAGCATATGCATGGACATGCAGGGTTAAAAAACTCGCGAGGATACGACGCAATTTTATAGTAAACGTACGGAGATAGTTGACAGCGTCTTTGAGCTCATGGCAGCGTGGATCGTGGTGTTGAGTGATCTCGTTTTA
The DNA here is from genome assembly GCA_023333625.1 of Bothriochloa decipiens. Taxonomy (NCBI): domain Eukaryota; kingdom Viridiplantae; phylum Streptophyta; class Magnoliopsida; order Poales; family Poaceae; genus Bothriochloa; species Bothriochloa decipiens. The sequence continues at coordinate 38,633,545 of CM041643.1, forward strand.
GCGCTATATAATGGTAGCTGCATCTGTCGTATAAAAGAGAGATCACAAAATACTTCTAGGTGCTCCTAAATTACCCAACCAAAGGACCTGTTCGGCTGGAATCATTCGCAAGATGCTGCTGTCAGCACCTGCTGATATTGAAAATCTAAGATATAAAACGCCGAAGCGTTGCCTAAAAGGGCAGCCAAACATGTTTTAGAATTAAAAGATACTTCTAAATAAATATTACACGTGTGGATTGGAGGTGTAATGCAAAATGGAGATGATATAGGATGAAAAGGTATATAGAACAATTGGTAAATATAACCTATCAGGTAAGAAATGATCCACCATGAGTATCGTGTTATGTACGAGCAAGCGAGAGAAAGCAAATCTTATACTTCTACAAAGACAAATCACATTATCTATTTCTCTGCGATTTTATGAAACCACATTATCTAAGGGTTTCACGAGTCACTAATAAGTTTCAAAATTATGTTGTTGAAGCCCAAGTGTCTTCTGTCATCAGCTCATGTGGCTCTTAATTTGTTTCCTAACCTTCCATCTGTTGTTATTCATCCTTCGTATCGTACCCATGATAACATGCGGAAAATCCACCGTATAAGCAATGTTGTTTGACACTAGCCCCTAAATTTATACATAATTTTCTAATACTTATACTATGATATACTCGTATGATCATATATATCTTAAAATTTTTCATGTGAGGCAGCCTGCAAATTCACATATAGGTTTAAATATTGTGAGCTGTTTGCGGCATTCCGCATAATAATTAAACCTGTTGCCAGGGCTAGTCTTGCTACATTTTTTATTTCTTTTTTTGGCTTTGCCTGTTCATCCTTTTCTTTAGTACTAGCACTTGCGCCGTACTTACGCACTTCATATATATATATATATATATATATATATATATATATGAATTTGAGGGAATACGAGAGTGGTCATGATAATACTAATAAAGTTATAGCAATTATCAGCTTGTCTCTATTAAAAGTAAGAACTGCACTAGATTTTTTTTTTTATGGATGGTCCATATCCCCGGCATCTTTGTGACTTTTGGGCTTTATTCGAAGGAGCAAATCGTCCCACTTTGTAGACCACATATATATTCTGTCCGGCGTCATACATTTCAAGCACAAACAGCTAGCATCCATCATCGATCCATGGATGCGCATCAAACCGACACTCTTTATTATGGATGGACAAAAAGAAAAAAAAAACAATGCAAGCAATTGTGTTATTTATTCCAAGGCCTTCCTCATGGCACTATATATGGCAGTAATGCAATAGGCCATCTTTGAATTTCTTGGCATCTTGTTGTTAGTTGTCCTCTAGATCGTTTCTCGTAGCAGGCCGCTAGAATCCTAGATGAGGCTGGCCAGGTGGAACTTGCTCGCTCTGTTTGTCAAACTGAAAGCGAGCAAAGATCGATCCCCGCAACTGTTCATGTGTGTCTAAGTTTCTTGCATTTGCAACAACAAGGACTAATCTGTTAGTTCTGAAAGATACAAGTCCCTCAGAGACCCCAATTCCAATTTGATGAGCGTTCACTTGTTCGGGAAGTAGCGCGCAGTGTCTGACTGCTCTTGCCGCGCTTTTCTTTTTCTTTCTGCGTACGCCCACTGCTATGCGCTCCTCTGCATACGCCCATTCTCTTTCTTTGTTTTTACTTTTCATTTTTAATTCGTTTTTCTATTATGTGATTTTTATTATTCTTTTTTTAAAATATTTTTAATTCTTCTACCTTTTATTTATTTTAACTTATTCTTTTTTTAATACAACAACATGCAAGATTTTTTTATATTTTTTCTATACTACGATCATTGTATGTATAAGTTTTTTTTTCGATATTCTAGTACCTAAGTTATACATAAAAGTTATGTGTATAAGTTAGATGAAATTTTAACGCTAGGTTATGTGTTTTGTATAATACTCCCTCCGTCTTAAATTGTAGTTCGTTTGACTTTTTTTGACTTTAAGTTTGACCACTCGTCGTATTCAAAAAAATTTGAGCTAAACTAGTTAAATTTAGGTTATGCTCGAAGATCTTTTGTTAATAAAGAAAACCACAGCAAAAAAAATAATATTTTAAATAAATTTTTGAATAAGACGAGATGGTCAAACTTGGGCCAAAAAAAAGTCAAACGAACTATAATTTGAGACAAACTAGTAAGTTATATGTATAGGTTATGTGTATAACTTTACAACGTTGAAGATTATGTAAATTACGTGTATAAGTTATATGTATAAGTTATGGACGGAAGCCATACTTCTAGCTTTTTTAACTTTTTCTTTTGCTAAAAATAGAAAACTTTTTAAAAAAAAAGTCACGAAAAAATTATTTTACTAAAAATTGGAAAGTCGTGGCTGTAGGCTTCCTAATGAACGTTGTGCCCCTCACAGACCCTGAATCTTATTAACCACGCTGCAGGTGCTGAACGCCTGAACGTTGACAGCAGCTACTATACTGAGGAGTAGCTTAGCAGTGCAGCACAGCGTCTACTGACTGACTCTGATCGTAATATAGTGAACACAGGTACTGATCATATCTTTAGGGACAAAGTTGGAGAGCAGTTATATTCATTCTTCCGTTCGCTTTCGCTCGTGCACCGTCAGAGTACGATCTGATCGATACTCCAAACTGACGAAGCAATTGAAAACATGAAGGAGTAATAGTAGCAACAATCGGACCAGGGCAGGGGCGATGTTCGGCAGCTTCTGGCAGGTCGTAGCATCAACGGGTTGCACTTGCAGTCCCTTGGATCCCTTGCGCGGAGGCGGAGCTGAAGGTCCGGGAGAGAGGACAAATCTGTGTGCGTGCGGGGGCTGCATGCTTTGGCCGCACGCGTCGTCGATCGGCATCGCGACGCCGACGACCGGAGGAACAGCCGGTACGGAAGGTCCGACTCGCGCGTCAGGAACAGAACAGCTGACCGACACGGCACCTACCTGTGGTGTTCTGCTCTGTTCTCGCCCGGGCAGCGCCGAGGAGAAGCTCCCCCTCGCTCGGTCCGGCGCCCAAGAACGCTAGCTTAGCGATGCAGCGAGTGTAGGCGGGCGTCGCCGTCGCCTGGGCGGGCGGCGCTGGTTGGTGTGGCGTCGCCGTGCAGAGGTGAGGACCACGACCACGTACCTCGCTCGCCGGCGGTCGAAGGTCAGGGTCAGAGGGGCGTGGGTTGCGCGGTCCCTTTCCGATCACGTCCGCCCATCCGCCGGCGCTGCCAATCCTGTGGCCACTGGTTGCCAACGGGGCAGAGCCGGAGAGCAGCCCCATGGACGGCTAGGCTAGCGGCTCCTGCGGATTCCCACGTGCGCCCCCCGCGCTGTCGGTGGCGTCCCATGGCCTTGCATATTGCAATTGCAATGCAGCACTGGGACCCCGTACGCGACGCTGAAACCAAGCCGGGCCGCAGCGGCATCGGGAGGTACGTGCAGATGGACCCCGGACACGACACGTCTCGTCGTCCACCGTGAGAAACAACAAAGAGAGGACACGTCGTCGACGATGCACAGGGAGGGCGCGACGGTGTTCTGTTTCTGGGAATATGGGGATAATGGCTGCGAAATGCATGTTTGCCGGCCGCCTGACCCCTGTTGGGTCGAGAGTTCGTTGGTGCCCAACATATATTCTCCCCGGGCGTGGGGCAGGGCCATCATCTCGCGCCCCGGCCAGAATGCCCTGATCTGATCTGTTTTCTTGCAAGCTCGGCCGCAGATTCGCCGTCGCCGATGCTTGTCGTCCATGCATGGTGCCCCCGGCCCGCAGGGACAGGAACACCTGAAAGAAGATGCCACATGTAACATGTTCCAGCAGTGTCCATCCATCCATCCAGCATCCATCGAGTGCCTGCCTGCCCTTTTCATGTTGGACCGACGATGCAGCGAGCTAGCAGGAAGGGACTGGTCACTCGATCACCGGAGCGAGCAAGGATATATGCCGCTGTGTGCCGTGCTGCCTTGGCGCTGGACCATCTCCCGGCGCTTTAGGCTTTGTGCCCCTGCAATGCACCTTAATCTACCATCCCTGTTGCACTTGCACACCAAAGTTACGAACCAGCACTTGTGCACTCTACTACACCCAGACTAGAGTACTTGTGTGTGAGCCAAAGCTTACACTCATGGTCATGGCGCGACGCATACGTATTGTACAGGTACAGGTTCCATATATACTATGGCCCCGGCCGGCCCGGGGACGACAGCTCACCAGACTCCAGAGCGCTTGGGGCTCCCAACGACGTACCTTGATTAATGATTGAATAATGCAGCAGCTGATGTTGTTTGCAAGCCATGATTAACGTATGAATGAATGAATGAATGAATGAGCAGTAGCTGCGGATGGATGACGATGATGCATCCAGGAACCGACACTTGCCGCCCGCCGTTTCAGGCTTTCAGCCCACCTGACAGCGCGTCCGCACGCACCCGCAACCAATGGTAGGTAGGCAGGCTGAAGATGAAGAAAGATGGAGGACAGGAGGAGCAGAACACGCACGCACGGACACGCTGACTGACGCAGTGCATGGTCCGGTCGGTGCGCAGTGTGCACACGAAGCAAAAGCCGCGCAGCTCGTTCCATTTCCATCGATCCTCCCTCTCCGGCCAAAAACGAAGAAAGCTTGCAGCGAAACCGGCAGGGACGGATCACGGACCGTAGCTTCGGGAGGCACGCACGACGAGCAATGAAAAAGCTGCAGCACACAGCACGCGGTAGGTGAAGTGGCGACCTCGGACGGCTCCGAGCTTGCTTGGATGCGAAGGCCGGCAACGAGCCAGCTAACGAAGCGAGCGACGAGACCGGCCGACCGCGGCGTACCGAGGAAGGCTTGCAGGTCGCGGCCACCAACGCTCCCGGCCGGCAGGGCTGTCCGGCCCGGCCACGCGCGCACCTGTCGAAACCACCCCACCCCACCCAACGCCCGCGCGTCGACCGGGAGGGCACAGGACAGAGGACGCCGCGCCGCGCCGCACCGGCACCACGGCGCTTCTGCTTTCCTCTGCTCTGCTCTGCTCGTTCTCACGACGCCACCGGAACGATCCGATCGGATGGCTACAAGCCTAGAACATCCCTGCTGATTCTGCACGGTGAGACGGCATACTCCAACAGGCCAGTGTCCAGTTGTGCAGGGCGCCCCACACACACCCGGTTCATTTCTTTCAGGGCGAGGTGGCCTGGCGCTGCCACTGCCACTGGTACTGCCTTGGCCTTGGTTTGGCTTCCTCAGTAGTACGTATAAATATTCTGGTGCGCCAGCTCCGGGCTGTCCCTTGGTTGTATCATCGTGTCCTTTTCCTCCTCCTCCCCCATCTTCCTTCCTCAGCTCTCGTCGTTCGTTTCTCCATTTGAAGCTTACCGGCCTCTGCTTCTACTCTAGTGTCCACCCCCTTCCCCCGGTCAAGAAAGAACAACTGATTTTTCCGGTTCTGGTGCGGCAGCAGGTTCAGCCGCCGCCATAGCTAGCTATTGGTAGCAGCAGCAGCGAACTTGCCAGCTGATTTGTCTCTTTTTTCTTTGATCGGCCGCTCGAGACAGTGTGTACATACACAGGCATACTCTGCTCGCCTGCACGAGGATAGATAGTAGGTACAGATATAGCTAGGTGATCGAGGAGAGAGAGGATTCATTCGCTCCCAATCAAGAAGAGCAGTAAGATCAGCAAGATGATGCGCGGGAACCGGGAGCAGAGAGTGGCCTTCTCGCCGATGAAGGAGGCCGCCGCCGTCCCCAAGGAGGAGGTGTGGGAGGTCCGGCCCGGCGGGATGCTGGTGCAGAAGCGGAGCCCCGACGCGGACCCGCCCCCCGGCGGCGCGCCCGTGCCCACCATCCGCGTCAAGGTCAAGTTCAACGGCGTCTACCACGAGATCTACATCAACGCCCAGGCATCCTTCGGTACGTGCGTGGGCAATCAATGCTTGATTTAGTTTCACGATGCTCCGATTATGTGTGTATTCTCGTGTTCCAAGTATTGAACGAACGGCAAATGCAGGCGAGCTCAAGAAGCTGCTGTCGGAGAAGACGGGCCTGCACCCGGACGACCAGAAGGTGGTGTACAAGGACAAGGAGAGGGATTCCAAGGCGTTCCTGGACATGGCCGGCGTCAAGGACCGCTCCAAGATGGTCATGCAGGAGGACCCCGCCGCCAAGGCCAAGCGCCTCCTCGAGGAGCGCCGGACCTCCAAGGCCGAACGCGCCGCCAAGGCCATCGCACGCGTCGCGCTCGACGTCGACAAGCTCGCCACCAAGGTACGTACAGTTCGTCCGCCCGGCCTTTGTTTGTTTCGTTCAATTGACCCCCATCGCCGGCACCGGCAGGCGCTTGCAGTTCTTGTTCCACATTCGCCGCGTTGGCTGACTGATTGGTCACATCGGTATGCAGGTGTCGGCGCTGGAGACGATCGTGAGCAAGGGCGGCAAGGTGGTGGACGCGGACGCGGTGACGCTGACTGAGGCGCTGATGACCGAGCTGGTGAAGCTGGACGCCGTCGCCGCCGTTGACGAGGACGTGAAGGTGGCGCGGCGGGCGCAGGAGAAGCGGGTGCAGAAGTACGTGGAGACACTGGACGTCGTCCGCGCCAAGAACAAGAAAGCGGCGGCGGCGGCCAAGGTCAGCAGCAACAACAACAACAAGGCGCGGCCGCCGCACCTGCCGCCGCGCCCGCGCCCGCCCCCGGCGGCGGGGCATCAGAACCAGCAGCGCCGGCAGTTCCAGCCTCCGGCGCCCACCACGGCGACGGCGCCGGTGCCGCAGACGCAGACGGCGAGCTGGGAGACGTTCGACCTCCTGTCGTCGGTGCCGTCGACGTCGGCGGCACCCGTGACGAGCATGGCCCCCGCCACCACCACCACGCCGTCCCCGCGCTTCGAGTGGGAGCTCTTCTAGAACGCTCAATGCGCCAGCCTGCCTGTTCTGCGCCCCTGCCTGCCTGGGACCCTGCGACCTGGCCACCTCTCCCGCCACATGTGTGCCTGCCTGTCCATTGGCTCGGCCGGTACCTTTCTTGTTCACCTTGCTTAGCCATGGTGCATGTCAATCGCCATTGTTTCTTTCTTTCCCCGTCTCTTTATTCTTTCTTTCTTGCTGTCCTTTGAGTAATTGCAGTCTGTGTATATTGCATGATCTCCACCCCAAAAAAAGGCAACAAAACAACTGCAGTGAGCTACTAGTGAACAGAACAACTGCCATGGTGTCTGTCTGTCTGCAAATAAGTGGTGGCCTTGCAACCGAACCGACGAAGGATTTTTTGCCATGACCATAATATGGTGTATGTATGTATAGTAGTGCAGCAGTGTATGTATAGTGTACATGAATGAATCAAACAAAGCTCTCAACATACGTATTTGTTTGCATTATGATCCCGTATGTAATGTATGATGATACTTTGATGGATGGCTGGTTCATGGCACATTCTGCATCCAACCAAAACAATGCTCGGCCAATGATGTCCTGGCTCTCATCTGTTCAAAGTTGGAATACGGTGAGTGATTGAGTGCTGCAGTTGCAGCTGGACTGGACTGATTGGGGGCTATCGCTCTTTGCACGCAAATTATTGGGCATCTCACATCTGCCAGAGCAGGGTCGTTAGCGTTTTGGATGAACTCGCCGCCGGCACGCATGATGCAGAGCATAAAACTGCGCGCTTGGTCAGCCGGGCTGGTGGTTTAGACTTTGGACGTATGGTGATTTGCAACTGTACATGCTTGCCCCGCTCAAAAAGATTCTTCCATGTGCTTGATAGGAACAGGATACATGAAACTATTATATTATGCTCTGTTTGGTTGGGGACATGAGGTAGTATTAAAATAAACCACGGCATCAAGAAACTACAGTTTTAGAACATCGATCAAAATAACGGTTCAGAAACTACATAGTATCAGTACTAGAAGTATGGAAGAAGCTCTATCTCTTGGCTTCTCTGTTGTGTCGGCGGGCGTAGCAACCTGTGGTAGCAGCGGTAGTGGTTCAGATTTCTTCAGAAGGGTAGGTGAGGAGAGGAGACAGACCAGGAATGAGAGTAGTGGCCTTCCGGATCATATCAGTCCATGGGTTGCTGCTGTACAGCAAAAACAGGACTGGTGCTGTCCCCCTGTATGTACAGCCCTCCTTCCGGGTCCCGGACCTTTCCTGGCTTTAATGCCCTAATCATTGTATTGTGTATACATTGCTTTAGCTGCTTCTTGCGTTGGTCCTTCCGGCTTAATTAACAACTCTATCAGTATCAGATGCTCTTCAACTACAATTGGCACTGGCAGTTCTTTTTGTGACAGTCATGTTGGGGGTGCAGACGTGCAGTGCAGTGGCTTGTGCTATTGTGCGGGTGCGAAGGCAGCAGTCCAGCAGCTGACTAGGTAGTGAGAGCATCATCATCAGATACACACACCGTGATGAGAATACAGAACACAGGTAGGGTATCTGCTGCGCTTGCAGACAAAACGTGTTTAAGATTGGCAAGTTGCCAACGAGATGCACGATGCATCTCAGTCTCAGCATGTGTACGTGTGGCGTGTGGGGTGTGGTGCCGACGGCGAGACGACGACCGCGGAGCCCGAGGGAGAGCAAGGGGCCAAGGTGGCTAGCTCTCTGGGACTGGAACGGAAGCTTCTGCTCAAGCCCAGCGCAGCGCATATATGACAGCATAAGCTAACCGGGCGAAGCACGCAAAGCAGAGAAGAAACTCGCCGGCTAGTTGACCGGCTGCTGGTAGTATATGTGTGTGTGCGCTTTTCGGTGCCGCTGCGGCGTCGCCATCTATCGGGCGTCGTCAGCGTCAGGATCGGTCCGTGACTGCATCCATCCGTCGACATACACCATTGGCTCGACGGCGACGCCACGTATAACGGATCTCGAGCTGCTTTGATTAGTACTACTACTACAGCTAGCTAGAGCTCGTGTATTTAACGACAGATTAATAAACACACACAAGCAGGATCATTAGCTTTAGGTAGCAATGCAAGCAGCCTTGATTGCACCACACCACAGCACACCACGCCACGCCACGCCACGCCACACACCAGGCCGGCCGGCCCGTGCGCGAAAGGGACGGCCGATCCAACGGGCAGCTGGACGAGGCCAGTCGGCCCCTGCTACTGGTTTGGCTGCTGCTAGCTTCTTCCGCAGCACACCTGCTACGACGAACGAACCTGAAGCTGATGGAAGGCGTCGGTGAGCCGTAAGCCGCAGCCTCAGTCACAGGCAGCTGGTGCAGGGGTAGGTGACTAGTTTAGATGACTCAAAAAGGTGAAATTTCACTCTCTCTATCATATTAAATGTTGTGTCGAATGCATGAAATATTAAATATTAGTAAAATAAATAATTAATTGTAAATCACGAGACAAATCTTTTAATCCTAATTAGATCATGATTGAATAATATTTATCAAATACAGACGAAATGCTATAATATTTTTCAGGCTAGAAATTTCGGCATCTGTGGAACTGAGTCAGGCGATGGTGGCGTGTGCGGCAGCCTCCGTCGGTGAGTTGCGTCGTCGGGTGAGGACTGAGGAGGCGTCGCCGCGTCGCGCATTGCCTCACACACACACCGGTCTTTCTCATTCCTCCTCTTTGTTTCGTCGTCGCTCGCGGTCGTCGGCCTCCAAGAGGCTCTTGGAGACGAGACTTGGAGCCTCTGCCTCCATCGGCAGTGCTTTATATGTACGTCCGTCCATCCGCCAGTGACGTGCGCGGAAATGCAGGCACGGCCACTTACATCTACTCCCTTGCCCCCTTCTATTTCTTTTTCTTGGAGGAAGCAAGGGTCAACGGTGGAAGGCAAACGTTCCGTTCTGCTCCTGACGACTATCATTGCAGTATAATACGTGTCGCAGCAATGCAGGATATGGCATGTGCGGCCTGGAGACCAAACGAGCAAACAATAGCGCACGCGCCGGGAGTAGAGCAGATGCATCCACCAAACCAACTGCTTTTGTTTTGTTTTCAGCCTTGCGCATCGGATTCAAGCATGTGGGACATCACATTGTATGTTCTGCTCGCTCGCTTTCAAGCAGGAGGTTTTTCACGGATCGTGGACGGACTGCTGGCCCAAAGCAATTAATGGGCACGACAATCTCTGAGGGATATATATATATATATATATAATAGGCCCGGCCCATATAATGGTTCGAGCTCTAGCCCAAACAAAGGAAGCTAAAGCAAACGTTACTGTAGATTTATATAGGCGTAGACCGCCGGAAGTCCATATTTCCATTGCGAAAGAAATTATTGTTTTTCGTCCAACTAGCAAAAATACCCATGCGTTACAGTGGGAGAAACAATATCTCTACACACAATAATATTAATTTAGTGTTTTATGCATACTCATTCTCTTTTTTTTTCTTTTTTCCCTTCGCATCCATGATCGGATTATTTTGACCTTAGTGGATTGTCTGCCTAATATAAATCTTGATGGGATTAATCCTAAATATTGGCATCAATGTTGATATATCCATGATGTTGATTTCTTTTTGTGTATTACAATTGGTATGGAAATTGAAGGAATATTTTTCTTACCATGTAAATGGTTGTTTTTTTTGTTCCGGTGTTTTATGCTCTCTAGTGTATTATTCGTTTTCATTATATGATAGCAGAATTGTTGTATGTATTCATGTTTGGACAAGGACCAAAGTCTTATACGAACTCAGTAATGAGTAATGGGTGTAGGAGTGTAATTTGAATAACTTTTATCTATTATTAGTTATTGTTTGAGGCTAGTAATAAAATCTGAGATATATTTTAATTAATTCATTAATATTTAGCAAAGCCGGCCGCCGGCTTCTTTTGATTTTTGCTTTCCTCTGATTTGTTTTTTCTTGTTGTGTAGGTCTTCAAGCCCAGGGTTCTCCTGTGATCGCCCTTGATCTAGAGCAGAACCCTTCTGACGAGCTTGTGGTACCACCTGGTGCTGCTGAGGAGCAATAATATATTTTATAATTATATATTATTGCTAGCTAGAGAAGCAGTGGGTGTCACCGTATGCGGACGAAGGAAGTACGGTACCATAACTTTAGTTTTCCATACTCCTCGACCACCTCGCATATTCCGGGTCTGCCTCTACTATATTTTTGATCATCGCCGAATTTATGTGCACGCAACATATGCAAGGACGAATTAACACACCTATAGACAACCGCAACATGATAAAATTCGTAACATCTATGGACAGAGCACATTTTTACGAAACTAACAAAACTGATTTGATATTTTTATAATTTTTCTATGATTTTTAGTGAAATTTTGCATGACTCACTCAGTCTTGGACATTTTGCATCAGGTACCATGAGCTATTCAAAAACTATTAAGGTCTTTCTATATTTTCTTTCTCTAACATCTTTAGAACCCTATATTTGTTTCTATTATCGTCTCTGCTACTTGTGTTAAAATATAAAACGGTACATAACTCCAAATAGAACACGGAGAAGAGATTTAGAAGAAATATAGGAAACAGAGTGTAGGGGGGGCTGGCGGACAGAAATCCCTGGCAGACTGAAATTTTAACGTTTTATTAGTAGGGTTAGATTTATTTATTATATCGTATATACGTCGTCATACTCATAGTCTGAATATTATCCCCAAATTTTATAACTATATATATTTTGTAACCAATTCGGGCCGATTCCTCGTTAAGACAAATTTCTTTCATTATCTAAAATAGATATTTTTTCAGAAAGAGAATAGATTAATATCCTAACTTGTGCATCGAGATAAATGCATGTCTGAAATATATAGGTACTTATTAGCTACCTATATAATTATGCAAACCAATTATTTTCCTCCTTGGTTCGTTCCTTGTTTGGTCCGACGCGACCTAGACGCGCCACTTCATTATTAACATAAGTTTTCAAAGTTCATCCAAAAATTCCAAGAAATCAACCTAAAATAGATGGTGCCTAGAAAACTTGGATGCAACATTTGTTGATTTATTGACCTATCAATCTATCATTTCAAGAACTTTTATTACATGCTTTAAGGAAGATTGTATGCAGTGGCATGAAAAAACCACAAAAAATCCACATAAACCAGTTTACGCGTACATAATGATTGACTGACTTTACATGTTATTATATAAATAGTGCACAGGAAAATTTAATCAATACCTACATATGTAACACAACCAACTATGGCAAACAAAACCTTGTAGTCTTTCTTTCTGTACTTCGGCAGCCGGCAGCAAGAACACGGGCGTTTGAAGCACCACCAGTGAGGCGATGCATATGAGGCAAGCGCTACTCCGAGCGACGGCAAGTGAGGCGAGTTCCCTACTATGAGCGACGATGCACGATGCGAGTGCCCTAACCTCGGGTGATGGTGCGAGGCGGACCCTCTCCCGGCCGGCGATGGAGGCAGGGTGAGCACCCCATTCGATTCTTAGCACAGCAGCTTGGGTGTCGGCCAACAAGAAATTTCTTGTGTTATAAGTCGTTTTTTCTTCATTCTTGGTTACTGTTGTAGTACAATTTGTATTATTCTATTTTTGTCTAGTGGAAAAAATCATATTTCTTGAATAAAAGTATGGGCAAGTATCAAGGTAAACACAAAAAGTCAGGCTTAATCTTTGGGGCATGCTCTATTTGAATCTTCAGAAATTATGTCTTATTAGATGAAACTATATAGAGAAAATAGTCAAGAAAAATCAAGATTAAAGAAGGCACAGGCAACTGAATCAACTAAATTATGCAGTCACTAAAAGCTCATTGTGACGCAAAGAACTTCGTCAACATTATAATGACCAATAGAAAATAGAAACTTAAATTATGCAGTCACTATAAGCAACTAATTTACATCCAGCTCCATCTTCTCAATGTAAGGTAGTGCAACTGAGCAGCACTAAGAGAGGATGCCAATTAGAGAGTATTGTCAACATCATAATGACCAACAGAAAATAGCAACCTAAAATTTTGCAGGTGAGAGAGAATCAACCAATGTTTTCCAGCAATTAGGGTGTCTGACAAATTAAAAGACAGAAATTAGGCAGATAAAAAAGCGAACATTGAAATCAGAAGATGTTTATTGCTAGATATTATATATTTTAGACAATGAACGTGCCCCATTAAGCAACTCCATATCGAGGTGGCATCTACAGTTCTACCATAAAACTTCACCACATACTATGTTTTCCCTGATTTCGTCGGGTCGAGAACGTGCCCCATGAAGACGATGACACCAGACAGCTCCTCACCACAAAGAATGCAATTGGATGGTCAGCGACAAAATCCTTTGGGTATCGGCGGCACTTTAGGACGACAGTGCAAGCACTAGAGGCCGCTGCTTCTGTCCCTTCCTCATTCACCTCGATGACCGCCTTGTGAAAAACATGCTCCAAAAACAAATCAGCCCCGCCCTTGAGCATGTCAGACAGGTCAGCAATGCCTTCATGAAAGGCCGCCTTGATCCCCATGGCCTTTAGAACATCATTGATTTTGCTGAAGAAGGAGAGCTTGAACTTGGGCAACCACAACTTGCCGACCATGACGCGCTCAGTCGGCATGTGGTCTCACAGGAAGCTGGGAGAGGAGTCCATCTTGTCCATGAGGCTCGGCAGGCCGTCGTGGTCGTCCGGGAGGAAGAAGCACATCGAGAACCGAGGCCCCTCTTGCTGCTTGGTATTACGACTACGACCACGCCCATACTTATCTTGCCAACGGGGCAGATGGTATGGATAGTAGGCGAGCTTGAGCACCTTGAAACCGTCGTACTCCGCCACCGCCTGATCACCACGGCCGCGCATGAATGGTGTGCGCACGTGGCTGCCGTCGAGCAGCTGGAAGCTCCTGGTCTCAGTGTCCTTCTCAGCGAAGGGCATCGACCACCTGCCCTTGAAGTAGATGGCGTTGGCGAGCACCAGGACGGTGTCACAGTGTACGGAACCTTGAGGAAGGATTGAGGTGATCAAATCCTTCGTGGCTTTGGAAACCCATTTGTTAATTTCCTCTCTTGCTTTCTCTGCCTGCATGCAATAGTTCATCGATTCACACAGACGGATTAGCTCATCAGCATATATCGCACAGACGCATATAGCTGATCAAGAGTTAAAAAAAAAACTATTGCTGATCAAGGAATCTTCAGATCCAATTCTCGTTGCTGTTTGTATGTGTAATTCTGTATCGATATAAGAAACTGACCTTGTCCTTGAAATCAGCGGCATGCGTCTCGGCCTTGTAGTATTCCACAGCGGCTTCCCTGTAAGCCGGCTTCAGAGCCATTGTCTTCTCGTGCCAGAGCGCGCACGCGAACGCGACAAGCGGCGCACCGGACTCGGAGCCATCGGCGAGGGCGCGCTCCACCACGGCGGTGACGAACTCGGCGATCTCGTCGCGCGACGCTACACCGAGCACGGCCAGCAGCAGCTCGTCCAGGGTGGTACCACAAGCCCCGGCACACACCAGGGCTAGCGCGGCGTAGATGGACAGCGGCGAGAAGACTACGTTTTTGCCGCCACCGTCGACGACGCCGTCGGCGCCCTCACCAGCGCCAGCGAGGTGCTTCGCCAGGCGGAGCCCGAACGCCGTCAGGCCAGACGCTGCCGTCCCGCGCGCCTTCTTGCTAGGCCTCGCCGCCGCCGACTCTTCCATGATGCCGCCCGTACGAGTAGTAGCAAGTTATTGGGTGGAAGCAAAAACAAGAGGCGGCGCACGGTTAACCTATATTTGTAGTATAGGAGTATATATATATTGGATCTGCTCTCTTAGCTTAATCCGTCACACATGTGAATTTATGGCCGTCCGATCGCCCGATGCATCCCACGTCGGTATGCGTACGTCTTTGTTACCAGGTCTGCATGTCTTGCACAACAAAAAGAGTACGCACACACGCGCCTGCAGGCAAGGGGTGCGACCCCCGCCGCCTCTTTATCGTTCGGTTAGGTTTCTCGAGTCGAGTCATCTTAATATTAAAAATAGTTGATTGAATAAAACAAAAGATCAAATTATAATAGATAAGTCCGTAATATGAATATTTTCTAATTAATTTAGAAAAGAAGCTAGTCCAACAAATACAGTGCGTAATCAATTTAGGTCTATCAATAAAAAAGAGGTCAAACCCTATCTCCTTCGTCCCTCTCTCATGCGTGCTGCCGCGCCGCTTCCTGCGCAGCGCCGCCGCTCCTCTCGCCGCCGTGCCGCGCCCTCATGCTGCCACGTGCCCCCGGCCTGAGGCCCCTTGTACTTGACATTGGTTTGGATGTGGAAATTGAAGGTGTGTCGGTGAGCCGTAAGCCATCGCCTCCTCCACCCGTGCCGCCGCCCTGCGCAGCGCCGCCGCCCACCACGCCGCCCCTCGCCACCGCGCCCTCATGCTGCCACGTGCCCCGGCCTGAGGCCTCTTATACTTGACATGGGTTGGGATATGGAAATCGAAGGTGTGTCGGTGAGCCGTAAGCCACAGCCTCACTCATCTCACCTGTCAGCTGCAGGGATAGCCATGTAGGTGGAGGCGTGGAGCTGAGTCATTCTGGCGAGGCGTGTGCGGCAGCCGCACTGACTCCACACGAGAGAGGACGAGAGCACGAGAGATGGCTGCTGTGGCCGGCCGGGCGGACATTCTCATTCCTCCTCTTTGTTTCGTCGTCGCTCGCGGTCGTCGCCCTCCAAGAGGCTCTTGGAGACGAGACTTGGAGCTGGCCTCTTTCTCCATCGGCAGTTGCGCTTTATCTGTCCATCCGTCCGCCAGTGATAGTGCGCGGAAATGCAGGCACGGCCACACACATCGATCTACTCCCCCGGCCGCTCTCTTTTTGCGTTTTGTTCTTCTTCGAGGAAGGAAGAGTCTGCGATCGAAGGTAAACGTTCCCTTGTGCTCCTACTATCATTAGTATACGCGTGGCAGCAATGCAGGATGCATGTGCGGCCTAGAGACCTAACCAACAACTGAACTTTTGTTTTTGTTTTCAGCCTTGCGCATCAGATTTATCTTTTTTTCGCGACGACGCCCGTCCCTGGACACGTTTTTCATGCGCATCGGATTCACGCATGTGGGACATGACATTGTATATCTTGCTCCATCGCAAGGGCGTCCATGCCTACCTAGCAGTAGCAGCAGACCGCACGCAGGCACGCGATCTGGGCTCCATGGATTTATGTTCCGGAATCTGGACTGGGACGCTGCTCCGTTCGTCAGATTCAGCGCGTAGTGACATACCCATGTGGACTTGGTTCACGCATCATGGACAGACTGGCGGCCCAAAGCAATAGGTACGACAGACAGTCTCTGAGAGATACATATAGTATAATGGTTCGGGCTCTAGTCCAAACAAAACAAATTCTGACAGTCCAGCAGCTCTTAGCAAGGATGCCAATGAGAGAATATTGCCAATATTATGACCAACAGAAAAGGAGAAATTTCAATATATGACCCGGTATTCGCACGCTCCGCAGAATATAACCCAGAATTCCCATGCCGTGGGCCGTTGACGAAGAACATAAATATTGGGCTCGGTACCTCCTGGGTCGCTCTCCGTACGGGCGACTCGAGGGGCGACTCGCCCGACCCCGACACCGCCGTCGCCGCCCCTCCATGCGACGGCGGCGGCCTCCCCCACAGCGCCACTCTCCCCTCCTCTCTTTCCCTCTCCCTCTCCCTTCCCTCCCCTTCCCCCTCCTCCTCTTCCTCCGACCATGTCGACCGGCGCAGCCGGTGAAATCTGGAGTGGCCGGCCGGCCAGAGCCATGCCCCTGTGGCCTGGATCTGGCGGTTGGGGTCGCCTCCCCACCCTCCTTCGCGTCAGGCCCCCGACGGGGCAGGTCGGCGCCCATGGCGGCCACCCCGACATTCCTCCCCTCCGGCGCCGTCAGCGGCCGTTGGGCCTGCCAGACTCCGGATCCGGTCTCCTGTGGGGCGGATCTGGGAACCGGGCGGCCATCGATGACGGGCACGGTGCGTCCCTCCCGGAGCGCGGCGGTGCCAATGGAGACGGCGGCGGTGCGTGGCGTAGCTCCCTCCTGGGTGGCTACGTGCACGGATGGCCCTGGCGCCGCCATGGTGAGCCGGTCGGCGGCGGCCTGGCCCTTCTCTGGCCGATTGCCGGCCATGGCCGGGGCTGCCTCCTGCTCCTCGGGCGCGTAGGGGCCCTGTCGGTCGGGGCTTGTGGCGGGCAGGCCTCTGCTCGCTGCGGGTCGGCATGCCCTTGCCCTGCTGCAGCGCGTTGGGCGTTTGCCTTCGGCGACTTGCGGGGGCTGCTAGGGGGGCGCGGCTCCCGCTGCGTGCGTCGTTCCGCATCATGGTGGTGTGGGCGGCTGCTCTGGCGGTACGTCAACGACACCGTGGTGGTGTCGATGGCGTTGTCTTGCGCGTCCCTTTGCGTGTCTTCATTGCAGGGAGCTACGGGCGAAAGCTTAGCCCGACGATGGTCGGGCGGACGACGGTGACACTGTTTGGTGCCACATCCTTCTTGAAGGCATCGTCTTCGAGCTCCCTGCACGTGTCACAGCGCCGGAGATTGTCTTTCGCCTGTGTTGTTCGGCCCGCCGCTCCTGCTCCGTGATTGCTATGGTCGTTTGACTGCACCTATTTGTGCTTCATGTCTCTCTTCATCTGGGTTGTCTAGCTGGTAATTGTTGTAGCCGTAGTTGTATTTGTTCCGGCGGATGCTTTGCCGCCGGTGTGTTTTCAGGCAAGTCCTCCTCGCCCGTGGTCCTGTGGGTGATGGCCCTAGTGACTTGGAGGAGCTTGCAGATTATGAGATTGCGTTTCCAGTGGGCATGTTGCCACCGAGGTCGCGGTCGTTTTCGGTGGATGCTTGGCCACCGAGGTCGTCATCTTTCTTGCAGATGCTTTGCTGCCGAGGTTGGTTTCTGGCGGATGCATTGTCGCCGAAGTGGTTCCGTAGATGCTTTGCCACCGAGGAGTTCTAGCGGATGCTTTGCCGCTGTTATCATCTTCCGCGCCGAAGTGGCTCAGATCTGTTCGACCGACCGACCGACCGACCCATTTATCATTCCGTTCCTCCACACAGACCAATAATGCCCCGGCCACCTCTGAGCATCCTCACCGGCCAGCACCGGAGGCGCTCGCTCGGCCGTGCCGTCGCTGTTGCCGGTTGATCGCCGGTGGTGCCGCCCGACGATACGATGCGTCCGTCCCTCGATCGGAAGGGCGCTAGACATCCACCTTCCAGCTGCCGTTGCCGGCGTTGTCGATCGTTGTGTGCTGTCGCATCCTAGCTAGTCCATCGTGCTATACGCCTATACCTGCTGTGCTTCTTACAAATATTGCCTGCGCACGTTCCGTTTAGTTTGGTTCGTTCAGCTGCAGCCCTCGGGCCGGGGCAAGCGTGCATGTGCGCCGGGGAAAGCCAAGCGCCCCCCGGCCTTTCCATCTGATGGGTCGATCTATCAATAGATCCCTGCAACTGCAAGATCCGGGCCCAGCAAAGCTGCTTGCTGGTGGTGTTACATTGTTCCTGTCATGCTGGGGGTTTACGGTTCGCTATCCTCATCTCCTCACTCGAACGCACTCTGCCGAACGCCTGCTTATATCCATCGATCGATCGTCTAATCGGTGCGTGCTTTCTGACGAGACGAGCCTGCATTACCTGCTGACAGGGCCATATGCACACAACGTAACATGGGAGAAATTAAAGCAGGCAGGAGATGCTAGATTTGCTAACAAACTTTTGGGCCAGTTGTCTATACGTCCCTCTCTTCATTCGAGGACTGATCGATGCACGACAACGACGAGGACGACGCTGTCTGAAGCCCAACAAAAATCTATGATGCGTGCGTGCAGCTAGAGCTTGGAGATCGAACGAAGAAGTGGCAAAGAAACGTATAGCTTTCACGCTGCATAGCAGCCCCCATGCATGTGCATGGCCCATGTGTCGTTCCAGGCCCGGTCTACACTATTGGGTGACACGGACGTCACACGAGAGGTTCGTCGGTTACGGGAAGAACCAAAGAAGGTACACTGACCAAGTGAAATCACACGTACTACAACTGCTGCTGCTGCTGCTGGACGGATAAGTCTGCAAGGACGACTGCCGTCGATCATGAGAAGCAAAGAGCCTCTTCTTTTGACAACCGGGAAAAGGCGGTGAGAACGAGGGAAGCTAAGGTCGATCCATCCGGTCGATCCATCCATGCATATCCCCTGCCCCGGGTCCCGGGATGAAACAAGGCCAATGCCCAATGATTTGCAGCTAGCTGAGGGCCAGGGCCTGCGCGTGCGTGCGTGCCCAGCTCGACACATCGGCAACAATAATCCAAAGCTGGGAACTGTGTGGCCTGGCTTTCGATCGGCACAGTCGTCCGATCGCTGATCCGTCACTTCGATCATCGATCGCTCGGCGAGTGAAGGAGTGCAGGAGCGAGCAAGCGATCGAGAGAATGAGATCATCGGCAGGGCAGGGCACCACACCAGCAACCAATCATTCGTGGCGGCCTTGGACTGTCTGTCCTGGATCATCCCTGCTGTTAGACGATCGAGTCATCGTCGGCCCGGCCGGCCGCTTCCAGGTTTCGATCTCCAACGGGAGCTAGCTAGGGTCGGCCGGGGCCGGCTACTACTGCAACTGTGCAGTGTGCAGGACGGGCAAGGGCAGAGGATCAAGTTGCAGATAAGGCGCGCGCGTGAAAAGACTCTTTGGAGGCAACGATCGATCATCGACGACGACCAACAACGGAGCTCTGGGCGATCGAACAGTACGTGTACAGCGTCGTAAGACCTAACAAAAGCGCCATGACAAAGTGCTTAATTAATCAGTGGGGATTTGCAGAGGATTGCGATTCAAACATGCTAATATGCGGCTAACATACTATACTATAGAAACTATTTGTTTCTCCATTTCTACCCTGTAGGAGTTTGAAGTTCAAGAAATGGATGCATTTCTATCCAAGACTGGAAATTCCATCCATTTCTAGAGACCGTGCAATTTGCTCCATCTTTCCTAAAATAGACACAACACACAAAACATCACAACTTTGTGTCAAAGTTCAAGAGAAATTTTGTAGTTGGTGATTTTTTTTATTTGAAATCATTTAAGGCTCAAAATGTTGTTTAAAGTTTTCAAAACTAGAAATTCATTTTTTTAAGTTTGTCAAATACCTGGGACTGAGAAATGGCCTAAATCAGAGTTGTTGTGGTACTCGAAAGGATCTGCAACTTTATAGCTAGCAACATTTTCTTTTGAAATTATTTAGGACCAAAACATTTTTGTTTAAATGCACAAATTTATTTATTTTTAAAAATTTTCAAATGACCTTAGATAAAGGAAAACATACTCCAACCTTGTATTACTCACAAAAATATAAAACTTTCTAGTTCAACTTGTTTCATTTGAACTTGAAACTGTTGCATACTTCCTATTTGGTAACTAGAGCGTGAATGTCCCATTTGGGTTTTGGTAAATAATGACAACACATATAGACTACTCCCTCGGTTCTAAAATAGATGTCATTCTCGCTTCCCGAGAAATCAGCGTTTTTAAACTGTCGGCAATTATATATTAAAATATATAAATATTTTATGCTAACTAATTAGTATCATCGAAAAGATTTTAAGTTTAGTTTTTTAATAAATTTATTTAGAGATATAAATATTGTATGTATTTTGTACAAACCTAGTCAAAGTTGAGAAAATTTGACTGACACGCTTTCCATAACGTCATCCTTTTTATTACAGAGGAAATCCTTTTTATTACGAGGGAGTACGTTCTTATTCTTATTTAATTATGTGAGATAAAAGAAAAGGTTGACTAGTCCACAAGCAAGACCTTGAGCTACATGAGAGATGGCATAAACCATGTGACCATCATCCTCGCTTGTAGAATTTGGAGATCCAAAACTTTCGCCTGCGTCGCAACTCGCAACACACGTACATGTCAGGGCCGAGCCTACGTGCTTCATGAGTCATGACTTGACATGGCTCGCAGGTGTGGAGGCATGTGGATTGCCTTCCACCATTCACCCGTACAACAGAGTCACACACGCAGAGTAGCCACTTATCTAAGTTCACTTAATTTTTCAATATAAAATTAATCCTTTATGTTGCCTAGAATTTATTTATGGCTCCTGAAAATTTCCTGATTTAATTAAAATATAATTAATCAAATTCTAATTAAATCCAACAAAAATAGCTAACTCGACTCAAAATACAATAAGTTGTACATCACGATACAATACATAAATATGTTTTGCTAGTAAAAATGGAAGGAGACAGCACTGTATTTTTTGGGGAAAAGATCGAACTCACTACTCCACAGAAGCTTTTTAAGGACGGCTGACGGAGCCCTGTAGGGGCATCCAATGCCTATTTACAAATGGGCCTTCGGTAGGGGCGGCTGGCCACCCATTCCTATAAATCGATTTATAGAAATGGTTCGTTATGGATTGGAACCGCCCCAACAAGAAAAAAAGGTGTCTTCAAACTGTTTTTCACGTAGTGAATGGTACTCATCGTGAGCATGGCCTTTGTGTGTTAAGAAGAATAGATGATATCCAAGTCTCGAGGAAATTGAATTGCCTTGCTCCCTTTGAAATCTCGCTAGTTTCATATCCCACGTTCCAAGAGAGAGAGAGAGAGTAGTCTGTATGTCGTCAGCGATGAGATGTATGCATGTATGGCGAAAAAGAAAACAAAGAAAAAGGAGTATCTCACCTGTAACTGCATTCACGCTGAGGTTGCATCATGCGGCAGACCATCCGTGACCTCAGATGTACATTGTCTCGGACCACAGCCATCCAAGCTATTCAAAATTAGGCAGTAGGGGGCATAACTGCTTATTATTCCTCTCCACTTCCCCGGCAAGGTGTTGCTCTTCATCATGGAATGCTATTTCCATGGTATCAGCAGCTATATCTATCATTGCAATCTTTAGCTTTGTCATCAGGAGCTGCATCTAGAGGAGGCAAAAAAATTACTTTCTCGGTTCCAAAAAAACTGTATATAAACCAGGGTTGGAATTAAGTCAAACTTTTAAAGTGTAATTAATGTTGATATCTTTAAATCGGTTTGTAAAAAGAATGTTAATCTTTTTATATATTTGGTCAAACTTAACATTAGTTGATTCATCAAAAACCGAGATTATTGTTTTTAGGAGGAACTAGTGGTCAGTGTTGTCTTGAGCTGCATGTCAATTGAACTTCTAAATAAATTGCACATACTCACTCTGGTTCAGCTTATAAGACAGTTTAGCATACAACATTTTCCTAAGTTATAGTTTGACCATTATTTCATTTTAATAATATATTTTCATAATTATAAAACTTATGATTATTTGATAATATATATAATTATAATTCGAGCCATGTTATTATTGGTCAAAGATCATAAAGTTTAAATTTAATACGCTTTATAAACTGAACTAGGAAATATAACCGAAGGTTAATGAGATGGAACATATCAACCCTCTAGATGGGGCTCACCAATAGTGCTACACTAGTACAAAGCTCTAACAACCTGCAATTTGCTACTGCAATTGGGTACTAGCAAACGAGGGAGAGGTAGATCTATTGGGAAAAGCCTGGCTTTCCTAAAGCCATTCTGGGAGCAGTTGTAGGCACTCTCCCATTTCCTGGGAGCAGCATGTCCTCTTCCTGGGGCATCTGTATATGAATAATCATCTTTCCATCATTTCTGTCCTGGCAGTGTACAGGGCGGTGCAATAAGCATCAAGGGCAGGGTTTCAGAGGTGACCACCGAAACGAGAAAGAGATAAGAGAAAGAAAGCTACGCTTTCAGCGCGGTCCAACCCATGTGAGCATTGATCTCAACCTCTCCTGGTCCTGGTAATTATACGTGTACTACTACAGAGACATTTCTGCTAAATTCAGCATTGATACAAGTCATTTTCAGTGATTATTTCAGCTCAAATTCTGAGACTGGTCTGCACATCTTTGTAGTAAACTAGTAATGACCCCATTGTCTTCTGATAAGAATCTTGAGACTAGCTGGCCGTATCATAGTCTCAATCTTGGCTGAGGTGGCTCCACATGGAGGCCAATAACCAAGCCTAATTGGCCTTCACATAGACCAGCTAATATTATTTGCATAACATCAGAAATGGGGGAGGAATTCAAAACAATTATGATAAAGTTATGAAGTTCCTGAGCTAACTTGGTCACAGATTCCGGGTATATGGAATAGTCAAACGCCGGAGCTTATCATGCAATATTTTGTTCAGATTTGGTGAGATCTCTGGAGCAATGCATGTTATGCATGATTGGTTAAATTATGTCACAAACTAATACCAGGTATGGTCAACCTTAAGATTGCCGAATCATTTAGAAATTGGACATGAGAGCAGCATGGGCAATATCTTATAACTAAAGTCCACTCTCTCCAAGTCCCAAATTAATATCAATATCCGTAACTGTTCTGAAAATTGCATTAAAAGGAGTGATGTTACAGCTATGATTTTTTTTTTATTTTGAATCTTACAGCTATGAAAGTTGTATATACCGTGTGTATGCCTGCAGAAACGGGCATGTTCCATAAAAAAGAGCGGCTGGACCAGAACCAAATAGGCCCAACTTGTTTGGACGACGAAAACACGGACAGTTCCGAGTCGGCATAGTACCACGTCCATACATACAGCAAACAGTGCCAAAGCACACCTCATATTTGAGGCCCTTTCGAAAGCGCAGGAGTTTCACATAAATCAGTTAATTTCTAAAGAAAAAATGAAAAACAATAAAAATTCTTCCAAAGAGACTTTCGCGCTGTACTCATGTGCACTTCCGACCACATATTATTGGGTCGTTTTGCGGAATATTGAGGTAAGAAATTAGTTTATTTCCCGCCTCAATTCCTCTCTATCCATATAAATTACATTCGACTGAAGTAAAGCCAAACAAGCTCTATCCCCAACCGATTCTGTTAAGCACGGAAAGTTTTCCTTTATATTCGGCGCGCATGGCTGTCACACGGAGCACAACAATGGATGAAGCTAGTTCAAGTGCATGGCAAATATCGGCAGCAGTGTACTTGAAAAAGAAGGGCTGAAAACGCTGTGCGGGGAAAGGGGCCATGAACTGTTGCTTATAATGTGCTTTAGGAAAGGCAAAAGCTATCATAATGGCAGGGGGGCGTTCGTTTCCCGTCACCACCAGTCACACCCAAAATGATGCGATCTATCGTTCGATCCAGACGCCCCCTTGTCATCATGCACGTTTCCTGTTACAGGGCATCTCTATGCTGGGTACAACAAAGTTTCATGTGTACATCCTCAAATTGCTAGCAGCTAGCTAGTAGCAACATGTGTAACATGTAATTCCGGGGTCTGTTGCCACGTCTTTTGGTGGAGCGAAGCATAGAGCCACAAATCTAGGCATGGCTCTCTTAAGCCGTGCTTAGTACAGCTCGCTCCCATTTCAACCTGTGGCAAACATTGTAGCATCACTGTTTAAAACTGTAGCATGAAACTGTTCTAGGACTAGAAAAGAGGTGAAGGACGTGTGACATGTAGTTTTTGTGATGAAAGATTGTCAATAACAACACACCGGTTTTTACTAATCCCTGGCACAGGATTTGTGTCAAAATACGTCTCTTCACTTGTGTTGTGTAGGTGTGGAGTCTGGAGGCGTTAGTCGACGGCGATGTGAAGGTCAAGTAGGGTGTGTCGTGCCGATAGACCGTGGCGGACGTGAGGCTTGGACCGAAGGACCAGGAGGCCGGGTGGCCAGCCGCGATGACTGACACTTGGGACATCGACAAATATAAGTGTACATGGAAAGTGGTCGTGCCCATCAAGTCAATATGACGGTCATGCAAGTCGAGCGGGCAGCTTAAAAGACTAGGCGGTCGGGTGATCGAGGACGAGGTGGCACGTGTCGAGCTGCAGGGGAGGCATATGGACTACGCTACTCGCGAGGAGGTGTGGTGATTTGTGCTCAAAACCATTGGCGGAGGTTCGCTGGTTTGTCCTCAAAACCATCGACGGCCGGTTCCATGGGTTTGGGCCTTAAAACCCAGGTGGAGGTCCCGATGCGGACGAACGACACATAGCGACATCAGGACATTCCCGTCGAGGCAAATCTACCGGTGAGAAGGCACGGTGGTCGTCGGATCAAGAAAATCAAAGGCTTGGACCACAATGCCCCTAAGGTTAAGTGGTTTGACTTATGTATCTAAGGGCAAAATGAGAACTGTGTAATAGCCCTGCCTGTTAAATAGGATGAGGGAGCACCCATCTCCCTCACCTCTCCTATTTGCAATTTTTCCTTCTAGTGGCTAGGGTTTCTTTTTTCTCCCCCATGAACCTTTGTGAGAGGTCCACAACTTCAACAATTTCATGCATGAAAGGTGGCCATAATCATCTCGTGCCATGGTTGATTCATCAAGAAGTTGTGTTGTGTTTTTTATTTTGTTTGCTCATGAGTTCATCATTTCCCCTTCTAGTTCTTTGCTCAGTTCCCGGATTCTTGACCATTTTGGTTTGTTTTCTTGCGTTAATTCGATTTATGATGTGAGTGCAAGCTTTCCACTAAAGAAAATTTGCTAATTCCTCGTGAGATTGCAGATCGGAGCAAGTTTGGGAGATTTTCTTTTCCCTTTCGATTTCCCGGTGATTTTCTCATAATTGAGTGTGTATGTCCTAAAGATATCTTCTCAACACACCCTTCAACCTACCTACAAAGTTTTAAGTCATTTCACTTCGATTTAGTCAAGATTTGGGCTAGCAATTGTTTTTGCCGAAATTTGCTCATGCATCCCGGACATGTCCGGTAGTCACCTCAGACATGTCCGGTACCAAAATTTTCGAGTTTCTAGCTGAGATTTGATGGAAACCTTCGCTGGGGTGACTAGGAGCCGTGGACAAATTCACAATTTTGGAACACCTTTTGGTTGGTTTCTTCTTTTTCCCCCAAAGTTATTCTTCGATGTCAGTCATGTCAGACATGTCCAGGAGGATCTGTGACTGAGTTTTGAGCTGGTTCTTTGCAGAGCTGCCGGACATGTCGATAGGCCTCTTAGACATGTCCGGTAGGCCTCTCGGACATGTCTGAGGTGACTGTAGCAGTGCTGATTTCTTCCGTAGCTTGTGTGTTTGAGCTCCGTTTTGGGTTTTGTCTTTATTTCCGCTGATCTTGTGGGGTTCAACTGTGTTCTTAGAGAACATTCGCCCTCTTCATAGGGTCGTGGACATCACCGTTCAAGTTTTGCATCTTGGGGTTGTTAGACGAGCCGAGGACATAAAGTTTCAAAATAAATTTTGAGGCTCTCATTCAATCCTCTCTGGTCGTCATATCTGGTCCTTCATGTGAATCCAATATTATTTTAGCTTCATCAACTTCACTCATCACCCAAACACACCTTAATGGAAGCAATATTTTTTTATACAATAACCATCATATGAAGCTTCTATGAAATTTCAACCTCCGAGCAAATAAATTCCTTTGGTTGGCCAAATCTTTTCAAATAATGACATTGGTGTTGCATATTCACGATACACAGGCTCCAAATAAGTCCCTTAAAAAAACTAAAACGAGTTCTTTGTGCACAAAATGTTCCTTTTTCTCGCGCGCACTCACACTCCCATGTCCACCCACACAGATCGAGCACATTCTAAATAAAGATTAGGGACCTCACATTACGTAAAGTGGGCACAGATTTTGACCATTGAACCATATCCATGTGTGTCTGTACTATTCCTTCATAAAGCATGATATTGTACTAAATGATATTATTACATAGCAATGCTATTTTTAAATTACAAGGTCAAACACATACTAAGCATACTCACACTCATATTGGACCACTGAAAAAACTGAACATCCAAGAGGAGTCTGAATTAAGCTCTCGTATTGACACACTCGAGACTTAATGTCAACGGATGATTCGGCCGACACAGGTACACCGGATCATATAGTGAAACACGACATATTTGTTCACTTGACATATAGTCAAGTCACAACATTATCAGATGATCTGCCATGAGCCACACAGGCTCACTGGATCATGAAGTGCAACACGATACCATGGCTAAGTTCAAACTGAGCTATGCACAGTGCCAATGGATGATCCGCCGGGTAGGTTCTGAGATGCATATTCTAAGCTCGTTTTAAATCTAACCTTATTAAGTTCAACTTCTTCTATGATATCCTTGCATTGATATTGGAATCTATCATCGTGGCCAAGAATATCTTGTGTCCATGTGACCGAATGGATAAATATTGTAGACCAAGCCTCACAAAGAAAGACACAAGAGTGATTTCTCTAAGGGTCCATTTGGATGTAGATATTGGGATAGGTGGAATTGAATTGAGCTCAATACCAAAGCAGTCATGGTATTGAAATGACCACAATTCGAATATTGTTGTTTGGATAACCATTGAATTGGCTTTTGGAATCTTAGCAAGTCGCTCAAATCCGTTTCCTGTTTGGATGCAAAATCATAGAATTGAAATGCTGGAGGAGGTTGACAGCATCCACCACGACGGCCCACGACAGGAGGAGCTTGACCTCGACCACATATGGCGGGTGTACCTCGGCAACCGTGTCCATGGGGAGCTAGACCGGCCATGGGGAAGAAGGAGGAGCTCGACCGGCAAGGGGCCGGAGGTGCTGGCATGCGAGGGGAGAAGGTCTCCGACTAGGGGGGGGGGGGTAGATTGGGGGAGGACGTCTCAAGTGAGGGGTGGAGGTTCTAGCACACGAGGTGAACGACAGCTCCTGTTTTTTTCGTGTGGGGAAGAAAGGGTCGACGATTCTGGTGAATACAGAGCCGGAGGCCTTGGTATTATGGGCAGGGCCATGTAGGCGGATGGAATGTTGAGCTGCATTGCAGCTCCTTTCCATCTCCAAATACCCAGACCAAAGAATTGAGGATATCCCATGCCAATGCCAAAGTTGGGGCCTCAATACCAACATCCAAACGATCTTGAAGGCACTTTGCCACTCAGTCCCACCATTTTTTTCTAATTAAAAAAAAGAAGGGTTTTCGCGGTCGTTATATGTTCGTACACATAGTTTACATTATTAAGGGCATATTTGGATGTACCCCAGCTAAAGTTTAACAGCTAATTGCTAGAGCTAAAATTTAGCCACATAATATAAAAACTGATGGAATTAGCTTGTTTCAATAAGCTGGAGACTTTTATCTACTAATTATCTAGGATGTTTGATGCACCACAGCTAAAATTAGCCAACTACTCCCTTCGTTCTAAAATGTCTGTCGCTTGCGCTTCCCGAGAAAAAACTGCCGATAATTTTATATTAAAAAATATTAATATTTATAATACATAAGTAGTATCATTAGAAAGATCTTTGAATCTAGTTTTTTAATAAATTTATTTGAAGATATAAATATTGTACGTATTTCTTAAAAATGAGTCAAACTTGTGGCACGTACACCAACGGCGACAGTCAATTTGGAACGGAGGGAGTAGAATTTAGTTGGTGCATCCAAACAAGGCCTAAATACAAAATATCTTATTCACCCCTAGAATTTCTCTTCCTTCAATTCAAACACTGCACACCTAATAGATTACCACCAAAAGAATATGTTGACCCTTATTCTTAGAAACATTATTTATTTCTTCTAGAACAGTTTGTTTTGACTTGTGAAGTATTTTCAATGCAAATCTGTAACAGAAAAAAGGAATAAATCGCTTCTCTCTTTTAGTAAAGGAAGTTTTTTTATAAAAATGTTATGTGGGCCCAGGGCACAAATTTTCAAACGGATGTCAGCATTGAGCTGAGCGGTTGGTTATATATACGTCCAATTCCCTAACTCCCTCTGCCATCACTCGCTCTCTCCTGCTCGCTCGCTTCGCATCATCAAACACATCTCGCAACGGCAAACAAACATTAGCGCATTGCCCGAAACAGCACACGGATCGCATTGCGATGTGCCACTGCTCCGAGCCGACACAATGCCACCACCAGGTCCTGCTCCCGCCAACCAAGGCCTGCCCCGCGCTGGGTGACCGCCCGAGGCCGGCGCACGGCGGCGCGGCCATCGAGGTCATCGCGTCCATCCTGCGCCTCGCCGTGCCCATGGTCGGCGCGGGGCTGCTCATGTACATGCGCTCCCTGGTCTCCATGCTCTTCCTCGGCAGGCTCGGCCGCCTGCCCCTCGCCGGAGGCTCCCTCGCGCTCGGCTTCGCCAACATCACCGGCTACTCCGTGCTCTCCGGCCTCGCCGCCGGCATGGACCCCGTGTGCGGCCAGGCGTTCGGCGCCGGCCGCACGTCCGTGCTCACCGCCGCGCTCCGCCGCACCGTCGCCCTGCTCCTGGCCGCGTCCGTGCCCATCAGCCTGCTCTGGCTCGCCATGCACCGCGTGCTCGTCGCCACGGGCCAGGACCCCGACATTGCCGACGCCGCGTACGACTTCATCCTGTGCTCGCTCCCCGACCTCGTCGTGCAGTCCTTCCTCCACCCGCTGCGCGTGTACCTCCGCGCGCAGTCCGTCACGCTCCCGCTCACGTACGCCGCCGCCGCGGCGCTGCTGCTCCACGTCCCCGTCAACTGCTTCCTCGTGCAAAGCCTCCGGCTTGGGATACGCGGCGTCGCGCTCGGCGCCGTCTGCACCAACCTCAACTTCCTGCTCTTCCTCGTGGCTTACGTCTACCTTACCGGACTAATGCACGGCGATGACGGTGGCAATGGCAAGGCCGACGCGCTGGCCGCCGAGGACGACGACGCGGTCGAGTGGGGGTGCCTGCTGAGGCTCTCCCTGCACAGCTGCATGTCGGTGTGCTTGGAGTGGTGGTGGTACGAGATCATGGTGCTGCTCTGTGGCGTGCTCGCCGACCCCAAGGCTGCGGTGGCGGCGATGGGGATCCTGATACAGACCACGTCGCTGCTCTACATCTTCCCGCACTCCCTCAGCTGCGCCGTGTCCACGCGCGTCGGGCACGAGCTCGGCGCGGGGCGGCCGGAGCGCGCGCGCCTCGTGGCCCGCGTCGGGCTCTGCTGCGGCGCCGCTCTCGGCATCGTGGCGTGCTCCTTCGCGGCGTCCGTGAGGGGGGTGTGGGCGCGGATGTTCACCGCCGACGCCGCCATCCTGCGGCTAGTGTCCGCGGCGCTGCCCATCCTCGGCGCGGCCGAGCTGGGGAACTGCCCGCAGACGGCCGGCTGCGGCGTGCTGCGCGGCAGCGCGCGGCCCGGGAAGGCGGCGAGGATCAACGTCTCCGCCTTCTACGGCATCGGCATGCCGGCGGCGCTCGCGCTGGCATTCTGGCCCGCGCGGCTCGACTTCGCTGGCATGTGGGTCGGCATGCTCGCCGCGCAGCTGGTGTGCGCGGCGCAGATGCTGCACGCGGTGCTGCGCACGGACTGGGCCGAGCAGGCCGTCCGCGCGAGCGTGCTGACCGGCGGCGGCGTCATGGTCGTCGCCGATGTCAAAAGCGGGCATGCAGACGCTGCCAAAGTAAAGGCGGAGAACGGCATGCTCATCGTGACCGCGCTAACTTGATGGTCACGGAGGATTCTTGGATTCTTAAATATTTTTTTCGCTCTTTGAACGTCCGATCCAGTGGTATTTTTAGCATTTGGAACGATGAGAATATTGAGAGCATTATTGCATCAATCTCTTGCCACCACCTAATTTTTTCCTCTTCGAATTATGTGTTGAAGGGATGTGAATTTTTATTTTTTTCCGGCAAAAAGCATTCAGTGCTGTGCTGCATGGAGGTTGCAAACAGCGGCACGACGATGTGATGATGTCTGCTGCAACTGCAAACGTACGTGGACGCCTCACAAATTTTGGGCCTGTTATTGTTTTTAGTGGAGATTACACTTGAGCATGCAAGTGGTTTCCAATGCAACTTGCGAGTGATATGACAGTCGACAAACATGCCCGTTTCATTCATGTGACTGCACACCATTAATTTGTAGCTCTAATCTACTGATTTGTCAGGGTTAATTACTTGTCGTTTTTAGCATGGATGTATGTTGAACGGGAAAAGGACTAAAATAAAATGTGTTCAAGGACACCAGACTTATCTTACACGTGCAAACAGGTTACTGTTCTAAAAAACACCAACCTAGAAAATTTTATATAGTTTTTCAATACCATTATTATTATCATTAATAAGAAATAGATATCTAAATTAAGTTGAAGATAGACTCAAATTATAAGCTCCTACCCAACAAATTGAGTAAGGCTCATTTCTAGGGCCACAGTTCTAAAAAAAATTGGACTAATAAATCATAAACTTTCAAATTAGAACGTCATTGATGTCAACATTGACACTACACATGACAGAGTGTGTGAACTAAAAAGCTCCAACATTGCTCAATTAATGTCATGTATTATTTCTTTCCTGCTTTTAACTAGTTTTTTACGTGAGCATAGTTTATCTGGTTACTTAGGTCGCTTGTGGTGAAATCTCCCCCGCCTATAGGTTCAAAGTCTTTGACTTAAACACAACTGCTCGTATTTTTAGGATTTATTCCATAATTTAATAGCTTTATTCTCTAATTAGCTTTATTCTCTAATTGGTGGATGATGTACCCATCGACAGCGAGACGTCTATGGAAGCACAAAGGGGGTGAATAGGATCCTCAAATTTTTCTCTACTAAAAATGAAAGGGTGGTCTATATTCCGATATAAGACACAAAAACCTCAAACAACACTAGTCATCATAGTCAAAGTGGACCCACATACTCTAAAAAACTAGGCTAGAAAGATGAGGAAGCGATCATGGGAAAGGTGAAATTGAGTGCCGCCCTGTCAAAACCAAATTGGCTAGTTTTTTAACCCACGAATATTGGAAGAAAACACTGAACCCAATTCAATGGCTGCCAAAAATCATGATTATTTTTTTTTGTTGAGGGCTTCATAAGGATCATTTCCGCAAGAGGACTCCTCAAAATATAAAAATCCACCAAATCGGCTTGGCAGGATTTGGTCTCGTCTCCTGTGGTGCCATCAACCAAACAAAACAACCAGGACGACTTCATCCCTCTAACCAAACATCAAACTAGGACCGTCCCATTCTGGATAATAGAGATGGGACCATTCCATCCCCTCTAGTCTCCAAACCAAACTCATCCTATACTCCTATCCATTGATGGGAATGTAGCTTAACATTGGAAGAAAGATTATATGTCTAGAACTTAAATTCACATGATTCAGTTTGTTAATTACCATATGAATTCTAAATTGCACTTAAATATGTGCTCTAAGAGTTTATTATCTCTTCCAAGATTAATCCTGTCGAGGTTCATGCTTAAAAGTTATTATACATGAAATTGATGTTTAGAGAAGCATGAAGAGTAAAAGTTAAGGTAGAACATAAGAAATGAGAGAATAATAGGACCACATTGGGGAATTTCAACATCTTAAAGATATTTTTTATTCTCATGCAAACATCCCCCCTTCCCTTTGTTCAAGAATGGAAGCATTTTTTGTTCGACTCCATACTATATGTTTACAAATGTTTTTCATAAAAATATTATTTAACTAGTACTATCGGCAAAAAGGTTGAAATATGAATTTTTTACAATGCTTTGTATCTAAATTTTATAAAATAAAATGTGCACTATTAATTTAGCATTAGCATTTGAGCTTGTTCCTTTTCACTATGAATAACCTTAAAATTTAGCTTGGCCTAATCAGCAAAAAAAAAAACATAGCTATTTACATTATGTGCCTTCATACTTTGAAAAAGAAAAATTGTTCTATGTAATGAGATCACATATATGGTTTTATTCTCCTAGCAAGTCTGGCTACCATATTTCTAACAATACAATT
This sequence comes from Bothriochloa decipiens, assembly GCA_023333625.1. Classification (NCBI taxonomy): domain Eukaryota; kingdom Viridiplantae; phylum Streptophyta; class Magnoliopsida; order Poales; family Poaceae; genus Bothriochloa; species Bothriochloa decipiens. The sequence continues at coordinate 38,666,169 of CM041643.1, forward strand.
GTATATCTGCAGAAACCTGGACCCAAAATAAAATTGTTTATTAAAATTTTTAAAAGAAATTAGTAATAATTCTTGAATTAAAAAAAGAATCCAAATGATTATATCACCTCAACCGAAGAAGCTCGTGGATATGAATAATAATGTAGGACAAAAACGACAAACAATTCACTCTCAGGGAACAAAGCATTTGTCGGCATGGAGCGTGCATGCTGGCTCATCACATGCATGCACCTTATCTAAAAGAAAAAAAACACTGTCCTTGTTGTGTTGAATTATTCTCATAATTGCATCCACAAGTACAAGGCCCTCCCTCTGCCATTAGAAAGATTAAAAAGTGAATGTACCTTTCAAGTAAGCCATCCCTCTCAACAACAGGAAAGAGCTGCTGATAATTCAAGAGCGAGCGCGAGCATGCATGCATGCACACGACCTGCACAGCATGGCATGGCCCCCCGCCCGGCACACTGGAGCCACCCTGGATTCCTCATCAGGAGACAACTTGAAGTTAAGTCGCTAGCAGTGCTTAACCATATGCGTATATAATCATTACTACTTCCTGGATATACAGCTAAAGGTTACAACATACTATGCCAACATGCTAAATGTTACTCTTTGCTTTGGTTTGTCTTGCTAGTGGTTGGTGTAGCTGCATTGGTTGTTCGGACGGATGCTTTGTCGCTGCTGTCGCATAGGCCCCCTCTCAGGCAGATGCTTTACTACCAAGAGCGTGCACGGTGGCCCCATATACGGATGCTTTTGCCGCGTTGATGGCTGTTGCTTAGGCCCCTCTCATGCAGATGCTTTGCTGCTGAGAGCATTGGCCCCATCTGCGGATACTTTGTCGTGTTGATGGTTGTTATCTGACGAATGCTTTGCCGCTATGGTTTCGACGGATGTTTGGCCGTCGTGGTCGTTGCTTATGCAGTTACACGCCCTACTACCTTTCATAGCGTTGAGTCTTCTTTTGTTTCAAGTTTAGCTAGCCAGCCGGGGTTGTGCGGTGGAGGTTCCTCTCTCCCTCCTCGTGTTTTCTTGTTGTATGTTTGCCAATGGGATTCGCTGATAATCCATGGTGTGAATTCTATGTAATTTACTACTTTCACGTAACGAAGAACATGCAATACACGCTTTCAGAGGAAAAAAAAAATTAAACTTTTGTTGTTTCTCCCTGTCGATCTCTGCCATCTCTACTTTTGTCCACTTGTTCTCAAATGTTACACCTATGACCGGTCGTGTGCTATCTAAACTGCTACCATCTCTCTTTTTTTGTATAGAGTATAGATTAGAAATCCTAAGTAAAATATATGTCTCTGCTTCATTCATTTCGCAGTACCTGTAGCTGTGCTACCTCGGCTAGGTGTTATTGAGTTAGTTTATATGCACCAACACCTTTAGACTGTTTCATCCAGAGGAGCACGTTCACAAAAGGAGCAAGATTCCACCAAGTTCCAACAAAGGCCATGGAGCAGCACTCGTCACATCTGCCTTTTTTTTAACTTGTCAGTGGCACAAGGCATTAGCTCTCTAATAATTACTAGCTTTTGTAATGTTTAAAAAAATTACTAGCTTTTGTCAGAGGAATAAACAATTTTGGAGACAGCGCATCAAAGAATACATATATGCATGCAATGCAAAAGCTAGCAGCTGAAATGGACGTAGCTCTTGCATGCAATCCACACAAGCAATTTGTACTATGACGTGGGTGCTCTGTCGGTCATTAGCAACACACATGCATTTTGCATACATCAAGAGCTGCTTATTGGCCGAAGCGCCCAGTTGCGTATCATCATGAACCTAAGTACAATGTAGGCACTAGCTGCCCTCTAGATATATTAGAACCGATGAACATACTAAACAATTCGGTAGCAGTCCCCTGATGATATCGAATGGCCACCCAAATAGGGAGTGAAATAGTATAAAAGCAGTAAACTATTCCTGGGATTGTACGCCGTTTGTGTGCACGGGATCGGCTGTAAAGACAACTGGAAAAAGGTCCAAAATTGTTAATTTCATCGGACCTGAAGATCGAGAATCTACAGTAATACAGGCATGCATGGACGACACATACACAATTTTTTTAGGAAAGCTATAGCTGGTGCTGAGCATACTTAAATGCACAAAGCACACAACTTTGCTACGGCTTAGTACTAAGCTCTTCCCTGCTGACGATGCAGGAGTGATGATGAACTGCATCAATCTATCGATCTATATTCAGATGAGCTTTTGAAAAGGCCTCAGTATAGCTTTCGTGTTCGCAATGATGCCAATCAGCGACGAGAAGGAACGAGGTTGCGGCACTGGCTATTGTACTGGCGCTAGCCGCTAGCTCGATCTGAGCGCGCACGAAGGGTTGGGCTTGGCCAGCCTCGCACGCACGCGCATGTGGCCATGTGGCTTAACTGAAGCAACGTGCGTCTTACTGTGTGCTGGACCTGCTGCCTGCTGGCCGGACGTCGAGGGCGATGCATCGAGGAGGATCCTGCTCCTGCTCTGCAGGCCAGTAGCTGCATATGCATGGGTACGTGTGGACCTGTGGTCGCGCGCGGTAGAGACGACGACATGTGTGTTCTCGATCCGCGATTGTCCGGACGATGGTCCAGGCCGGCAAGCACTCATCATGTATATATTTGGACTTCACTTCATATACTCCTATCCTATGTATATATTTATACTAGCATACTGTGTACATACATATGGTAGAAAAGGTGTTCAGAGCAGCCACTTGTGTCAAAACTGCCAAAAGCTTCCCTATCACATATATATGTATCACTAGTTGTGAGTATATGAATGCCTAGCATGCACTCGATCGTAGTGGTGACTACTGACTACTAGCTAGCCTGTGAATCGGTGATCACGAGCGGCGGGCCGGTGGGCTGGGGTTCATAATAAGCTTTTTCTTTAGCTTCATACGTGAGCGCGACATGATCGTCGACGATCGATCAATAATAATGAGGAGCACGTACGCTGTCTGCCTGTCTGTGATTCAGTCAGCCGATCTAGCTAGAGAGAGTTAGTTAGAGGCTAGTAGCTGTAGGTGTGGGCACCGCGCGCCTCGATCGGTCCGGCCTTTTCCTGCGTCCTCCTCGTGTCCATATATGCAACTTGGAAAGAAACCGAACCAACCAATCTCAGTTCGTCACCCGTCGTCGTCGTCGTCAGTCGTCAGATGGCACGTCCCTGTCGAGCGAGCGAGGCCGATCGAGCACACGAGCCGCACAGTATCGATCTCGTCGTCCCCGATTCCATCGCCCGTGCATCCATGCGCACGGGTCGACGAATGAACCCACCACATGCATGCTGCGCGGCAGACGCGCGTGCACGCGGCACCGGGGCCGGCCGGGACCGGGACGACGGATCGGAGTCGTCGGAGCTAGCGCGCGCGCGCGCGCGTGCGTGCGCGGGTCGGTGCTACACAAGGCCGGCCCGGGCGTGCGGCCCCGGCGGACAGGCCGGTCCATCAATGCACGCAGGCCGAAAGCCGATGGATCGTCGTCGGGCGTCGGCACGATAGCTCGCTAGCGCGGGCGCTGGCGCTGGCGGCAGGACCAGGACTAGGACCAGGACCATCCCGAGCCGGCCATGCGCTTCGGTACATCATGCGCCGCGCCGCGCCGTGGACCGCGCGCGCGCATGCATGCATGCAGGACCGGCCGGCGATCGGCAGGCCGATCAGAGCCAGGGACGACGTACGGCCCGGTATCGCACATCGGAGAGGTCATCCATCGGCTCCTCGCGCACGCACATGCGTTGATGCGTGTGCGTGGCTGCAGTGTGCACGCCACCGATGATCGGCTGGGAGCTAGCCGGCGAGCTAGCTCGGAGAGCGACCCGTCGTCTAACACACACATGCCCTGGCGCGCACGGCGCACTACACGTACGTACGTACAGCTGGTCTCGACTCGCGCCCCTAGCGCATCTGCTTCTGAAGGACCGCATACGGCGACCAGAGTGAGGGTGAATGAGAGCCTCAAATTTCTTTCGAAACTTTAGGTCCTCGGCTCGGCAAACAATCCAAAGAGGTAAACCTCACAAGATGCGAGTGATACACGTGCTAACGGGTTGCAAGATATCGCACGCAAAGTCTTAGACACAAAGATAACCCCACGAAAGAAGATGGAAGCAAGAGCCGATCAAAACAAGCAAAGACGTGCCCGTATTTGCACTATCCGATCAAGAGAAATCAAGAAAGGGGTAAGAAAACCGCCAAAAACTCGTCATGAACACAAAATCACACCGATCTACTTGCTCGTAAGGAATTAGCTCAAACCCTTCGGTGGGATTGATCCTCTCACGTCATAGCTTGAATCAACGCAAGAAAAACAGACTCAAACGGTGCAAAATCGAAGAAATCCGACCACGAAATTAGAGGGGGGAGAGAAACTTGGGATGAATAACTCAAGAACAATAAGAACACAAATTCATCACGAAATTCACATGAAGGTAAAAGCCCAGAGGGCACGAGCACACTAGGGGGTGCTCTTCCCATGAACAAATTACTATAAAAGTCTTGCAGTGGACCTCACACACTCTGAAAGACTACAGACTAGGAAATCCTAACACTGGAATGGAAGAGGTGAGACTGAGTGGAGGCAGTCACTCTTATTTATAGTCTTATTACACAATTCCACTTCTACCCCTAGACATTCTAAGAGAGAACCATCTAACTAGCGGCATTATGGTCCAACTCGAGTTTTTCTGATCCGACGGCCACTGCGTCTCCTCACCGGTAGCCTCGCTCCGAAGCGATCTCCCCGATGCCGCCACATGCCGTCCGTCCGCATCGGGACCTCCGCCCGAGTTTTGAGGCCCAAACCCGGAAAACCCACCGCCGATGGTTTTGAGGATAAACCACCAAACCTTCCGCGAGTATCGTACCGCGTACGTATCCCCCGCCGTGTACACTTGCGCTCGTCGATGTCCCAAATATCAGCCACCGTGGTTGGCCATCCGGCCGTCTGGTCCCTCGGTCCAACCCTCGCGTCCGCCCTTCACCGCAACAGGTCCGTCAAGCACGGCACGCCCTACTTGATCTTCTCCCGACCGCTGCCACCGCCTCCGGACTCCACACCTGCACATCATGAAGCCAAGAGATACTGTTTCGACACATAACCCTGTGCCAGGGGATCAGTAGAACCACCAAACCGATCACACACATCAAAGTGTTGGTATGTTGACAATCGCTCATCACAATCACAAGGGTGCTCCATAATAGTTATGTAAAAATCATGTGTTCGCAGCTTCGGGTGCGCGCTAGCTCTAGTTAGCTATAGTGTGTAGTTTTCTGCCCGGGGCACGCCAGTGGTCGGCTCGATCGACCATCGAGAATGCATGCATGCATGGTCCGTGCACCGACCGATCGACCGACGGCAACGTGTACGGGGCGCGCGCGGCCCAGCGCGGCGTCGGCACGGCCGGGTCCGGTGGTGGGGCTAACTGAGCCGCTGAGGCCAGCTGGTGGCCAGGTTACTCGATCGGGCGCACGAAGTTCCACTCGCCTTTTGGCCACCTTTTGCCGCCGCACGTTCGCCAAACTTCTCCACGGCGCGTGGGCGTGGGCGCGGGCACGGGGCCGCCGATCGAGCGTGCCGTGCGCAAAGAGGACGCCGAGACTGCAGTCCTTCTCTCTCCTTCCCAACTCCCATCTTCCTGGGAGACCGACCAAGGCAGCAATATGTGTACACGCCGGGCCCGAGACTGCTGCAGTGCACGGTGGTTGCTTGTCGTTGCACCTGCACCTGCACTTTACATGTGTCACGCGACAAGATTTCATTTACTACCTACTCCTACATATACTTTACCCGAAGATCTGTTGTTCCCATATTAGTGTCTCTAAAAACTTCCAAAACACAATACACATTTAGACCTCCAAACTTTCTAATCATATCACATCCGCACCTCATAAACTACAGGCGCCTGAACCTGCTTATATTGTACCACCACTGATCATGCTTGCTCTACCGCTGTAAAGAAGGCACGGCGTCCATTTGATTGTAATCTACAGGTAGAGAACGTCGCCTTGAACGTAGATAGAAAATCCAGGCGCCTCAACTCCCTATCGCATTAGGTCGTCATGTTTTTTCCTATAATTAGCAATAACTAATGTGTCAGCTACACGCTGACTATACGATGACGTGGACCAGACACGTGGGCTCCACATGTCAGCCTAGCAATCTTCCTCTCCCTTCCCCCGAGCCTCCTCTTCCTAGAACTTCTTCTAGGACGACTAGCGATCAAGCGATGCACTTGTACTCTTGAAATGCATGCATGATCGATCTGCGGCACAGCTCAGCTCACGCACGCGTGTCTTGTGGGAGCCGTTTGAGTTGACCTGGGCCCGTGCTTTACCTGCCGCCACAGCTCCGGCCGGCTCCAGCTGCACCAATAATAGAAGCAGTCTTTTGCAAGGAACAGCACCGGTCGCCAGCTGCTCTACACACTCCTACTATTTAGCGTCACCCAGTGCGTCTGCATATATAGTAGCCATTTCGCATACCTAAGCTACTAGCCTCATAGTAGATCGATCAAGGACCTTTTGTTGGGTGATCAATCATCTCGGAAAAAGGCAGTCACGTAGATGAACGTACAAATAATCGAGAGACTAAACAGGAGACTGCTAAAGGTGCACAAGCACCTTTAGACCTCCAAACCTGTTTCAGTTCAGAAAATTCTAGTTGTCACCAGAGTCTCTAAACTTCCAAAATGTACACATTTAGACCTCCAAACTTGCTAATCATATCACAACTAGTACAATTTAGACCTAGTATGGAATTTTCTGAACTGAAACAGGAGACTGCTAATGTGCAGGACGCATGACTGCATTTTCATAAATTGAGTATATGTTCAATATTCTGAATACTCTGACGCAACAAGATCATACACGGGACAAATTCGGTCCGTTAAATATAATAGACATGAAGTGGACGTGTTTAAAATTCCTTTTGCACATACCCGTCCATCTACGCAGAAACTGACATGGGCCTTGTAGGCCTTTCTGTTTTCGGCCTTTTCTTTTCATCTGTTTTCATAATGAAAAAAATAAAATAAAATTGCACTACAGTGACAATGACACCAAGAAAACAACCTAACTTGCTTTAGTGACAATGGCACCAACGAATCAACTCGGTTTTGACAAATTAACTTGGGCAGATCCACGCGGCAGGGAAATCAAGGAGTCCACAATAGCAGTGGCATTTTTGCAAAGCCACTTATGGCGATGGCAACATAGAAAAGCCGCATGTTGGCGATTGGGGAAAAAAAAGGAATTACTACCAATTCCAAGGGTAACTGTACAAACCAGGGCAGGCAGGATGCCAGGTCCTCAACGAGTTCTGGTCATTCAGATTTCAGCGGAAATAGCAAATTCTGTTTAGAGTTTTCTCAAAGCATACATATATATCAGTGTCCTACACATTTTTTTTTTGCGAGGATATCAGTGTCCTACACAGGGTGATACAGGATGCTTAAAGCACAAAATGCATCTTTGATTCTCTGTTGCTTTGCCCAAATATGAAACGGGAAAAAAGTAGAAGACAAATTACAGGTAGTGTTTTCTTTTTTTCTCGAACATGCTAAATAGCACGTATTACAGGTAGTGTTTTCTTGTCTCGTGTAGATATATTCAGAAGATAAAACTGCAACTGACAGTTCATCTAGACGTACTTCAGTCAAGTCATCAACCTTGTGAAGAATGTGGACTGTTTGAGTTTCAGAGTTTGGCTGGTATCGAAATTTCAGTTTCAGCTAGTAAAAAAGTTCAGTACTGTACTGCGAGTTTGTGCGCATTGTGGAAGTCTGAACTATCTATAGCACAGCCTGCAGCTGTTCATACAAAGCCCAGAGGACCAATCCTATTACAGTGTCCCTTATCAGGCCCTTGACGAGTGAGCTGACCCATGTATCAGATGATGCTCGCCCAACAAGGTCTCGGAATCTCAGATCCCCTTGATCAGAGATCAGCGCGTACACAATGCCATTAATGTGGCCCTTCCCTACAACTCCAACAACAGTTTTGCTCTTGTTCACAGCCTTGCTCCTCTTCAGCGACCATGCAAGGAACTGCAAGAAAGCCTCCAGAATTTAGCTGAATCGCTAGAAACATGGATGGTTGAAGTACCATGCAACGCTTGGTGCAGTTAACAGATTTGCACAGTTGAATGTTCTGCAAGAGCGCAGGGTTCAAATAGGCTGTTCAGGATAAGGCTCATACCATGTCGCGTTCATGTATGAGAGGCTGCAACAGTGCGGGATATGATGTGCTAAGTTTCTCATACAACTCATATGGGCTGACGGCAGTTTTCTCATCCTGCTACAATAGTAATAATCGAACAAGAATGTCAACAGATAACGGCAGTCACAAATGATTTCTCCACATTTGGTTGAAGATACATTCTTGTACTAAAAAGACTGGCAACATTTTTGACTAACAAAATGAATACTAGTACTTACTGGCGTGTCAGTCGAAGAAGTAATTCCACGGAACAATGAGATTAGTAGCTTTGTCTTTTGGTCCCAGGTGAGGGATTTCCATGCTCGTTCAAGCTGCATGAACAATCTGATATGAGCTTCGGCTATTCTATCATCTATAGTTCACAGAGTTAACAATGCAAGCTCACTAAATAAAATAAACCATTGTACATCTATAATCCACATACAGTTATTTCGATCGGGCGATCGCCAAGAACAAGCTGAGCTCCAATGTCTTCAGACACCCTCCTAGCTGCCCGGAACTACCAAAACACGGTATATGATAGTAGAATTCAGTTGCTATGTTGTCACATAACACCTGATGAAGCAAACTTACATGTCAGTTTATTAGCCAGCACCTACCTCTTCTCCAAACGGCTGGTTCGCACTGGAAGAAATTTTAGAAGAAAAAACAGCGAGGAGCAGACGCAGAGCAAGGGCGCTCTGCCCACCTGTACCATCCCAAAGAAACCAACAAAATTAGCAGGTCTCAGTCACTTCCATGTCCGATGAGAGTTGGGAAGTGGTAAACAACAGTCAGTGATCGCTTAGCTTTTACCAAGGTTGATGCTTCTGTTGACTGCACCGAAGAACTTGGAGCCACCGAGGAAGAACATGTTGGACTTCAAGAGCGGCTCGCCAGAAGAATCACTGGACACGTACATGATTCCAGCTCTGCAGTGAGGGCTCTACAAAGGCGTCAGTTAGCCCCGCCGGGAAGAAGATTTGACCACACTTCTTTAAGAGCCTTAATGATTAAGGGAAGGCGTGGCCATGCCTGCTCCGGCAGAGCTCGACGACGACATTGTCGGGTTGGACGGCACGGAGGACGCGCTCGACGTCGGCGACGGAGTCCAGGGAGAGGTGCGAGGTGCCGAGGATCCACACCTCGTCGGGCTCCACGAAGTCCGGCGGGCGCCACGCAGGGACCGGGCCGAACCGCCGCCGCGGGACGCGCACGAGCGCGCCGGACTCCACCAGCCCCGCCAGCGCGGGGTTCCCCGCGGCGGCGGCGCGCGTGTCGGCGAGCACGGCCGCCCGGTAGTCGAAGCACGGCGGCGGCGGCGGGATCGGCGGCCGGAACGACGCCGCCGCGGCGGATGGCGTGGGCCCCGCTGCCATCCTGGGTGGCGGGTGGTGCCCGCGCGGCCGCGCGCCGCGGGGAGGATACGAGTGGGGGATTGGGCGGCTCCGTCGATGGGCTCGCCGCCAGTCGTCACGGTTAGATTTTTTTTTTCTCTCTCTCCATCTCACTTTTAATTTCATTTTGAGAAGGACTGAGAGGTGGCCCAATTTGCATAAATCCGGGCCTAACGTCCATGGGCCGTGTGTTGGAACAAAGAAAACTTCTATTTTGAAGCCCGTTTGAAAGAAAAGTAATTTTCGTTTTTGGTGAAAGGAAAACAAAGTATGTTTTGACTGTTGTTATTACTGACTCGCAATGCACATGTGGTTATAATTATCATAAATGAATTTCAAAATGTGGAGAAAATATCACATCTTTTCAAATTCACGATTGCGTGTGTGTGTCATGTTTGTTGCAATAAAACTTGAGTTCAAAATCAAATTGGATTGTCATTTTTCAGGTGTGGATCTTATGTAAGGATGGCAAATTGGTAATGGGTCGGGTTCGGATCGGGTGAAGTCTTCGTGCACCAAAAAACCAAAACATGAAGTCAAAACCCGAGAAAACCGATTCGGATGAAAATCCATCACCAAAACCAAACCCACGGATACCCGAAACCCGAATGGATACCAAAAACCCCCATATATATACATATACATATACATATACATATACATATACATATACATATACATATACATATACATATACATATACATATACATATACATATACATATACATATACATATACATATATACATATATATATATATATATACCTACATACATATATGCACATGTAAAAACAAGAGACAACAAAAAAATAAATATTTTCATGAGTAAACTTTGAATAAATTTAATAATCTAAGTAAACAAGTTGTTATTAGTATAGGGTCTGTCTACCTAACATACAGTTGTTTTGATCGATGGTCTCAACTGAACGAATCAATCGGTTGAGTGAAGTAAACAAATCAACTGGCAGCCAGAGGAAAGCAAGCCCGGTTGATTTGTTCTCTATCTCAACTGGTTGACAGTTGCAACCAAATAAACCAGCATGGAAAAAAATAAAGAAGAACATTTTCATAAATAAAGATCAAATGCGAAAAATAAATGAATAAATCAACAATTTTTTTCTATAGTAGTCAAATAACAAAGGAAAAACTTTAAATAAATGAAAAATAGAAAAATAGAATATGAAAATAACCAAAAGAACAAATTAGTAAAGAAACTATCAGATAAACAAAGCAACAAATTTCCAAATTTTTTTCTATAATAGTTAAATAACAAAGGGAAAACTTTAAAGAAATGAAAAATTAAATTGAATGTAAATATCCATTTACTAGAAAACTTACACCTTGTAATAATAAAATTTACGCTGACTAATGAAGTGTAAGTTTCATAAAAATTAGGTGTAAGTTTCAGAAGACTAATGGTAACACTTGTATAAATTACCAGATTGTTTTCTATAGTAGTCAAATAACAAAGGGAAAACTTTAAAGAAATGAAAAATTTAGCAGAAATGAAAAATTAAAAAGAAACAAAATATGCAAATAACCAAAAGAACAAATTAGTAAAGAAACATCCAGAAAACAATTTCAACATAATTCCAAATTTTTTTATAGTAGTTAAATAACAAAGGGAAAACTTTAAAGAAATGAAAATTTAAACTGAATGCAAATATCCATTTACTAGAAAACTTACACTTGTAATAACAAAATTTACACTGACTGGTGAAGTGTAAATTTTATAAAAATTAGGTGTAAGTTTCAGAAGACTAATGGTAACACTTGTACAAATTACTAGATTATTTTCTACAGTAGTCAAATAACAAAGGAAAAACTTTAAAGAAATAAAAAATTTAGCAGAAACAAAAAATTAAAAAGAAACAAAATATGCAAATAACCAAAAGAAAAAATTAGTAAAGAAACATCTAGAAAACAATTTTAACATAATTCCAACTTTTTTCTATAGTAGTTAAATAACAAAGGAAAAACTTTAAAGAAATAAAAAATTAAACTGAATGCAAATATCCATTTACTAGAAAACTTACACCTTGTAATAACAAAATTTACACTGACTGGTGAAGTGTAAATTTCATAAAAATTAGGTGTAAGTTTCAGAACACTAATGGTAACATTTGTACATAAGATTCTGATAACAATTGGCACATGAAGCAATTCATAATTTTGAAATAACATACAGATTCTTTAACAACTACAAATGACATAAATGTAAGAGATACTACTGGTTACAGAACCATTATTACAACTAGGAATAATAAAATTATGGAATACCAGAGCCTTCATATCCACTAGAAACCTGTGAGTTGTATGGATATAGATCAAAATGATGTGTAATAATTACATATGCAATCATTTCTGCCAAAATAGTTGGCAAATTAGGGCACTAATGAGGCCTATGACCAACTTACACCTTCAACTAAAATAATTTACAGTTGTAAAGGCAGTGTAAATTTCATAAAATATAACCATAAGTTTAATAACACAGATTATTCATAACTGTAGGTATGCAACCATATGACAAATGACAAAAGCATCACCGTGCACCAACCCTAACAAATTTGCCACTTGGAACCAGTGGGGTTGTAAGCAGACAAAGATAGTAGGCAAAATCAATTCTTCTAAACATAGTTGAAAAATCATGAAATAAACAAACAAAACTACTACTTTGCAGTCAACTTACGTCAAACAATCACTGAATTTACACCAGTAATTAAACAAGATTACACTAGTAAATTAGGTATAGATATAGTATTATCATAATGTAAAACCAAAAAACTGCTAACATAGTGCCTAAATTGTCACAACTTCAAATGGAAATGACAAACATATGTACCAAACCAGTAACATATAATGAACTTGTAGATCACCTGACCAAACAGTAAGAAGAAACCTGAATGAACAACAAGATGGCAAAGGAAGCAGACCTGCAAAAGAGGCTGTAGTTGATCTGAAGTTCATTGGCAACAAAATACACACCAATCGAGTCCTCATACTTGTTATTCAACTTGTTATGTCTGAAGCTATGCACAACAAACAAAGATGTCACTGATCGGAAATGAAAATATAATTTGCTATTAGCCAATAGGACATGGAGGCTTACTATCGAAATACCTGGAGGTCTGATTCCACATGAAAATGGCATAGTCTTCCTCATCACCAAAACTAGACAAGAAGGCAAACCAACAATTAAGTAAGCAGTCTTCAAATGAGCTCATTGACAATTTGTAAAAATAAGGGAAGAACAAACAAATGGAAAGCATTAATAAAAGGGAAGGGTTAAAAATTTTAAATTTACAGTCATCGAAAACCAAATTTACACCAACAAGTCATACAAACTTACACTTAAGAATTCAATTTAAATATGAATAAAATGAACTGTAACCTACAAAAAAGGGTAAACTCAAAAGCTTTCACAATCTGGCTAAATTGAACTGCTCTATCTCTAACGAATGGGCTAGAAGTATCAAGCATAAGATGCATCATAGGAACATAATCTACGGCACGCAGAACCAAATCAGGCAAGCTGACCCACCATTATAACTACCATAAAACTAGGTCAATCAATACACTAGGACCCTATCAATTAGATGATAACCTCAAAAGGAAATGATGCAGGGAGAACAAACTAAACTCAGGACAAACATCAAGAACAAGAAACCTCAAGGAGAAATCTAAAAACTTGAGCAAAAGGAAAATAAATTTCTGATACAAACTCACCATTAATACAAATCTTAAATCTTGACCGCACAAACAAATCCGTCGAGAAAAAACCTAACAAAAAATAAATCAGTTTAAACCCTCCTCCTTTACCAGGGCTTGGGACCTGCTACAATGGGGCACAAAATAGAGTAACCCCATCATAGGCGGAGTTAAAAACTGGGACCTGTAATGAAACAAACATATAAAAGAATAGCGAGAACAGAAAAATGTAAGCTCAACAAATTATTACAATACCATCACATAGGATTTAACAGGTACCAAACATCAGTTCATACCATTAAACAGTACAATAGAGATTCATAGCATCAATAAGCTAGAACACTAACATGACACAATGACATTAAGGGGCAGCCTGACGGCAACTAAATTTCTGATAATCATCATCAGCTTCAGGGCGAACAGTGACAAAGACATCAGTTGGCCTGCAACTTGAAAAGACCGACCAGCCATCAAATTAGCAGCAGACTCAGAAGGAACGTTCACATAGACAGAACCATTGCCTGAATCATAAACAAGCTTGCAAAGTGGTAGATATTCAGCACCACAATTCTGCTTCAGAACACGAGCCACAAGCTTCACTGGATTGTCAGATATCAAACCCTTAGCAGCAATCAGTTGAGACTGAGCTCCAACATTTGTATCCAAGTTATCAACAACGAGCAAAGAGACAGTTTCAGCACTCAAATGAAAAGGAATTGAAGCTTCAGGATCTAGAGAATTCCTCTTAGCTACCACCTAATACAAAATACAAAAGCACACACAATGTAACATTGACAATGCAAAATGAGAGAACATACAGAAGGAAAAATTGATTTTGCCAAAAAAATTATATAACAAACATACCTTGATTCTTACTAGGATGTCATTGAAAGACTTGCATGAACCAACCCTACAGACAATACTGTTTACTTTATAAACACTGAACACATTATCATCAACCCCAATTACGAACCTGCGAAGTTGAGCTGCACGAGCAGGACTATTGGCTAACACAAAAATAACACCATCATGGTCATCGACACAAAACTTGATCTCATTGACAACAATTTTCATCGTAGGAGGGTTCTGCTCAACATATTTCAAACCAGCAGCAATCACAGCAACACTGTCAACAGAAGGCTTACGCAGCCTAATTGCCATCAAATTTGGCTGTTCACCAGGAGTCAACCCAAGGACTTCAATGACATATTCAGAAACTTCCCTATTTTCCAATATGTAAGCCATCTAAAACAATTACACATAATATAAGATTAGAAATGCAAAACTAATAAGATTTGACTCTATCTCACACTATCCAATGTAAGGCCATGAAATCAGAAACAAATACAAGGAACATGATGACCTCAATCTCACCCTATCTAATGAAACTAGGTAGAAAAAGAGCATGACCTCTGTACAAAAATAGACACAAAGACTATTCAAAGATATGTACACACAGAATCAGGAATTTATAAAAATAGAGATTAGGTCCAAGCAGAGACTAGATCATACCTTGAACTAAGTAGTTCCTGATCTAAGCATAGATTAGGTCCACAAGAAAATTAACTGCAAAGGAACAAGAAATAATCAATTATATTACTATCATTAACATACTAGACTCAGGGAAAAACTCAAAAAAATGTCTTGATGAAACAAAAGAAAGATAAGATGAGAGGAAAAGGATATCAGATCAAATAAATAATGAAATGAAAGATAATACAATCAGAAGAATAGAAGAAAAAAAGAGAACGAACAGGCGAGAGACAGATGGGGGAGAGAAGGGAACTCACAGGCGAGAGGCCAAGGGTAGAGGCAAGCAGAAACGAAAGGGAACGGAGAAAACAAGAGAGACCACACGAAGATAAATAGTCAGAGGGAAATGGATCTGCACAGAAACCAAAGAGATAAGGAGTAACTGCAGTTAGTGGGGAAGTGAATGCATTTCAGAAGGGAACCGTTCATAACCGAGAGAAGATAAAGAGGCGGTTCAAAACTAGATCGAAGAATGCAAGGAAAGAGGCACATTTTGCGAATCAACACATAAAGACCATCATAACGTGCCTTTAACCAATAGAAAGGCCCAACAATGAAATAGCAATGGGTGGAAGCAGTAATAAGACCACATAAGGATCCACAATGGGCTAGAAACATTATAAATGCCCATATATGGAAGCAAACAGCCCAAGAGAAACAAGAAGGGACAAAAAAGGAATAAAGAAAGAAGACTTGGTCAAGAAGAAGCTCAAAACAGATCTGTTACAGGCCAGAGGGAGGGGGTGGAGGAAGAAAGAAACACACCTCTGAGCCGTGTGAAGAGCACAGATCCACCCCAAACAATCGACCCAACTTGCATCTAGTCAAGTCCCAAAGAATTGCCCAAACTGCATCGAGTCAAGACTGCAGGGAGCAAGGATGCAACCTCTAGATCCTCAATGGCACCGTTACCTGGACAAAAATCAACAAATGGTAAGTACCAAGGTTAATCCAACCTCCTGCAACTCAATTCATCAAATTAACAAAACTTTCTGATTCAATTCACAGGGACCTAAATAAGCTTCCTAGGTAAAATCAAAATCCACTTATATATGTCCAAAATTATTCTATGCAGATTCATACAGGTGGTGATAGGCAACTGTTTGGAAATCTAGGGACTGCAATCCCACCAAATCAGTTTGAAATTCAACAAGGACATGGACAGATTCTCAGAATTGGAGGAACAACATTTCAACCAACTAAAATTCAGGTAAATTCTGAATCAATAGCCCTCAAAGCATTGAAAGTAACCATAGATGAAAACAAACCCTAAACAAAGTGATAAACTATGAAGGACGTCATATTCTCAGTTTAAAATCAAAAAGCATTGAATTAAACCATACAATTTAGTTCAAAAGCAATCAAAGAATACTGCATAACAACTTATTCATACTTCTGTTTTGCAGAACAATATCAGGGCTCCAGATATGCAATCAAGGATAGAGAACAGACATATCCAGAATCATATGGGTATAAATATAGGATATTATCAATCAGACCAATACGGAGCATCCAGTTCAAATGCCACTATGAACAATACGCAAGAACAGAACAGTGTGTTATACAATACTCAAGTATTGGAATCTAGGTAACTCCAAAGATAAGTTAACTAAATATCAATTGGACTAACATAAATTTTTTGGCAGACGCATTCTGGGACATCTGTAGAACTCACAACTGCAGAAAAAGCTATTCTAAACTATCATATGAGTTCATTGTATCAGAATACAGGTTACTAGGAGCAAATGGCTAACCTGGGACATGTGCAAAGCAACGGCAAGGTAAAGCACAAATAGATACCAGAGTAATCTAAAATAAATTATTTTGAAGACAAAGAGAATCATAAAAAAAACTAACAATTTATATGACAAAAACTTGCAGGAGAGCTTAACAGGACTACTGATACAGCAAATCAGGAATTCGCAAGAAGAAGATTTCTCGGTAAGAATAAATTTACAGTGATTAAATATATATTTACACCTGACCAAGAAATGTAAACTATACTAACTAATTTTATAATTGTTTCAGCTATCTCAAGAAATGCAGGGATCATTTACAAATATGGTGCTAGGACAACATATTATTCAGGTAAGAAAATCAGCTAATTTAATATCAAACATTACACAACATTCAGTGAAAAAATGAAATGAACTGAGAAACTATAATTATTGTCAAAGTGTGCAGGAAAGCATACAAACAAACCTAGCTGGACCAAACACTTACACAGCAGAAGCTCTTGATACTACAAGGGTAAAGAGGTAAATTACAAAAAACATGTTGATTAAAGCATTGATATCATCAACAGACTTGCTTGATTACACATTTGAATCCCATTGACTTATGAACAAATTTTGTAGATTGTAGCAGAGAATGTCAAAAACAATTTAGCAAAGAACAATGATGGTAGTTACTCATTTTCAGACTACCAGGTAAAACATTTTAACATTACATCACTAGCAATATAACTTTAGAAAGATAAAGCAAGAGTAACTTATCTGATCAATTTGTAAACCAATATTCCAGATTCAACCTGAGATTGCATACACAAACAATGGAGGAGAGAATGAACTCAGTTACTCATTCTCAAATTATCAGGTGACGCATTTTATAACATGATATTCCTGACATGTAAAATTAGCAAAAAAAATTGTTATATAAACCAATCCATATAATTTTATAATACTATTTTTAGAGCAATGACATAGATAGCTTGAATGAAGACTACTTACAAGATAATGAAGAATCACATTGGGGTGATCAGCTCTTCGGAAATATGCAACTGCAACAAGTACATGAGCCAGCAAATGATGAGGTACCAGATCAGTCAAACACAAGATCAAAAAGAAGGGCAAGTACAGAATCCTCAGAGGCTCACCTAGAACAATTTGAAGGCGCAGCTAATGGAGAGGATGATCCAGACAGAGAACTGACTGAAAATGACATCGAAGCATTCCTCCTGAGTGAACAGGTAGCAGCAAGTTTAGAAAATAATGCAGATGAAGACAGCCTGTACACGCCATACTTAGGACAGTGGTTTGAAACCAAAGAAGATGCACAACACTACTTCAACTTCTATGCAATAATTGCAGGTTTCAAAACTACTATGGTTCATGTTGCAAGAACTTCAGCACAAGGTAGGGACCATGAGGTCAGAAAAATCACTCAAAGGTGCAACAGATATGGGATAGCAAAGACCAAGAAGAAGACTACAGATGAACAAGAGGCACAAGTCAATGAGGAGATTGGAAAAAAGAAGAAGAAACCTAGAAACACAAATATCATTGACAAGACAGATTGCCAATGTGTAATGGTTGCTAGTGA
This sequence comes from Bothriochloa decipiens, assembly GCA_023333625.1. Classification (NCBI taxonomy): domain Eukaryota; kingdom Viridiplantae; phylum Streptophyta; class Magnoliopsida; order Poales; family Poaceae; genus Bothriochloa; species Bothriochloa decipiens. Next base: position 38,684,336 of record CM041643.1, read on the forward strand.
AAAGAATGGAAGAAACCTAGAAACACAAATATCATTGATAATGGTTGCATTAGTAGAGTAATCAGACTAGATTTAGATCATAACCATGATCTAAACCCAGGACAGGCTAACGGATACAAGCACTTAATAGACTTGGAGAAAGAAATGATAAGAACTTTGAATTCTAGCAACATACCTACAAGGAAAATGATTGTTATATTAGCAAATATGAGAGGTGGTCCTACAGCATTACCAGTAAATAAGAAGGATGTGAGCAATTACAAAACAAAGATAAATAGAGAAATCAAAGGATCTGATATGACGAAAGTAATACAACATTTCAGAGCAAAGAAGGCTGAAGACCCTACTTTCTTCTACGAGTTCTAGATTGATGACGAGAACAGAGTAACCAATATATTCTAGAGAGATGCACTATCACTAAAGTGGTATGTAGAATATGGAGATGTAGTGAGTTTTGATGCAACTTATATGACAAATAAGTACAAATTTCCATTCACACCAATCATTGGAATCACAGGACATGCTCAGACATGTATATTTGTATGCGCTTTCTTGCATGATGAAACAAAAGAAACATTCAAATGGGTCTTCAAAATGTTCCTAAAGTCAATGGGAGGCAAGAGACCTCAAACTATAATAACAGATCAGGATAAAGCAATGAAGGGTGCAATTAAAGAGGTTTTGCCAACCACCAGACATAGGAACTGCCTTTTCCGCATCAAAAACAAGTTCTACAACAAAAATCTAAAGGTTTTTGCAGCTGAAGCTAATAAAGGCCTATATGAGGAATTTGAAGACATGGTAACCAACTGTGTTACAGAGCCAGAATTTGAGCACTTGTGGCAGGATATGATAAAAGATACGGGCCTAGAGAACAACATTCTAAAAAATGTGGGAGATGAGGGAAAGGTTCATACCAGTCTACTATAAAACAGATTTCTATCCATTCATCCATACCACATCAAGAAGTGAATCTACTAATGCAAGAGTAAAGGATAATGTGGGTCTAACCTATAGCATCATGAGCTTCATCACAGAGTATGAACACATAATGGACACCATAAAAAGAACAGAGAACCTAGAAGACTACTACAACATCCAGAAGAGACCAAAGGAACTACTATTTGGCTACACCTTTGAGAAACAAGCTCATGAGCTATAAAACAGAATGATTTACTACAAATTCCAGATCCAACTCAAAGCTACTTCTACACTAACATTCAGAGAAGTGGAAGAAGGCAAAGAGTTTCATGTATGGTAGCGAAGCAACCAGGTACAGAAAGTGCACAGGATAAGGAAATATGTAGTAGTCACAAACCTGACACCGGGTAATGAAGATTTCAGCTGTATCTGCGCCAAATTCAGCAAAGATGGAATATTATGCTCTCATATTCTAAAAATCATTATAGAGAGAGAAATTAGCTTGATTCTAGAGAAGTATATCATTGATAGATGGAGAAAGAAGGAGTTGAGAATGAACAAGGAAATAAAAGAAGACCTAACAATGTCAACAAGCTGCTTAGGTTCAACATGCTATCAAGGATATTAACACCAATGAATTCAAAGGCTGCTAAAAATATACAAGCCATAAATTACCTTATTGCAGAGCTGCAAAGGATAGACAAGGAGCTGGACAAAATGGTAGCACCTCCTATAAATGTTGAGAACCAGAACCAGGCAATACCTGTACAGAGAGAAGAATAGAGAGAGCAGTAAGATAATAATTTGATTCAGGAACTAGAAGATCTAGAAGTAACACAAAAGAAAGGAAGGCTAGAAAAACCAAAGAGGATGAAGGAAATAATTGAACAGGAAAAGGAGAAAGCAAAGAAAAGGCAAAGCAAGAAGAAGAAGCAAGCTACTAGAAATGAAAATTCAGGTTAGTTGCATGGAAAACAACAAAATGGTATTCATTCGTAACAGTATATAATAAGTTTAAAAAAGAAATACAAAATGCCAAAAACACCACTAACCCTAAACTTCAATTATTCAACAACGTCGCCAGTGAAGCCTAATCCAAAGAGGGCAAAAAGAGCAACCAAGAGGAAGGATGAACCAGAAGCAAGCAGTGCAAGATCGGCAAGCAACAAGTAAAGCGGGAGCCAGAAAAGCAAGATGAAGACAAAGGAGCAGCAAAATTTATTTTATGAACTAGAGTAAAAGACTTATCGAATGTAATGCATGTACTAAAGAGTTTCTATTATTATGATGTGCAACACATCATACAGATACTGTAATGCACTTAAAGTTTGACCCTATTACAAAAGCGCCATGAATGGCCAGACATTTAGTAACACAATGTTTAGCTGCATAATTCATTCGACTGAAGTATACGAGACAGGTAGCACGATGATAGAAAACCCATCAGCATCATCTATTCAGAACCACCATCCTAAAAAAGAATAAAAAAGTCAGAAGATAAACCTGTAAAAGAAAGAAAACAAGAGTGAAAATGAAAAATACCTCAGATAACTCATAAGTAATAAGAGGTGTCTTGTTACCATCATTCCTTGGGTTGAAAAACATCTCATTGGCTAGCTTGATCCTTAAATTCGGAATGTCAGCACTAGAGAACAAAGTTGACAGAACAGATCTGGGAGATAACCAATGCTCAAGGAACATCATAGTGTAAATTCCAGAATCAGCCCTACATAAAAAATTAATGAAACTAATTTATCTCAATTCAGCTTAATTATTATATAAGACAACCAAGTCTAATTCAAATTCATTATGCAATAGAAACATACTCATCGTAGGTAGAGTGCTTGTGCACATTTGGATATTTACAACCATAGCCTTTGAACTTCATTTCATGCTTCACAAACTTGCCCCACCAGAAATTAAGTTTAGGAATCTAAAATACACAAACAAATCACAATAACAACATAGTTCATAAAGAGATAAATGCGTCAATTTAAATAGTAATTGGTTTCAGAAAACAAACCATTTTTTCTCTAACATACCGATGGTAAGCATGTTCTTTAGAATAAAGTGAATCAAGAAAAATAAATTCGTGGTCCTTGATATCGACGATAAAAACAAACCAATGGTCTTCATAAAAAGTTGGAAAATACAACTGCATAAAAGAAAAAAGAGAAAACAGAATACATGAAGTCAAGTAGAAAAAAATTATAAATATAAAATACTAATTTGTTAAAGTCATTACCACATCAAGCTTGAAAAAAGGTATTGACTTGTTAGAATGCTCAAACGCTTTCTTCATCACTTCACCATCAACATCATGATGATCTTTCAGCAGGTTTGCCTAGGTATAATAGCAACAATAAATATAAAAACAACTAGAAAAAATATGATGAACAAGATCCTAAATGTAAAAAGGAAAAGTAACTTACTGAAATATTGGGAAAAAAGTAATGCCGCTTTGAAATATCTGGATGAGCATCCGGACAACAGAAAAGATGATAAAAGAAAGCAGCAATTACATAATTTTTCACAACACCAAGGCTTCATTGATTCACCCAAGGCCCAATACGTGCAGCGAACACCTCCAAAGTATAAAGCATGCAAACTAGAAAAAATAGAATTGAAAATATATTACATATAAGAAAAAGATAATAGCTTGAGATAAATAAAATAAACAAATTAGATTGTTAAAGAAATATAAAATATTACAAAGTAAAGAACAGAAACTTACTTGCTATAGCGAGAAGACGCCAATGCACACATAGCTTTGTAGTTATCTTTTCAGATTTCAAAGGTTTGAAATTATTATCTCCATTGCAAATGAAATCATTAATAAGAGCTCGACTTGGACACACAATTCTCCTAGGACCATGAATAGGAGGTTTACCACCAATTGTAAAATCCCTGACTTTAAAATTAGACCGATTAGCCAAACTCTCAGGATCAATAGATAAACCAGCAGGGTACCCATGAGTCTTGCCAAGAGAAAAACCAGGAGTATGTGACCTTCGCTGCAACTTCTCTAATTCAAAATTATAGATGGCATCCATTTTCTTTGTATCATCCCTAACACTTTGAAGAAAAGACTTTGATCCAGTAGAAACAACTGGGGAAGTATCCTGGGAAAAAGATAAACAGATAGTCAATAATACCTAATCTCCAAATACAAATATCAAAATGAAAAACTTGAAGCAAAATACTAACATTTGCTTTAGAAGTAGAACATTCACCCTTCTTGACAGCACCCTTCTTCAAAGAGTTTATAATGATAGGATAAGGAGCAGACTTTCAAGATAGATTTGGAGTAATTCTGGGAGACTCCTCATCAGTAAAAGGCAAAGTATGCATGTACAAATAGTCCTAGAAAGTATGAACAACAAAAGTAGATCAATGAAAATGCAAATGTGAAAAAAGGCTTTCAGAGAAGAGCATAGACCATGACAATAACAAATCTCATCCTTATTGTTCAAACCATGATTTCAGGAAACTTTTGACATCTAGTAAAAGAAAAAGAACAATACCATTACTGAAATTAGTAACAAACAATTAGAGAATAAGAAAACAGAAACAAACCTTCTGAGAAATTAATCTTGATCTTTGCTTGAAATGAGAAGGAAACACAGAATCAGGAATGACAGCATTTTTCTTATCAACAGAAATAACATCTGACTCTAGATCAATAAGATCAACATGGGGAGCAGAGCGAGAAGAATGATTGCTAATGTCACGCAAAGGATTGCGAACAAAAGAACCATTAATATTCCTAGGAGTTCCTACTTTGAGAACAGAAGGACGGAGACTAGACTTCAAATTCTGACTAACAGCAGCAGGAGTACCTACACAAAACAAAGAGATCAAATTTTACTTTGATTGAATATAAACAATAATGCAGGGAAAAAAAAGGAAAAAAGAAGGAAGTATGATCATTGAAATAAGAAAACTTACTTTTCCTTCGACAACCAACATCCTCGTTCGAATCAAGGTCTATAACCTAAACATGAAAGCATCAGAAATTTTAAATATAATATATAAAGCACCAAAATTATGTAACACTGAATATAAACTTGAAAGCAAGAAAAAGAAAAAAATGCACATACTGGGTCAACACTGTCAATGAGAACATTGTTTTGATGAGACTTTAAAGTGGAAGCGTGACAACCATTACCAGAGACCTGAAACAATTATTAATCATTACACTTTAATAAAAAATATATGTTAAAAAAATAAAACAAATAGAAAGATAAGAAATTACCTTCACAGGAATAACCTTAGTTTCTTCTTGAACATTTTCAAATACATCAGGAGGTAAGTTGTCTTCAACAGCATCAATATCAATATCAAAACCAGTACTATCATTGTCACTAGGAACAACCTTAGAAATTGCAGCCATAACATCCAAAACCAACTGCTTTGATCTAACATCAGCTTTACACATATGACGCATCATCTTGGCAAACATGTCTTGAAACTCTTTCGAAACATTAGCAAGAGAAGCCAAATCCATTGTGAAGGACATACCACTTGTAAAGGAATGCTTCTCAATCAATCTAGAGATTTCAGTCTTCAAATTCAAAGGAAGCTTACAACCAGAAACTCTTTCCATATTATGACAAAATTCAGCATCAAGATCATTAGCAGAAGTAATTGGTCTGAGGCAAACATACTACACGAAGAAGAAAATATATATCAACTAAAATATTCAAGGTTGAACCAAAAAATAAAGAACATATAAAGAAAATTTAAAAATGACTAACCTTATAGTAGCAAGTCTGCTCATAATCAAGCAATGGTCTACAACCATAAACACCAGGTGACTTCTCATTAAGATCAGCATAAAACTGAATCATATCTTTCTGCCAAACTGAAATTCTAGGAATAGAATCTGGTACTTGCCGATGACGGAAATCAATGTGATCCAAATAAAC
>CM041643.1:38695184-38722348 GCA_023333625.1 Bothriochloa decipiens
TCCCTCTCTGCATAATTGAACACAATATTGCCAATATGCGGGTTGTTAATCTGGTGGATAACATTCAATTATTATCATAAATGCATCTTAGAAGGTGTAGAAGTGTATCCCCTTATTTGGAGCCATCAAGGTGAAGCAGTGGGCACACCAGATTCGTACAGGCAACGAGGTCTTTGGCTGATGAGCACTACATTAAAAAAGAAGAAGAAGCAAAGAGGTCCCAAGATTGAACCAGATGGCTTATGAGTCACCCTTGTTTAGCTCTAGTTAACCACGCAATTGTTTCTAAAAAACAAAAGTTAACCACGCAATTGCAACGTAAGGCCTGATGCCGTCAGTCGCACAATCGTAGCCGCCGTCATGACTCATGGTTGACATCAGGATATATCTGTCTGCTACTCTGCTTACACGGGCTAAAGCAACCGTACTTAAGTGGCAAAAACCAGCAGTATTATATTTTTCTCAAGTGGATAATTCATTTCACTGATTGGCACGAGCTAAGGACGACGACGTGCTCCCTCATGGTCTGGTCAATGGTCCTCCTTCACTTAGCTGCCAGCGGCTGTATGGTCCACCGGTTGAACAAAGTGGCAAACGCCGGCGCTATCTTGAGCGACAGCGACACTCATCCGACCGGTGAAAAATGCGGCACGAGCACGAGCGCGAGCGCGTCAGCGCGCATGTCATGGCCGCGGCGGAGCTTTCGCCGCCGTCGGCCCGAAACTGGTCCCCGGCCAGCCGTCTCCTTCCTCCGACAAGTTCTGCGACGGCGAGAGTCATCTCTGGCTGGCTGCCTCTCTGCAAGTGGCACCACAATATCCGGCCCCCGAGCGGTTATTCTGTTTCTGGCTGCGGTGCAAGTTGCTCTGTTTCCGTGGGTGCTGCGATGGGTTTGTTCGTGTCGTTATCGCTCTGGGACTGGGACTGGGACCCAAATTTTGCTGTCTGGCGCAGCGTGCACTGCACTGGCATGGTTTTCAGGCCACGGTGTGTGCACGGTGCACCTCCCTATCGCCTGCCCCAAACGGATAATGAGTCTCCCTCGTCTTCGGGCTGCCGTTGCTGAAGCCGCACTTGTTCATGGCAATGTTCGGCAGATAGCTTATCCGTTAGGTACAGGCACAGGCAGAGTGCAGCCTGGCTAGTGGTCTGCTGCAGCCTGCAGCAGCTGCACGCGACCGGCACCGTAGACACACCTTCCCCGCGGCTATCCACGGCTGCACCGGCACCTGTTTTCGTGTCCTCGCGCGCTCACGGCCCACAGGACGACGAAGCAGTTTCCACTTGCAGGCCCTTCCTTTCTTGCCTTCCCTCGGCGGCTCGGCGGCCACTTACAAATACGCGCCATCCAAACCGCCATTTCCCACCAAAAACTACAAACACCTTCGCACGACGACATACCACTACCACTCCTCAGTCCTGACCTGCCACTCTTGGACTCTCCGATGATGCGCCCGATCAAGGACCAGCCGAGCGCCTGCTGCGAGTCGTCGACGGATTCGACGCCGCCGTCCTCGCCACCGGCGCAGCGGCACACGGAGGTGGACGCCGCCAGCGCCGGCTCCAGCCCCCGTAAGCGCCCCGCGGGACGCACCAAGTTCCGGGAGACGCGGCACCCGGTGTTCCGCGGCGTGCGGCGGCGCGGCCGCGCGGGGGGCCGGTGGCGGTGGGTCTGCGAGGTCCGCGTGCCGGGCCGCCGCGGCTGCAGGCTCTGGCTCGGCACCTTCGCCGCCGCCGAGGACGCCGCGCGCGCGCACGACGCTGCCATGCTCGCGCTCCGTGGCGGTGGCGCCCTCAACTTCCCGGACTCGGCCTGGCTGCTGGACGTGCCGGTGCCGGTGCCGGCCGAGGCGGCCGGCGTCCGTCGCGCCGTCGCGCTAGCCGTTGAAGGGTTCCTCCAGGCGTGGGAATCCGCCGAGGACGCCATGTCCGCCACCTCCGAGCCGTCGTTCGCGGCCAACGATGTCACCGGCGCGGCCACGGAGACGGAGACGGAGGCATCGTCGTCCTCCTCATCATCATCATCCGGGAGCGACGACGACGCGCGCGAGGCCTCGCCGTTCGAGCTGGACATGCTGAGCGACATGGGCGCGGGCCTGTACTACGCCAGCTTAGCGCAGGGGCTGCTCATGGAGCCGCCGCCGTTAGACGCGCCGTGCGCCGACGACGACAGCGACTGTGACGACCTCGCCGGCGTGGCGCTCTGGTCTTACTGAAACACAAATCGACGAACGCTTGTACAGTAGTTGTAAAGATTATCTCTTCTCTTCTTTCCTTTTTGGGTAATGTGAATATTCCACAACCCTAATTGTACTACGTTGCTACAATGCTACCTGCTATCATCTGCTATGGCAGCAAGCCTTTTCCTTTTTCCGCTGGAATGCTAGAAATAGGATGTCTCTTCCTTCTCTATTGGAATGCTAGAAATGGAATTTGCAGTTGTTTTCAGTCGAGAAAGAATGCACATCGAAAAACACGGAGATATCTGATATGGTTGGTGAGTTTTCGATGACTTATTAAGAAATGTACCGTATTATAGTATGATTAGCAGAATCGATCCTTTCATACAATACAACATCTCAACTGTCGAGTATTTTTTTAAAACATGTAAAATTCGCAAGATTTTATTGGCATTGTTTACTAAAAATGTTAACACAAACAGAGTCCTTAAAAATGGTCATTGTAAGAAGGAATCACATTTAAAATTTTGAGAAATAATAATCCACATTTGAGAAAATTAAATATAATAGATAACAAAAATTTAGTTATAAATATTGTTGCGGGAATTGACAGATAACAATAATTCAGGAAGAAATTGAGTGATGCATGTTACTGAGAGATCTCTACAACTACACAAAAGAAAAGCATATTTTCTTAGGAAATCAAGAATTTGAATGGGGGCATGTGCCCCCCTACTTCTGTATTGGGTCCACATATGCGAGACATCAATAAGTTAACCCTCATGGAGGAATAAATCCCTACCTCCTTTGCACTCATGAACTGTTATATACATGTATGTGTTTGATGACTTGCCAATGAGTTTATGGCAAAGGATATCACGATACAGAACACAACCGAGGCGACTACTGGGCAGGCAATGGTCTTGCCCTTGTTGTCCACCTTGTATCTTGCACATTATAATAATAGACTTCCAAGAAGAACTAATGTTGCATTTTTTGTACTGTACCAAAGAAGCTGATCAATGGTTTTCTAAAGAAGATAGGGTTAAAATCCCAATAGAGTTTACTTGACACAAATATTGTGCTCCTTCATTTGACTATAAATGTTGAATCAAAATGACCGACTCAAAAAAAACTATTAGAAACACTAAATTAATATTCCCTTGTGAAAATTGTAAATTGATTGACTGCATCAATAAATTGTAAATAATAAGCTGATTGAAATAAAGTATTTAATCAGTATTATTAAGAGTAAAATTGTCAATCTCTCAACATGGTGGTGCCAGTTGGATCTCTACCTCTCGAATTTTGATGTATGGGTACCTAAATTTTTATGACATTGTCATATCAGTCGACAACTCTAAGTTGATATTTGAGTCCTAAACTTATATGGTGGTGTCATACATGTCTCTTAGCTTGCACATCAACACACAGATGAAACTAATATGGCATGGTAATTATATGTTGACATGCAAGTTTAAGGACTAAGATGACACCGTTTACAAGTTCTAAGACTCAAAAAATCAAAATTCAAGAACTGAAAACCCAAATGTCAACTATCAATAAGCTTAGGCACCTATAAATCAAGATTCGAGAGTTAGGGACCCAAATGGAACCACAATGTGGAAGTTTAGGGAATAGGGGCGCCTGCGAATTCTTATTCCATATATCACATTCGATAGATATCATTTTCATGGAATACGATTCACTTTCAAGATGCCTTGATGGTGAAATGGTAGACACGCGAGACTCAAAATCTAATGCTAAAGAGCGCTTTTTTTAAAAAATAAATGTTTAATCAATACGTGACAAAATGTCGAGTCAACGACATGTGAGCAAACAAAAGACGAAGGCTAGTTACTATAGTTGGGTTTCCAAAACTCTCATGTATTTTAAAACAATATAGACTAGTTTTATCTTCGTAAAACTCATTTCACTCCATGAAACTTTTGTCACCTCTCTTTATTTATATTGTTCCATCTGTTGAGTTGGTAACTTATTTAATATCCATAAAAGTTTTATTATTGAGACAGACTTTAGGAAGTACTTGTTTTATTCTAAACTGTAGTTCGTTTAACTTTTTTTTACCTCAAATTTGACCACTCATCTTATTTAAAAATTTTGAGCAAACGTAATCAAATTTAAGTTATTCTCGAAGATCTTTTGTTAATAAAGCATAAGCCATAATAAAAAATAATATTTTAAATAAATTTTTTAATAAGACGAGTGGTCAAATTTAGAATCAAAATAGTCAAATAAACTATAATTTGAAGCATGCCAGTAGATACTAAAATGGAGAAAACTGATGAAAATTGGGTAGAAATAGAAATTAAAACGCACGATTGGTTGGCTAAGGTATTCAATGGTTATGGCGCGACCCACAAACACATAATAAGGATAGAGCTAGGTTGTGGAGCATGTTAGACCAGGCAGTAGGTGGTTTATGGGCAGCGTGTGAGGAAGAAGCTTAGACGGGCGTCAGTCAGCCCTCTCAGGCTGGCACTCACACGAGAGAGCGCCCGGTCGCAAAGCAGACGCGCCCAAAAGTGCAAACATATGGCTGCTACTGCATAAAGAACGCATCCTGTCTTTTGCGACAGTGCAAGTGTACAATTCGGCATGGTCCAATTACCCATCCCTCTCGCACAGAACCAGGACCAGCAGCCTGCCCAAAGAGGCAAAGAAAAATGCTCAGAAAACAGCAGCGGCAGCCGGCAGCCGCGCCCACGGGTGCATCGGCATACCGGAAACGGAAATACGGAGTACTCTAGCACCTTTCTGGCTGACCCAATCAGGTGCCGGTATGGCGGTTTCCCGGTGGCGGCGGCGGGTGCCCTGGTATCCGCTGCAGTCGTGTGAGAGCTAGATCTAGATAATCGTCGTCACTCGCCGCCGCAATCCGGCCGATCCATATGTCGTCGCTGGCAGTGGCAGAGCGGATAGAGTAAACAAATGGCCTGGCAGTCTGCCCCACACCACAGCCGGTCCTGGAAACCAGGGGAGACCGCGACGGCGTTGGCTGGCTGGCTAGCCGACCGACCGCGCTTTTCCAAGCGGCTAAGCAATCGGCCCTCGGCGCCGCGGCGAAGTCGACGTCCGCCGCCCAGACGCCCAGTCCCCGCACGAGGGACTCGGCGGCGCGGCAACCCGGTCCTCCAGCACCTGGGTTTCGTTCTCCAGTGCGCCGTTCACGAAGGTTCCCCCATGCTCATCATGCTCTGCCTGCCAGAACATGTCAAACAAACACAGGTGCAAGTGCAGCAGACCAAGCAAAGGACCCAACCAAGGCAAGTTGTTGGTCCGGTCACCACAGACGCTCGCACCCCATCATCGTTTCGTTTCTGCGTATTACTATGCCAGAGAGACCAAACCAAACCCGTGTTCTCCATCTCCTTCCCGGGCACAAGTACTGCTACGTCGATGCTCCGTATAAATAAATCATCGGCTTCCGTGTCCCGCCGCCGAGGAACGAGTACCTATAAATACGCTGGCTCGCTCGCGACCCCGCGCAGGCAACAGCTAGCGCCATCCTGCATCCACCAAGCCGCGCACGGCCATGGACTTCAAGCTCAAGGGCACCAGCACCACCACCGACCCGCCGGCGGCATCGTCGTTCGGGTCGTCGTCGGGGCAGCAGCAAGCGTCCCCGCCGAAGCGACCAGCGGGGCGGACCAAGTTCCAGGAGACGCGGCACCCGGTGTTCCGCGGGGTGCGGCGGCGCGGGCGCGCGGGGCGGTGGGTGTGCGAGGTCCGCGTCCCGGGGAGCCGCGGGGACCGCCTGTGGGTGGGCACGTTCGACACCGCCGAGGCCGCGGCGCGCGCACACGACGCCGCCATGCTCGCGCTCTGCGGCGACGCAGCCAGCCTCAACTTCACCGACTCCGCCTGGCTGCTCCACGTCCCGCGCGCCGCCGCGGGGGCCCTCCACGACGTCCAGCGCGCCGCCACCGAGGCCGTCGCGGGCTTCATGCAGCGCCAGCGCGTCGGGGACGCCGCTGCCGCCTCATCGCAGGCCCACGTGGGCGCCAATGCCACCGCGGCGGCGACCGGTGTGGCCCACGCCGACGACGCGCCGCCGGCGATGGACGGTGCCAACGGCAGCATGATCGAGCTGGATGTGTTCGGCGGCATGGACGACGCCGGCTCGTACTCGTACTACGCGAGCTTGGCGCAGGGGCTGCTCATCGACCCGCCGCCACCCGCCGTGGAGTGCCCCGAGGAGGACGAAGATTGCGGCGCCGGCGAGATGGAGCTGTGGAGCTAGCCTAGCCTGGCCCCCAATGACCATCCGAGTAGGACTAGAGCAGAGGATTAACGCTGTGCGCGTGCCCGCAAACAAAACAATTTGATTTTCGTTTTTATTTATTTATGCTTTTTGTTTCACATCATGGTTAGAAATCCTGCCGTTCTCAATGGCGAGGACGACACGCTTGGTGGAAATGGAATTCTACATTGCATTGCATGGTTGCATTTGAGAAGATTCTGCGGTGGTTTATTTCGACGGGTTTTACACGAGCCCAACTTGGGCTAGTTTCCCCGTCTTTGAATCAATCAAATTTTGTTGAACCGACCAATGCAATCCACTATTGAATACTGCTTTACGATGTTTTTTTGTTTTTTTTTGGCGAGGCACAACTTGTGTTGTCACCGTCGACTAGCTACTTGCATCCGTCAAATGGATTGGAGGATCCGTACCAAACTAAAAACCATTTCGCTCTAAAATTAGATGAGCAAGTATCCCACCCAAGTGGTTTCAAAGATGACAAAGGCAGAAACGCTTCAAGGATTATGCCCAATTTAAAATAGTTTGACTTATCATGATTCTAGGATTTGATTTATTCTAAAACGCACAAAGTACGTAAAAAGGAAAAAAAACAAATCTTCTTTTCCCTTAAGGGCTTATTTAACTGCGCACCAGCTCACTAATCTATATGGGTTAGAAGCCAGAAAAAAATAGCGCGCTAATTTTTCGCTATAGCGCCGCTATAGCGGCCCAAAGAACCTCACGCAACGATATTGTTCATTTTTCCGCTATTTTCGCTATAGCGCGATTTAGCGCCGCTAAACTGCTTTAGCGTCATAGTGCCGCTAAACAACCGCTATTACTGTTTTATTGGCTGACCCAAAAAAAACGTGGCCCAGTCAAATATAGCCCACTACAGGCCCGTATTAGGGAAACATGAACCCAAGTCCTGGCCATCTGGAACCCTAGTTATCCTCAGTCCATTCCACGTCTCCACCCCGACCCCATCCTACTGGGCGACGGCGGCTGCTGGGCGACATGGGGAGCCAGGGCGACGATGGCCGGCTGGGCGACGGGGGGAGCCAGGGCGACGGCGGCCGGCTGGGCGGCGGCGGCAGGCAGGGCGGCCGCAGCAGGTTTGGCGACGGCGGCAGTTTCTGATCCGGACGTCAACGATGGCTGAGCCAAGTGAATCCAATCGAGATGCGCCGACAGTAGGTAAGTTCTTCTCTCTGTTCTTCTTCCCTCTTCTTCTCCCTGTTCTTTGGAATGAGATGCGTGTTCTGGTATGAATGTATGATGCAGTAGCTGTAAAAGCGATAGGAAATTTAGGAATCGATTCAATCAAATCAGGCATGCATATTCTGGTATGAACCATACATTTTGTTACTGAATGTTTCCGAAACTCAATGTTACTGAATGTTACATTTTGCCATACACTTATTAGACTTGTCCCTGAATGTTGTTAAATGACGTGGCTGTTTTGCTGTTTATGGCTTTATGCCCTTTTAGACTGTATTAAACTATGAACTCATAGCAGTTTTCTCTGTATTAAACTATGAACTCATGGTTGTTTTGCTGTTTTATATTATGAATTTATGAAATCAGATTGTATTGTTGTTGCTCTTATCAACTTGTCATATATTTCTATTTCTATACAGATAGCGGGCTATAGCGGCGCTATAGCGTGCATAGCCTACTGGCGCTAAGGCTTATGGCTGCCGCTATAGCGCGGCTATAGCGCCGCTATAGCGGGCGCTATTGTGGCTATAGCTTCCGAGACGCGTTCGCGCTAAATTTTATAGCCCGCGATTTTTTTCTTGGGTTAGAAGACATTAGGATCAAAACTCTAATACCATTTAATTTTATATGGATTATATTATACATGTGTTCTGATGGATTGGTATTTAGGTAAATATATTTATAAAAAATGCAGCTAAATAAGCTATAAATTAAAAGATATCGGAATTTAATTTGGTTCCCTAGAGTGTTGTTGGTTCGATGACTATGCCTCCACTTGGATTATGGTTCGAGTTTCTTCTACTTTTGATGACGATATCAACAATATCCTTCGGTCGTCGTCATGTTTCTTCTATGATGGCTCCACCGACCCACTATTTATCGTCGCTTTGCGCGGTCAGTCCATTCGGGTGCACATGTCTTCGACGCCCTTGCGTATACCCCACGCCGGCAGAATCGTCCTCCTCAGCGCTTCCGTCGACGCTGTTGTCTACTTTTTTGGTCGTAGGACTTTGATGTATTCTAGTCTTCCTTCGAAGACCTTATGTAATATGGTTGCTTTAATATATAATATGTGTTGTTGCAAAAAAAAAAAAAAAACTAATGTGTGTGCGAATGAAGTGCTACCAGGTTCTCTCACATGTTAGCGGTATCAGTGACTGCAGTCGGCGAATCAACGAAACCACAGTTTGCATCCGTGCTTCCCCCCATCCCATCCATTTGGTCATTGCACTTGAGCCACTGTCTACCGGACGGGGTTGCCATGCCACTGGACTATGGGAGGCTCGGAGTCAGCACAACACATAGTTGTTCATCTATTTTTTGTTTTTCAAAATAAATCTACGTTTAGATTTGTCCTTTGTTAAATTATTTTTAAATTACACTATAATACCTCACGTTTATTTTTATATAGAATGTGATGGAGTAGACGAGTAGTGTGCATGTAAACAAGTTATTATTATCGATGATATCTGAATTTAGTTTGGTTCCCCGGCGCTGCTGATGAGAAAGTCAAACTGACGTGCTGATTGATGATCCGAAGTTGACATGAATCGTCGAGTCAACGAAACTTCTGTTGTACCGTGCTCCTCCCATCCCATCCATCACTGACCACCGGACGGGGTTGCCATGGGACGCCGGGAGTCGGCACCAACACACGCGACGCGATCGCGACGCAAGTGGGGACGCCACGGCGACGTGGTCGCGCGCGCCTCCACTCGCGGTCCAGGTCGACGGACACGGCAGCACGGACGTCACCGCGCGGTGGTGGCGGCGGCGGCGGCCTTGGTTTGCCTTGGGTCTTGCCTCTTGCGAGTTGCCCACCACACTCCCGCGTCGTCGCGCGCTCGCGCGGTTGCGATTCGAAGTCGGTCCGGCACTCCGGCGGAACGGAACGGATGGCCGAGGAGAAAAAGGTGGCTTTTGTCCTGTGCGCCGTGTGGCCGTCGTGGCCTCTTGACTCTCGCTGGGTGGTCATGGCTTCTGGCGGGCGGCGGTGGCGTATGGCGTGGTGCTGATGGCTGCCTCCGCCTCGGAGGCGGCCGTGGGAGAGGACGGCATCGGATCTTGCCCACCACGTTCCGTGCCTTGCTCTTGATGCAACCGTGGAATCGAGCGCGCATTCAATTCGGGGAAAGGTACCTTAAGCTCCAAGTCATGCGCCGAGCCGCCGAGGGAAAGAAAAACTCGGCGCGGCGCGACGCGGCGCACGGCGGTATGGGGTCCTGAAAAGGTGATCCTCGTCGTCTTCCGCCGCCCATACATTCAGCTTGCGGAGAAGCATGGGCATGCCGGCACCACGGCAGGTTACGCACCACATCGCAGTATCGGTATCGCACGCACTCGTCTCCGGCGCCTCGCGCGGTCGCGTCGCGCCACAGCCGTCGTGCACGTCAGCTTCGGGAGCGCGTGCGTGCCTTCCTGTGGGCCGGAAGGTGGATCTCCTGCTCCTTGTAGAAAAGGAAAGGAAAAAAAAAAAAGGCCGTGGCGGGACCCGCTATAAAATAGGGCCGCGAGCCCGTGACGCGGCTAGCAGAGCGCCCGTCTCGTGGGCTGCTGCCATTGCCAAGCCTTGGGTCGTGGGCTCGTGGCGTTTGAGGCATGGGCCGCCCTGAATTCGTGCTGATTTGTTGCGAAGGGAGCCCACCCATCCAGTTCCGAGACTTCCAGTTCCAGAGTTCGAAACTTGGCATTTTGGGCCAAAACAGGAGAGCTCAAAAAAAAAAAAAACGGTAGTGAAGAATCGGCCGCCGGGCTTCCTCACTGCAATTTCGCGGACTTCGTGCTAATTCAGTATTTGTATATGGAGCTCGCAAGTCAGTCAGTGAGTCCCTGGGTTTGAGTTCCTCAGTTTGTTATGCCGCAAAAGGATTTTGGACAAACAAAACATTTGCTCTGCTGATCCCAGTGTATGGACTGACGCTGCTATGACTAATTCCTGCAGTAAAAGTTCACCTGAATCTCACCATGCCTGTGTCCAGTTCTTAGCCAGGTTCTGATCTGGAATTGGGGATTTAAGTATCCTAATAACATCATGAAATACAAACGAATTTGCGAACGAGCACTTCACGTAATAAACCATGTGAAAGGGACTACAAAATGCAGTAAGTTCTTGAGCAGCTTGCTGAACCACAAGTACTAATCCTAATCTACTGAGCCCTGGACAAGCCATGGACAAAAGAAGCCCATTCTTAACATATCAAACACAACGACATCGTTCATTCTGACTAGCATGAAGCATGATGTGTCGCGTTCATGTCTGCACCTTGTCGATTCTAACGGTGAGGTGCAGCTCCTTGGATGGCCCGTGCAGCATCTTGCTCTGAACAACTAGTGCAGCCTCGCCGTCCGTCTCCGTGGCCGCGGCATCCCAGGCCACAGCACTGCTCGGCACCTCCATCTTCACTGCAATTACCGGCACCTTGCCGGTCGCCGCGGCCGCGCTCCCGGTCGCCCACATCTTGCACGTGTAGTGCGGCCCCGCTGCGGCATTCGCCCTCAGGCACACCAGAGAGACGCCGCGGAGTGCTACCACAGACACGACGAACAAGCGCCTGTCCCCCGTCGCCACCAGCAGGCACCTCGGGTTTGACTCCGGCAGCTGGATGCGGTATCTCTTGCCATAGTGGACGCTGTTTAGAGGCCAAGAGTGCGTGTCCCTCAGGTGGTCGCTGACCCTCGTCGGTGAGCCGACGAAGGTGCAACCGGGCGCCGAGCAGCGGCACGGCGCGTGAGGGCACTTGGGCAGGTGGTCGCCCATCTCGTACAGGATCATCATGGAGCTATTGCAGCCGTAAAAAAAGTTGGGGCACGAGGCCCTGGTCGAGCTGACGACGTCTTCCAGTGGCAAGTTGCGGCTGTACCCACCGGAGTTGGCGCACCTGTAGCACCGTTCCTTGTCGGCGAGCTGGCCATGGCAGTCACCGCAAGCCAAGTGCCCCGCGGCACACTGCAAAAGCTCGACTTGCTCAAGACTCAAGAGAACGCAAACAACAACTGACGAGTTTGATGGGTTCTTGTACTGAAAAGCAGAGGGACCTGGAAGATTGGAGGCTTCAAGGCGTGGGTGCAGACGGGACGGGGCACTCGAGCTTGGCCTTGTCAATGGTCACCGTATTGTGCTTCCATCCATGGAGGACCTGGAGCGGATCCGGATCTACTCTTGCCTTCTTGCTGTCCTGTTGCACGCCCGTCTCCATCGCAAGACGGCGACGGGGCCTCTCTCAAATCTCAAGCAACCAACACCTCGCCGCAGGCTGCGAACTCAAAGACAATGGTCAATAGATGTGCGCGTATTCCCTGAAAATAAGGATGTGTGCGTACGTGCGGTTTTCAGAAGAAAAAAAATCAGATAAGATTCTTTTCAAAAGAAACGAGAAAAAAAAAACAGAGGAAAATGATACTCTGATCCAAGGTAGACGAAAGCATCATGAAAAAACATGGTTAGTAAAGATTGAAAAAGAAACTTGCAACGAGAGAATATCTCAAACGAGAAGAGACCAAGGAAAACCTTCACTACTAGCATCTGTACTCCACTGCCAAGAAGAACTGAAGAACTAGGGAGAAGGATGAAAACGAGACTGCGGCTCTGCCAGCCAGAGGAGCCCAGGCCAGATCCAGCTGTGCGGAACCAATTACCTTGGCTTCGTAATCACCTAGGATGGAGTTGTCCTGGATCCGGGTTTGGTGCTTGCTTCAGATCTGCATCACATCATCAGGAGAGATGCAATTAGATGGGGGAGAATGGGAAAGATTTTGGCTTTGGAGAGGACAAGAAAGGGGACCCGCTAACGGGATAGATGGGAATATGAACGTATCTGAAAATGAAAGGAGGGGAAGCTGAGAGGGTACCTACTATGAGTGGAGCACCCGCGCCATTTTTGCCTGCTCCGCGCCAATTTTTCGCGCCCCCGCGTTTGGCATCGACTCGCCGGGCATGGCGAGCTTTCCCTAGCCCGCAGAGACTAGTTTACCCGGTTAAGTGATTTTTTGGCAAACGGATATTCTTGTCCAGCAGAGCGAGCTCCACTTTCTATGAAAGCTGATTTTATAAGAGAAGTCATTGTGTGGCGAAAATTGATTCCGCTTGATTTTTAGTATAATCTCTCAAAATCAATATGAAGAATTACTTCACAGAAAAAAGATAATCTAAGCCTCTTAGCACATTTCATAGAACTATTTTACAAAATCAGCAAAAAGAATAATCATTTTTAAAATAAACATTGTTTTGTAAAACAAAGAATCAACTCTAGGCGCTCTATCAAACTAGTTCTAAGTGGGCAATAGCCTGACTTGGCAAAGGATCTCAACGGAGCTAGTGTCTTCACTATACTCCCCATTCAGTCACCTAATCTGGCTTGGCAAAGGATCTAAACGGAGCCGGTGCCTTACCTATACTCCCCATTCAGTCACCTAATTTAGCTTGGCAAAGGATCCAAACGGAGCCACTGTCTTCAGTTACCTAATCCTTCGTCTTGATCTAAGCTCTAGCAGTCTTGTTTGAGGTAAGTTCGAGTTCTATTTTATATTTGCATTATTTTGTGGATTTGATATAAAGATTTGTTATTTCCAGCAACCAATTTATGATGCAAGAGATTAGCTTAGTTCATTGCAAGTAATTTCATTTCGACACTTGTACCTACGTATTGCGGCATGTTTGTACTGTCTTATTCCTCTTGTAAGGTCGAAAATATTCAGGCTAGGAAAAATGTTCAGAGTACTAAAAATCTTACTTCTCTTTTTTTTTTAAAAAAAGTCTTACTCGTCTTGAGTACTACAAATTGTTCAGAGTAGTACTTATATCTGTTGGGTACTACAAATTGTCATAAATTATGTGGCACTGTACGAGACTAATTATGAGACAACGCAAATGTAATTGCCTTAGGCCGCAAAAGGTTTCGGGCAAGAAAAAAAATTACTCTGCTGATCCTTGTGTACGGACTGATGCCGCCTCTGACTAATTCTGGTAGTAAAAGTTGACATCAATCTCACCAAGCCTGTGTCTCAGTTCTTAGCCAGGTCCTAATCTGGAATTGGGGATTTAACATTTAAGTGTCCTAATAACATTATGAAATATAAATAAATTTGGGAATTGGGAGCCAACGAGCACTTCTGGTAACCGTGAAACATGTGAAAGGGACTACAAAATACATTATTGAGCAGCTTCCTGAACTACATAGTACTAATCCTAATCCAGTGGTAATATAGTACTAGTCCTTCCATGGTCAAGCCATGGACAAAAGAAGCACATCCATAACATATCTTTTTTTGTTTCCTTTTCATTTTTTTTGTTTTTCTTTTTTCTTTTCCTTTTCGTGCTTCATTTATTATTTTTTTATGCTTTCAATTTTTTATTTTTCCATATATTTATAATTTTTTCTTTATTTTTCATTTTTTTTCTTTTGTTTTTTAATTGTGTTTCTTCAGTGATGTTTTATTTTGTAGCGAAGTTCTATAGTGTATTTAGCGATGTTCTATCATGTATTTTAGTGATATTCTATAGTATATTTTAGCGATATTCTATCATATTTTTCAGCTCTATCCTTATTTAATAAAAATGATTTATCTCTTTAAGATAAATGTTCATAAATAAAATTTTATTTAAATATTTCTATGTGGGATCTTATTTTGAAGAATTTATTGTAACAAAATCAATGTTGAGATAGGAAATTTAGTTTGGATTATTGGTTAAGCAGTTAGATTTTTTTTTAATCCGTCAAAACTCAAAAGCTGAGGTGGGCCCTACGCGATTGGCTGCATGCGTTTCCGCCCGAAAAAGGCCGCAGCGCGACCGCTCTAAAATAGGGCCGCGAGCCCGCGACGCGGCGAGCAGAACGATCGCCGCCATCTTGTGGGCTGCCATTTGCAAGCCTTGGGTTGTTGAGTTTGAGGAATGGGCCTCCCTGAATTCATGCTCATTGTAGAGTGAATTTCGGCCCAAACAGGAGAGCTCAAAAATATCGTCAAAATCTCCGAACACACGGGGAACTTGTCGGAGAACCCACCCATCATCAAGTTCCCTTGGAGAGTGATTTTCGGCCAAAACAGGAGACCGCAAAAAAAAAAAGGGCGAATCGATCGAGACAAATGTGAGACAGCAGAAGCGAAAGAACACGAAGCTGAAGTTATTCCAAACCAGGGCAAACTGCTCATCATTCATCGAACCACAAAGTTTTCCTTTTGTCATTTTATTCCAGGGCTGGTGCCTGGGTTGGGTGGGGGCAGCAGCCGGGCAGGGACGACACACGGCGGCGCTGGGCCGAGAGGCCTAGCCGGTCGCCTAGAGGTTGAACATGACCTTGATGGCGTCGCGTCCGCGCGCGCTGACCTCGAACGCCTCCTCCACATCCCGCTGCGAGAACCCGAAGCGGTGGGTGATGAGCGGCTTCACGTCCACCTTGCCGGAGCGCAAGAACTCGATGCACAGCGGCCAGGTGTCCTTGTACCTGAACACGCCGACCACGTCCACCTCCCGGACCGCGGCCGCCGTCATCGGCAGCGTCATCTCGTTGTGGCCCATCCCGACCAGGCACACCTTCCCGCCGGGCCGCGTCGCCTCCAGCGCCGTCGTCATGGTCTTGCTGAACCCGGCGCAGTCCAGGCTCACGTCGATCTCCGCTCCCATGGCGGCCCGGATGCGCTCCACCTCGTCCTCCAGGTCGTCGATCTTGGTCGACACCTGGACCGTGGCGTGCGCGCCCAGGGACGCGGCCACGGACAGGCGGTGGTCGTCGACGTCCACGATCACCACTTTCGGCGCGCCGAACGCGCGCGCCGCCAGGAGCGTCACCAGCCCGATGGGGCCCGCGCCGACGACGAGCACGCCCGTCTCGGGCCCGACCCCCGCGCGGCGGCACGCGTGCACGCCCACGCTCAGGGGCTCGCACATGGCGCCTTCCTCCAGGGACACGCCGTCGGGGAGCTTGAAGCACAGGTCGCCCGGGTGCACCACCTGGTTCGCCAGCGAGCCGTGGTAGGGCGGCGTGGCGAAGAACTTCATGTCCGGGCACAGGTTGTACCGCCCGCCCCTGCAGTGGCGGCAGCGCCAGCAGCTGACCCCCGGCTCCAGCGCCACGCGGTCGCCCACGGCGAGGTGCGTCACGCCGGCGCCGACCTCCTCGATCACGCCCGCGCACTCGTGCCCGATCACCATCGGCTCCTTCACCACGAAATGCGCGATGCGCATCTCCTGCGTTGCGTAGTGGATAGATCATAGTTGATGCGAATTGAGTCAGTGCTCTGGATGGGGATCATGGGATGCGAAAAATCGAAATGAATTGATGAACAAAGCAAGGAGAACGATCGGATCATGCATCGTACCCTGAGGTAGTGCACATCGCTGCCGCAAATCCCCACTGCCTTCATGCGCACACGGACATCGTGAGGGCCTGAAAATGACACCCAAAATGCTTTAAAACCACACATCCATGAATAAGTAGCTCAATGTGATGGCCACAGCATCACATAAAGTTCAATTTTTTTTTTCTGAACTGAGACAAATTATTCCTGCAGCTGCGCACATGCGAGCCCAAAACGACAAGATTTTTATCAAGAAAAAGGATGTAAATCCAATTCTTTTCAGTAGAGGAAAAGGAATACTGAAGCACAAAATCTCTGGGTTGCTGATGCACTGGTGTTACTTGTACACGCTGATGCAAAATCTGTTCTTTTGGGGTTGTGGGGTGGGGATCTTGGAACAAATATGCACTGAGGTTACTTGTACACGCGATACAGTGATGATGATACGGTAACTAGATGTGGAAAAAATACCCCTTCTTTTGACCCATAGATTTTGTTTATATAATGTAAAGAAGAACATCCCATTTCCTAAAAAAAAAGGACCCTGCCCTAATTCCATCCAAAAGGGGGGAAAACGCCGAGTCTGATCCAAATCTTGGATACAGATTCCTGAATACATATGCATAGTGAGAGACCCACCCGCCCTCGTGTTCAGAAGACGGAACCTTTGGCAGCAGGGCTATCTAGATTCATGTGGATATACTACTACAGATTACGGATAGATCTGATTAAAAAAAAAACTAACGATTTCTCTGATTACCAGAGCAGAGCATAAGCGAATTCATTCCTAGAAACAAAGAAAACAATAAGCGGCGAGGCACGAACCAAGGGGTAGGAGCTCGAAGGGCATGATCTTGAGGGTGTTCTTGGCCACCAGCCACGCCGCCATGTTCTCCTCCACCTCGCCGGCCGCCGCCGCCGCCGCCGCGTCGCTCCCTTGCCCTCCCTTCCCCATCTTCCCCTGTCCCTCGCCGCTGCCTGACTGACTGACTGACTGTGTACACGGCTGAGAGCACTGCACGGCAGGTGGGTGGGCGATGTGACGAATTTATAGCGCGGGGGGTGACGCCGGCGCCGATGCCGACGCCATCTCTATTGTAACCTTGCAGGGCTTGGCAGAAGAGTCCACGCCGCCGCGTGGCCTGCGGTGTCATGCTTATCTCTCTGCAACGACCAGCACGGGAAGCGACAGCCACGGCCGCGCGAGATTTTTGGCTGCGCTCCCGCCTCTCTCGCGCGCGCTGCGCAGGCGACCCGGACCTGTGGTCGCGCTCACAGTGTCGTCGATCGACGTCTGATGAGTGATCTCACTTGGCAGTTGCCATCCGTTGGATAGTGCTTTGGTCTTTCTGGCTGTGGCTGCAAATCTTCTGGATCGATGCGGAATCAGTGGGCGGCCGGAGAGGCAATGATTAGTGCTCTATTGGTTTCAACTCGCAACAAATAACCCCAGTTGATTTATCAGCCGTAGAAAACATCAGTCGAATAAGGACTTGTCCGTCAAGATATCTGTCTCGAGATGCTAGGATTGGTAGTATCTCTGTGACACACGAAACAGTGGGTGACTGGGTGCCTGATGTGTATCGTATCCACGTAGGCACTCGTGTTAGAGCCACAGCAGTTTTGATATTCTGGCCGGTCTGGAGGACGGCGACCGGGGATAGCAGCCTGATGACGACCAAGGAGACAGATGCATCTCACCTTTTCTTTTGTAGATGGGTGTAGATGTTGATAGAGTTGTAACCTGCTGAAGAAATTGAAGTTTGTGATATTTTATTACTGGAACTATATAAAAGGTTTATTTAGCTGACGCAGGCAGCAGGCCTCGGCTATCCACTGGACGCACCGTCAGTGTCGGCGTCGATCGGCTGCCGAATGTCCTAGTGAAATGTTTTCTCTATCACTTATCCTAATATATGTTTGAGCTATCGCTTGCTCTCTTCCCTCTTTCTCTTGCTCTAAAAAAATGGTTCTTTCTATCGCTTGTCCTAAAAAATGGTATCTACCTCAAGAGCTTTAATCCCCGGTCTTTAAAAGCACAGGAGGAGGTCACCTTACTGCTCTTTTTTTTTCCGTATCTCTTGTCCTTACAAAATATTCTCTCTCTTGCTCTAAAAGTATTTTCTCTATCTCTCCCTTTCTCTCGTCGTATTTTTTCTAATAACTAGAGTATTAAATTATTATATCTTGCTCGAGTCTGTGTGCCAGCGACCGTTAGTTTTTTTTTCCAAGCCGCCAGCGAATGTTGTTGCGCTAGGATAGCTACTTAGCTAGTGAGGCCAGTCGAAAAAAAAAAAAAGATAGCTAGTGAGGAACGGAGCGGGGATTTACATGAGATGGGCCGTCCGTTACTCGTAAGGTCTGGTTGGGCTGGACTGCAAGCTGCTCCGCCTATTTTTCGGCATGCTTGGGCTGCAGGCGAATGATGAATGCTGGAAGATGGTTGGGCTGATACACTCTAGGCCACGTGGCCCAGTTCCACCGCCCTTGACCTTAGTGCATATCAGCCCAGTTCCACTGCCCTTGAGATTGTCCCCAAAAAAAAAAAAAAAACCTGCCCTACGATTGATGCTGTTTAATTTTCAGGGGACCATGTCAACATTATCATCACCTTAAAAATGAAATGACAACAAGGCTTTGTGTTCATACTTGACACTGTAGTGAAACCCTCATACTCCACGCCCGTCGATGGATTCGGCATATATATGTGCATTTCCACGGACGACGATGGCGCCACGGGAAACAGTTGGAGTGGGCGTAGAATGTCCGTCCCTCTGGGCTGTGGCCGGCCTCGCCGTCCCGTCAAGGTACGTACGTACATGTCCTTGCATTGTGCATCGTGTTTAACGCACTCTGTACTGTACCTGATGCTTCAGGGCAGCCATTAAGAAGCCTTCCCGTTTACGGGGACCCCACCTGACAAGAGAGCACGAGAGAGACCCGCTGACGCGCCGGTCCCACGCATGGCCCAGAAGCGAAGTGGACTCGACGGCGCCAGTGGACACCTCCTCGTCGCCGGGGCGCCGGCCGTGGCTGCGGCCAAGTGGCAGCCCGTCACTTTGCGTGGACAGTAAAATCGTGTGGACGACCGTGGAGTCGCCGGCGAACTCTTACCGCGCACGGTGATCGGTGAAGGGTTCAGCGGTCAGCGCCGACATGCGCACGTACGCAGGTGGCTGTGGTTGGCCCCCACGCACACATCCAGAGCTCCAGCCGAGTCCACTCCAGCCGCAATTACCGGTCGCCTTTCCACATTTAGTTTTGCGAGAGGGGCTACAGTGATTAACCTTGGCATTTACCGTCGGCGTCGGTCATCTATGTATCCCCATCACCATATATCGGCGTCTCTCGCCACATCATAGTACGTACACGCTACCAATAAAATAAAACGTACACGGTAGTAAAACATCGTGGCATGGATGGTCCGAGGATTCACCGCCCTTTTTGAGGAAGAGAAAAACGCACGAGCAGCAGCGGTGAGTCGGTGACGGCGACTCCCGTAAGCGTCGAGCGGGTGGACTGGAGGAAGTGTTCGGCGTCGGCGCTCGGCGGGAGGGCACGGGCCACGGCGCGGGGAGGACGGGGAGGAGGGGGCCGGGGCGCGCACCGAGGGTTCTGCGCGGCGCACGCGCACCACGACGCGAACCGGCGCACGCAGAACCCCTCTAAGAGTGCATGCACTGTTTTTCTTCTTCCCCACCCCACCCCTTCTTCTTCTCCCCTGCACGCACCCGCTGCCCAGCTGCCCCCGCCCCCCGCCGCGGGCGCGCGAGGGCTCGCCCGAGCTCCCGCGTGCTAGGGTCACCCTCGCGCGCCCGCGGCGGCCCTCCTTATTCCCCCTCCCCCGCCCTGCTCCCGCCGCCGCTCGCCGGAGTGCGCCCCCGCCGCCTACCCAGCCCATCCGGCCATCCTGCCCCGCCCGGCTCGGCGGCGGCGCGGCCGCCTCACTCACCGCAGGCCGTACCGCCACCACCGCCGTGTCGCGGCCGCCGCCAGGCCGGCCGGCCGGATTCTACAGTCGGGGAGGGATTTGGGAGCACGGGGGCCCTCGCCGGAACCCTAATTTCAGGGGAGTTGGCCAGA
The DNA here is from genome assembly GCA_023333625.1 of Bothriochloa decipiens. Lineage (NCBI taxonomy): Eukaryota > Viridiplantae > Streptophyta > Magnoliopsida > Poales > Poaceae > Bothriochloa > Bothriochloa decipiens. The sequence continues at coordinate 38,715,228 of CM041643.1, forward strand.
TTTGGGGAAGCTCTGCCGCCGCCGCCGCTGTCGCCGCCTCGGCCGCCTCGTCCGCCGCCTCGGCCGCGGCGCCCTCGCCGTCGGCCGCTCCGCCCACAACCCGCCCGCATGCGCCGCCTCGACCGCGCCCGTGCATGCGCCCCCCACCGCCGCCCAACAGCCACAACCGTCGCGTTTGCCGCTTGCGCAAGTAGCGCGCGTGCGCCAAATAGCGCTTGGGGCGCGCACCGCGCACTACTAGGCGTGCGGACCTGGAGGGCCGGAGGCGTGGAGTGGACCGGGAAACCGCGTGGCCGAACGGGATATTTTGGTGCGGGTGCACGGCGGCAGGCACGAGATTATCTGCTAGCTACGGATAAGTCTATGCCTATCTCCGTCCAAATCCATGCATATGCACGTTATCGCTATAGTGTCTATTTTCACCCTTTTTCCACTCTTATTGTCCAGAACAATAAGTAATAAGCAATCTTATTTACACTTATTGTTTTGATTTGAATTCTACCGCTAACTTCTATTACTATCTTACACGCGTATACGCCCACCCCCCCCCCACTTTTCCTACATTCCAAGCGACGATGCTCCGTGCTCTATCTCTCTCCTGCCCTGATGCCTAATGTCCCACCTCCCTCCTAGTGAGCTCAGCGTACACGATACTACGTCGTTTGGAGGAATTGAAGAATCTCATTTCTCATATACAGTAATACTAGGTACTATCTTATCCTACGTATTGTCTAGCCCATCCACCATTAGATAATCCTATTTCTCATATATACAGTAATACTATGTACTATCTTATCCTACATATTATATTGTATCAAAAAATTATCTATATCGCAGGGGCGGAGCCACGTCCTTTTTTGGGTTCAGCAAACCCCAATAAAATCTTGTAATTACGTAAATAAATCCTTTCAATTTGTAGCTTAAGTCTATTGTTAAGTGAAGCTGACCCGTATATCGTACCTAGATGAGATGGACAGGAATATAAACTACGAGTAATGGTACCGTCAACAGGGATACGGGAATTCCGCCTGCCACTGCCTTAGGCGGCTAGGCGTCCCCATCGTTGAACCGGTCGCGCGGTCCACTTCGGGAGTGCGACGTCACGGCGTCACCCACTTGCAGTTGCCATTGCCACCTGCAAGAGTGCTAGTCATGGGCCGTGGCCAGGCAATTGCTCTCCCCTCCGGCCTTCGTCCTTGCTCAATCAATCACACGCCACGTGGTGTGCCTTTTTCTTTCTGGTCGCGACAGGGACGGGTCCGATGGCTACCCCCAATTCCTCGGGTTGGTTTGTTCTTTCTAAGAACAATTCCATCGGTTTCGGCGCAAATTCCGGCTGCTGATTGTTGCCCTGAAAATATGTAGATTGCTTGTGGAGCTGGGTGATGGGGCTCGTCCGTGTGGTGCAAGAGCACCTGATGCAAGAGCAACCGCAACGTGTGAGCAGGCGGTGCACGACGTGTCATTGTCGCAGCACAGCTAGTCTTGCGTCAACGGGATCAAACAATAATAATCTGACCGAATAGTCGCTCATTTTTTTAAGCACGTTTCTCCTCTCAGAACTCGGATTGCTCTAGCAGAGAGATACTCTCTGTGGAATAAACCTGGTTCCAGTGCGCCAACCAGCAAGCCACACGTATCAGATGGTGATATTTTTCTTTTCTTTTTTATTCGAGGGAAGTATCAGATGGTGATCGCTACAGTACACTAGACACCACTGGCATCAGGTGGGAAGTTTATCACAATTCATTCGCACGACTGTCTTATTATTATACTAGACTAGAAAAAGCATACGCACTGCACGCATGCGACTCCACGTAACTCTAGTTAATTTGTTCACCTGAATATATCAATCTTGTTTATCAGTTATAATATAATGTTTTTTTCTTACAACAAAATAAAATAATATGAGCGGCCGGCTGCACGGCCAAGGCGGCCGAGCTGGATCGGTCAATGGAGTGACCGGAGGTGCAATGCTGGTCAGCCCAACACCGTTCTGGGGGCGGCGCTCCCGGCCGGCACACGGCGCTGTCAGTGGTCACCTCCGTCCCTCTCGGTCCACGGCGCGGCTACACCAGAAAAACTAACCACAACTACCTTTTGTGCCTGTGCCTGCCACCATCGCTCTACAGCTACAAGGGATAAAAACGCTTGCTTGCACGCCGCAGCCGTGGTGTGCTGCTTTTTTCTTTGGAGCTGACTTAGTTTCACAGATTTGGTCATCAAATTTACTATACAGAATTTTTATTCATCGTCACATCAAAATAACAGCACGTACATGGAGTACTAAATGTAGATAAAATCAAAAAACTAATTGTACAGTTTTATTATACTTTATGAGACGAACATTTTAAGCCTGTTTAGATCTCCAAATTGGGACTGAAATACCTGCAGTAGAATTCCTGTAACATTTCGTTTGTATTTGGTAAAAATTATCTAAACTTTAACTAATTTGGCTTAAAATATTTGTCTCGCAAAGTACAATAAAACTGTGCAATTAGTTTTTAATTTCATCTACATTTAATACTTTATATATGTGTTAGTATTTTAATGTGACGGGAAATAAGAATTTTATACAGTGAATTTAGTGGCTAAATTTAATGTACCTCTCGTTGTGGCATCTTCGCGTTATTGGTCGGAAAAGCATGGCATCTTCACGTCGCATTGCGTTGCGGTACCGTGGCCTCGTTTAGTTTACCGAATCGGTGCCGGCCGATTCACTGTGCCACCACTGTTGAACACTTTAGCTTTTTGTTTTTATTCGGTAATAATTGTCTAAATATTAATTAATTAGGCTCAAAATGTTCATCTTGTAAAGTACAACAAAACTGTACAATTAGTTTTTGATTTCATCTATATTTAGTACTCCATGCATTTACCGGTATTTTAATGTGATGAGAAATAAAAATTCTACATAGTAGAATTTAGGAGTGAATTTAAGAATCTAAACAAGGCCTATGTTGAAACAGTCAGCGTTGCACTGCTCTGCTTGTGCTTGTGTAGCCCAAGTTGCTATCGCACTCCGACGAGACAAGCGGCCGCCCTCTTGTTTTGTCCAATTTCATGGAGAAATTTTCCCTCCTTTTCTCAAAAAAAAGTGGCCGCGGCGTGTCGATGCTCCGGACAAACCACTGGCTGCAGTTTGACGAGTGAGTAAACAAGTACTGACGCGGAGCCAAGTAACCGCGCCGTAATTCTATTGGTGAGTACGACTGGCATGAACACGCAGGCCGGTCAGTCAGCGCCGGCACCGCAAGAGCCGGGGAAGAAAACAAGCTCAGGCCGTGAATTGTGCAAGCCTGAGCCATTCACACTCACACCCAGTCACAAATATTCCTTCGTAGGCCTTATTTAGATGCTCTAATTTTTTTAACTTTATTATTATAACACTTTCGTTTGTATTTAATAATTATTATTTAATTATAAACTAATTAAGTTTAATAGATTCGTCTCGTAATTTACAACTAAACTGTATAATTAATTTTTTACATATATTTAATGTTCTATACAATATTGATTTGATAAAGAGAGTGAAAAAATTTAGAATTTAGGGTGCATCTAAACAAAGCCTTCTTTATACAAGAATAAACATATGAGAAGAAAAAAAAAGAAAATCATATCCGGATAATTATAGGAGTAATCATGGAGTACTATGTCATCGGTCAGCACGATGTCATTGACTCGACGAGAGGCCGAGAGAGCACAGCGCAGGTGAGGTGAGGCGGATGCTTCAACAAACTTTCTCTTCTTGGTAGGTTGCTGTCACTCTGAATCCCCGAGGCATAGTCCTAGCTGAAAGCCGAAACAAGAATCGTCCTCGGCGGCAGGAGAACGAACCAGTTGATCAGCAGCCACAGCACCCAAGCAAGCAAGCTAGCAGCAACAAGGGGGGGGGAGGCGACCGGGCAAGGGGGCAGGCCGCGGCCGGCCACCCCTCCCGTCGCTGTCCGTCGGACCCGCATCGGCATCAGCAACTCGCCGAGTTGCAGGGCAGAAGAGGGCTGCTCCATCCATGAGGCAGCAGCCATGCTCGTGCTCATCAACAGATATTTCAGGAGCCGGAACACCACCAACAACAGCAGCAACCCCGCGGAAGGAGGCGGCGGCGACGAGATGGCGCCGGCGGAGGCCTCGACCTCGGCCTCGGCGGACGGCGACCACCTCCTCTGCCTGCCGGGCTGCGTGCCCATGCGTGCCGCCAAGCGGGCAACAACGGCGTCATCGGCGGCCACGGTCACCACCATCACCACGGCGATGGCGTCGCGGCACAACTTCGTCAAGGCCGCGGCGTCGGGCCTTCTCGCGGGGGCCAGCTTCACCAACCACGAGTCGCTCCCGCCGCTGCCGGACGCCTACGCCGAGTTCGCCGCGGCGTTCCCGCAGTACGCCCAGGGCGCGCTCGCGAAGGCCGACGCCATCCGCGGCGAGGAGTACCAGCACCTGGACCGCCACGTGTGCCTCGACTACACCGGCATGAACCTCTTCTCGCATGCCCAGATGAACTCATCCCTGCCCTCCACCTCCTCCGCGCCTCCCGCGTCCTCGTCCGCGTCCGCGTGGCAGCCGCCGTTCTTTGACATCGCGTACAAGTCTACGAGCCTGCGCACGCAGGTGCAGCAATGCGGGGACGCCACGGCAGCGGCGGCGAAGGCGGGCGGAATCGGCGCCGCGGTCACCAGGCGCATCATGGCGTCGCTCAAGATCCCCGACGACGAGTACGCCATGGTGTGCACGGCCAACAGGACCACCGCGTTCCGCCTCCTCGCGGAGTCCTACGCGTTCCAGCCAGGGAAGCAGCTGCTCCCCGTGTACGACTACGAGAGCGAGGCCGTGGCCGCCATGGCGGACAGCGCGCGGCGCCGGGGCGCGGAGGTCACGTCCGCGAGCTTCGCCTGGCCGAGCATGAGGATCCACGGCGCCGACCTCCGCAAACGGCTGTCCAGGGGCCGCCGCCGCGGCGGGGGACGCGGGCTCTTCGTCTTCCCGCTCGCCTCCCGCATGACGGGCGCCCGGCACCCGTATCTGTGGATGAGCGCGGCGCACGAGCACGGGTGGCACGTCGCGCTGGACGCGTGCGCGCTCGGCACCAAGGACCTCGACACGTTCGGGCTCTCGCTCATCCGCCCGGACTTCATCGTCTGCAACTTCTTCAAGGTGTTCGGCGAGAACCCCTCCGGCTTCGCGGGGCTCTTCGTCAAGAAGTCCAGCCTCGCCGCGCTCGAGCGCTCCGTCATCGCGCGCAGCATCGGCATCGTCAGCATCGTGCCCGCCCGCCGGTGGTCGCTCCACGACGGCTACTCCACCGAGCTGGAGCACTCGCGGAGCTTCCCCAAGCTTGGCGCCGCCGACCCGGACGACGTCGACGTCGAGACCACCAGCTCCTTCTCCGGCCCGCTCAGCTCCACCGCCATCACTCGCAGCAGGACCCTGCAGTCTGACACCGCGGAGAACGGCGACGCCCATGCCCCGGAGATCCGCGAGGTCGACGACAGAACGACGGCAGACAACGGCTTCGCCTTCTACGCGGAGGAACCCAGAGCAGAGAACGGACACGAAACAGAGGAGCAGCTGGCCAAGGAGGCCGAGGACGGAGAGAGCGTGATGGAGGTGGAGTGCCGGGGACTGGACCATGCCGACGCGCTGGGACTCATCGCCATCGGCAACCGGCTGCGGTGCATCAGCAACTGGCTGGTGGTGGCGCTGCAGAAGCTGCGGCACCCGCACGCCGACAACGGCCACCAGCTGGTGAAGCTGTACGGCCCGCGCGTCAAGTTCGACCGGGGGCCATCGCTGGCGTTCAACGTGTTCGACTGGAAGGGCGAGCGGGTGTCGCCGCTGCTGGTGCAGAAGCTCGCCGACCGCCACAACATCTCCCTCACCTGCGGCTTCCTGTGCAACATCTGGTTCTCCGACAAGTACGAGGCCGAGAGGGGCGTCGTGCTGGAGCACAGGATCGCCGGCGATTCCGTTGCTGTGGGCGCCGGAGGGAAGAAGAGGAAGGACGCCGGCGGCGACGTGGGGATCCTCCTGGTGAATGCATCGCTGGGGTTCCTGAGCAACTTCGAGGACGCCTACAGGCTGTGGGCGTTCGTGGCCAAGTTCCTGGACGCCGACTTCGTGGAGAAGGAGAGGTGGAGGTACACCGCGCTGAACCAGAAGACGGTCGAGGTGTAGAAGACGGAGAAGAGGGGAGGAGAGCACTGCAGATTGCAGCAGCCGGTACCCGGTAGCATCAGCTCAGCTTGGCACATTGGTACGGACGTACGGTTCAGTTCACTGTAAAGCACCATTCTTTTGGGATCAGCTCGGCCATCCCATCCAGCCATTCTTTCAGTGTAAACTGTCAGGTGTAAAGTGTAGGTTTTGTTTCCGTAATAATGATATCATTTGGTATATGGAACCATGGAGTTTGTGTCAAGCACAACCGCAAATAATTGTACGAAAGAGAAAACAAGGGTACAATGTCAGTTTTAGGGTGAACAGATTTACAGGATGGTTAACCTGATAATTCTAAACATAAGTACACCAAACAGAACAAACAATGATGGTCAACAGTGCAGTTATCTATTAACATTATTTTGTATTTCCTAGCCCCTATTGGCCATTTGCCACAGCATTGCTAACCTTGGTTACAATGTCAGTCAGATGCTTTCTTGTCATAGAACCTCCTATACATGGAATCAACTTTTGTAAGGAAGAATGTGCCAGGTGGCAACAGGCTTGTGTCTTGGCTTGTCTTGAAATCTTTTGCTCCGTAGCGGTGCTCCATCAGCTTCAATGTCTCAACAAACTTCTCAGGTGACGTCTAGTTACAAACAACAGGCCAAATTAGACTGCCGCAAAAATAATGCAAGCAAGGTCTCAGGTGAATGAATCAACTTTGGGAACAAGTCTAGCAATAGTTTCATTCCCACAATTGCATTCAAGAGATATGATGTGCCACAGCAAGGGTGAAATGAGGCAATGAGCATCACTGCATCTGCCTGTACTAGTTATTTGAAATTCCTGTTGAGGCTGCATGTCACACTTACAGTTACTATTCTATTTTTCTGTGATTTTTATGGAGTTCATAAGGAAACTATTAAGCATTATATGTTCCCCTATTTCTTTTGATAATGGTA
>CM041643.1:38722358-38736718 GCA_023333625.1 Bothriochloa decipiens
TCATGAGTTCACCCAGGCACACATAAATAAATGAGTTCACCCAGGCACACATATAAATAAATACCTGGAGAGTATTAAATTAAATCCCCAAACAACTAAATACTAGGCCAGTTCTGGTCAGCAATTATCTGGAATCTAATATTGCATGCCAAAGGGACACTATGGAAATGAATTCAACTTGTATGCCTTACTGTGCGCTCTAATAGTTTGCTGGATGATCATACTACAACAAGTTCCCTATCTTATCCTATCAGCAAGACTACAGTAGTAGACTGACCGGGAGCGGGAAGGAACTAAGCAGTGGAAGACCATACCACATGTCTTGAGTCGAGCTTTCCTGTTACATCAAGCACAGAAGCAATGTTTCCTAGGCTGAAGGGATGTTGTCCCTCATGCAATCTTAATGAGAACAATGTCGATGTCAAGCCACTGCCGTAAGAGAACATAATGATTCGTTGGCCAGCCTGTATAAGAAGCAAAACTTAGCTGTGCAGGATGAAGAAGATACATAAATGCATGGAATAAAAAGACACAAAACTCACTAGACTGTTGTGCTTGTTGTAGATTAGAGAGGCCAGTGCTGCATACAGAGATGCAGTATACATGTTACCAATTTCTTTTGGAAGCAAAGTTGACGGTTGAACTTTGATGTCATACAAATGCTTTGCAACTTGTTGAGAAGCCTGAAAGTGTAAGATCAGCTTAGTGCTTACATCAATTAAGCTTTAAGAATTATCCACCAAATAAGGAAGAACCTTTTCTAAGTCACGGCTTTGGTAACTTTCTTCACTAGTCAGATTTGCAAAAGGTAGAAGCTTCTCTTTAGCATCGCTGTCAACTGAGCTAGTGTTAAAGAAAGAAAAGAAAATAGATAAGAAACTTTGCCTGGGGACCAAAAACATTGAATAAAGAACGGGTAACTTGTACCTCCCAAAAAGGGAGGTCTTAGAGAACTTCAGAACATTATTTGGTTGACATACCAAAAAGGTAAGTATTAATATTAATAAGTAGGAAAATGAATGCAATTTAAGCATAAAAAAACAAAATGGACCTGCAATTGCGCATGAAATCATTGAAGAAGAGTCGAGCGAAACTTTTCTGCACAAGCTGGGATAATAAATGGAAGTGTTAGCATTCCACATAAATTAGGTGAATTGATGGGAAGCATTAACCAGCACCTAAAAATTATTAGTATTTGAGCAAGCATGAGGTCACAATACCTTATTATATGGAGAATGGAACACACAGTAATCTGCATCGGATATTGAGAACTGTTCTCCGACTAGTTTTTCATACCTAATGTCACTCAACATGCGTGAATAGGATGTTACTCAAGACCAATATAATAGTAATCGCAGCAAGCTTACTTGGTACAAAACTGTCTATAACATGAATCTAGAGCCATCAAGTAGCATGTTTGAGATAACTTCCCATCAACAACCTACATAATATAAGTCCAGGAAATAAGCAGCGGCACAGAGAACATATGATAGATATCTTGAGAAAGGAATAACCAAAAGCATCACTGTAATTTAGAGCAAACATGGCCGAATCTATGTTAACAGAAAACATGGCCGAATCCTACCGGATATTCACTTGCAAGATCTGGCTTGTAGAAATCATAAACGTGGGCCATGTGGGAAGCTTTGTATTTTCTTTCAAAAGATATAGGAGCATCTGGACCAATAAGCATTGCAATAGCAGCAGCACCCCCTGTGGGACGAGCAGGTCCTTCTGCATAAACCTGAAAAGAATAATTGCATAAGGTAGTCTAGTGCTTTCGTTGCACAGAGACAAAAGGGATAGACTAGGTTCCAAAACTAGGTGATTTGAGGTGACAAACCGCGCTATCTGTGCAAACGACAAGGCCATAGCGTCCATCCCATGATTTACTCTCAACCCAATTCACACAGTTCAACAGGGCAGCTGTTCCGCCATAGCATGCATTGCTCGAGTCAACTCCTTCGATGTCAGTATTGCCACTTTCCTGTGTTTGTATTTCATAGTAAATGTTGACAATGACAGATTATTAGGTGAAACTGAAGTGGAGCCAGCAAAATGATGAAATGACACATTAAGTTTGGGTTAGGTGGAGTGCTCCCCCTCCACTCCTTTTTTTTTTGTGTGTGTGTAATTTGCAGAGTCTGTCTCTCAGGGGACAAACCTCGAAAATTTGCATCAGCCATGTTTTGATGGACTTGCTTTTGTCTATCACCGTCTCGCTACCAACCTCCAGGCGTCCAATTAGCTTAGGATCAATGTTGTACTTTTGCAGTAGGGATGCAACAACTGTCAAGCTGAGAGAATTTCTCTTCATGAGCATTTGCATAACAAGTACAGCGTCACATGAAAAACATTCATCTTCTTCACTACAATTGCTTGCCATCTTCTACTCTTTAGTTTAGGAGGTTTAATTCCAAAGATACAAGGGAACCAACAGTTATGAACATACCTCATAGATACAACGTCTTCCACCTCGCTGCAGAATGCCATGCAATCCTGCCCAAGCCCAATTGTGTACTTCCCCTTGCTGGCACCGTCATGAGCCTCCATCGCTTCCTGCAGCCAATCAATGACTAAATGCATCAGGAGCCTACAACACATGATGCACAAACCAAATAAACCAACCAACCCATATTATCCCCTTATTACAACGCCACATCGAATTCAGTCCTGAACATCAGGCATCGCCCCTATGTGCAACATCTCATCTCACATGACAAATGCAGCAGGTGAATCGAACTTGAGGTTGATTCAAGTTATCTTATAAAAAAACAGCAGGTGGATCGAGCTTGAGGTTGATTCAAGTTATCTTATAAAAAAAACCGCACAATTCTCCACTTCCAGCAATCCACACAATCTGGGTGAAAACGGGAGCGGGAATTTCCACTTCTCCAATCGATGCGAATTCAATCACCTTCTTAACCCGAAATTTCACCTGCCAAACCGGCCTAAACCCCCTCGCGGCAGTAAACACTCTCCCCCCCAAAACTCACCCGTTCCCAGGGAAACACGCATCGGCACTGATCTCCACACTCCGGTGCCCGGAGCCACACATACGGAGCAGTGCCACATCACACGAGACGCGGCACGGTGGGGAGCGCAGCGAATCGGAGCGAGGGACGAGCGTCTCACCTGCTGGACGCAGGTGGGAGGGAAGTAGATGTCCATGGCGAGGATCCCGACGTCCTTGCGCTCCTCCTCCATCTCGGCGATCGAGACCGCGCCCGCCTCCTCCTCCGCTGCCGCCGCGGAACGGCGCCTTCGAGTCGAGAGGCTTCGACTGCGGGGCTGCGGCTGAGTGCGAGACCGCGAGGCCGGAGCGCCGGCTCGACGTCTCGAGCGCTTCTCCAGGCTCTCACACGCGATGTGGTGTGCGGGTTCGGGACTGCGTGTGCTCTAGAGACTCTAGAGTGAGGTGGAGATGGAGAGGCCCGTGGACGCGGAGCACGTCGTTGGCGTGGATGGTATAGAGCGGCGCGCGGTCTCAGTTCTCCGGTCTCCACCTGTCCCGTCCCGTCTCGACCGACTCTCGTGGTCGTGGCCTCGTGGGTCCGGTGGACACAGGATGGGAGATTTTTTTTATTTTTTTATTTGTTTAGGGATGGATGGAGGAAATTTTGGTTACTTGGGGCAGATAGATGAACCCGGCCCGTATTTTGCTCATCTGGAAAGACAGGCTTGACCACCTTTGTGAGGGCTTATAACTTATAAGGTTGTTTGATGTTGATGATGAGGGTAAATCTCCTGTTAAAGATGCAAGATCTCTCGTGGATTTGAATTATAAATCATCCTAACACTTTAGACATATCGTTTTTGTTACGCATTAGATATCTACCGCCATTACTATTTCATGGTAGCATATAAGTGAGGGAGGATGAACCAAAATTTAGGCGGGAGAGGGATGCAATTGCATAGCTATGAAAACTTCTCTATGTTCTAATGCCATATATAGTTCAGGTTCTAACTAGGAATCACCCGCTATATAAGAGGGACCTACTTTCTACTACGGGCATGTTTGGAATTATGGTGTTCGGAAAGTGGTGCGATATATCCAAAACGCACCCGATAGCTTGGGGTGCAGAAAACATGGAGGCTAGTATTCTTATTGTCATTGTGTTTAATTGGTCATAACAATCGACAACGCCGCGTGGTGTTTTGGTGCGATTATTATGTTTTACTAGCAAAAGTGCTCATGCGTTACAACAGGTCACACTATTAAGTTAATTAACATCTTTCTCACACTCATATTTCTGCCATCTTTGAATCCATAAACGATAATATGTAACGACACCTTGTCGACATTACGCCGAATGCATCTTATAAGTAGAAAGGTTAGTTGTCCATCTTCAACAAAATAGTCATGTATGGCCCATGGTTGGTTCTTCATTTGCACACGACGGTTGCGGCTAGCGCGACCCTGAGAGTCTAGACTTTCTGTACATGCATAGCTGTCTAGGCATGGAACCTGCACAGTTGGACGGCATGGTGAGGACGCTGAGCTGACGAGGCATGGGCGGTGCGATGCGCACGGTATACCGGCCTCGCTCGAGGTGTCGTCATCTTCCTGCTTTGCGTCGCCATGGCGTTGTCACCTTGCCTCGCCCACGCCCCCATCCCACGCCATGGCCGTCGGTCGCCGTGCATGTGGACCCTTGCTCGCCTCTAGCAATTTTGCTCATGGGTGTCTAACTTAAATCAACCTGTGTTTGATTTTGCTTATATACGGGTTGTAAGTTAAGATGATTTCTTTTTTGTTTTTTATTTGTTGATGACTTTGCACTTGGTTTGTAGCGCAAGGATCGATCTTAAAATTAAACAAATTCTTTTAGTCAATTTAAAAATGGAAGTCTTCTTGTATATAATTTGGAGCCTTTTAGTATGCAATTCATTTCTTATTTCAGCATTTGTGTACAAGTCAGACAGGAAAGAGGAGGATCAGGTAGGAAGATTAGAGCAACTCCAACGGTTTTTGTAATTTTTGTTTGACAAAACATGAAGTTTGCCAACTCTTAAATCAATATGGGAAGAAGAAAAAAGGTCATCTACAACGGTTTGGCAAAATTGACTTGCCAAAATCAAAAAAGAAAACCCGACGGCGCGGGAGAAAAGAGCGCGCGCGGGAGTAGCACGTGAGACGAAATGCCAAGCCGATCGCGAGTTTACATATATGCCAATCCATCTCAGGATTTTGCCAAGTTAACAAAAACACAAAGCTCATTTATCAAACCGTTGGATAGGAGTTTTATAGATTTTTTTATAAAAATAAGAATATAAAACTCATTTGCAAAACCGTTGAAGTTGCTCTTACAGCGGAGACAGAAAAAAAAACTTTGCCAGAATATGTTGGACAAGATTGCGGACTACGAAATCTATACTACCTAATAATTTATGGATTAGTGCATATCCTATGGTTCTGTCTGTATCCTATAAGATGATAGAGCACCGACGGGTAGAATTAAAAAGGACGGATCTGACGTGGATAGAAATTAACGTAAGAAAAAAGACGGATTGGAATTTCACCAATTAAACTCCTAATATGGAGTGCAACTTTATGTCCAATACGGACAATTTTAGGCAGTAGAGTGTGAGGTCAGGCGTGGCTAAACAAAATACTATATATGGTAATCCTACACGGATATATAGGTGGTGAAAGAGAAAGAGGCAGATAGAAATTTTCACAATTAGATATTAGGTAAAGATTCTCGCAGTCATTGTTACAAAGGCAAGGCCCAAATTCACCTCCATGACTCTCCACATGTGAGTACATAACACTATGTTGTCAAACAATTTCCTTAAGTGTGGTTTAAATTTTGTAGGAGGAACTAAGCACACATAAATAAAATTGACAAAAGGATTTCTAAGGGTATAGATTTGCAGTATTTTTCAAGAATATTTAAGAGCTAAAACTTGTATCTAGCAACATATATATCAAATATCAAAGATGCAGCAAGTTTGAAGGTAGAGGGGTATGTAAGTCTAGATTGAAAGAAAACTTTGTATGCTATTCCTTCTATCATATAAGACCTAAATACACGATCAACAAATAAAGAGAAACAACATTATTGAGATGTGGGCATATATTTTGAAGAAATGTGTACTCTTGCGTGTGAGAATAGCATGTACTCCCCGCTTTCTACAAAGTCAAACATTATTCACTTTAATTAAATGTATAAAAAATAATAACATTTATAATACATGTGTTGAATATATTTTTTAATTGATTTATTTAGATATGCATATGTTTTAATGTCTTTCATAAATTTAATTAAAGTTTTTTGCCTGGATCTTATAGCGACGCTTTTTATGTGACGGAGAATGTAGCATAAGCTGATAAGCTTGCAGGGGTTGGGGTCTGACTTCCGCTATCGTTCTGCGCTTCTGCGAGAGACCGCAAGCTACCAATGCCTCTTGATCTTGGGGTCCCCAAGCAAAGCAGCCTGTGCGTGGTGCCGATGACGACCATCGGTTTCATGCGGAAAAAAATGCGTGCTCCGCAATGCCCCCAAATACGCTAGCGGCTCCTCGCGGGCCTGTCGCAAAAGCCCTCTGAGGACCATGGCGGTTTGTGCAGAGGTTTGGCGGATAGCCACGGTCGTGTCGTCCTCGCAAACCTAAATGTAGTAATGTAGCATCATCCTTGCCGGTCACCACATCATTGTTGTTGTTGGTTTTCTGGCTAAACCGCGCGATTCCGGCACGTGAACTGTGACGAACGACAATGACAGAACGATGTGTCAGTCTGACAATTTTGGCAACAACGGTCATGGCAACAAAACAAGCAGCGCACTCTTTGAAATGGGCTGAGTTGGGATATTAAGCTCAGAAGAAGCCCACCAGACATACTTGGCATACGACACCCCAATACAGTACTCCTATGTACATACATGGGCAACTCGTCAGACAGAGTTTGTGCCCCTTGTATATGCTGTGTGCACGTGGTATTCGTTAAAGAACTCAAAAGAGTCCTCCAGCTAGCGCCTAGCTGTACCATTGCAGTTTAGCATGAAGACCTGCCACAGTAAGTCATGAGCAGGCAAAGCACTCACAGCGAGTCATGAGATGTAGTTTTTCATGATTGTCCTAAATTGAAACTTATGTATATAAACTATGCACATATCCTAGGCTATGTTCATCGAAACAGCTAAACAATGCTTTAGTTCAGTAATTAATTTATCACGGTAATTTGCCAAAACGATGAGTGGTCTCATGCCAAGCATCTAGTGTTGGGTCAAGAACGTATATGTTATGGGATTAACCTAGATAATACGACTAACCATCTATGAGTGATAATTTATCTTATTTTAACAGTGCAAAACTAGCATATATAATATATGTAGTAAATTAAAGCATATAAAAAAGTATACATATAGTCATAGTTTTTCTAAACTGTGGTTAACCTTTATAAACTTGCTATATTTGCGTTAAACATTAATTCTTCCCAATCATTCGCAAAACAATTAGTGGATTTATATTCTAACTAACACATAGTCTAATTAAGTGGAAATTGCATATGTTAGAGGGGGGAAAGTAGATAAGACTAACCATCAATACAGAGATTACCTTGCCTTGATAAGATAGTTACTCGATCCATTTAGGATCATCCTAGCTTTACCTAAGTCCAACATTTTTGTCCTTCACCATCAACCAATTTCTTTTTTTTGACACATCTTATCTAGGTACAGCTGTAGCATCTGTTCATAAATAAACACACATCAACACCACACACACGCACACGACATTCACACCACAAGTACACTAACAGATCTTGCGGAGATCACCGAAACTATCCAAGACTCCGTAGACGACGGACACATCGTTATCTCTTTGTGACACCAGACTCCGTAGACGACGATGTTGTACCTGAAAAAACGGAGAAAAACCCGGTGAAAATTGGTGCGTCGCACACGACATTCACACCACAAGTACACTAACAGATCTTGCGGAGATCACCGAAACTATCCAAAACTCCGTAGACGACGGACACATCGTTATCTCTTTGTGACACCAGACTCCGTAGACGACGATGTTGTACCTGAAAAAACGGAGAAAAACCCGGTGAAAATTGGTGCGTCGAGCGGCTGCTCCACCACTAGGAGATATTGCCGCACGAGCTATAGCTCGTTCCCACCGTCAACCAATTTCTAAAGATTCATATAATCGGCACAATATGCGGCTCTCTTATTGGTCGTTAGAAAACACCATGAGATTTGTATTTGAAGATTCAAAATAAAAATAAATATTTGATTGAGAACAAAACCCAGAATGAAAATTAATAATTCAAATAATTGGTCTTGCATTATAAAAAACATAAACATGCAAACATATAATCAACATAATTTGCAGCTCTCTTGTCAGTTGTTAAAAAATTAATAAGATTTGTATTATAAGACTCACGATTAAGACATACTTCGCATCTGATTGAAAACAAAGCCAAGAATGACAATTAATTAATAATTCAGAAAATGGAGAACTAGGTCTTGAGGGAAAAAAACATAAACATGCAAAATTGCAAATATAATATTCTCCGTAAGGTCATCTACTCAAACAAGACATGCGATTACCGCTGCGGACTGCGCAGTGGATCCCGCGCGATATCTCTTGACGGATGGGCCCAGATCTCGCTTACCGGCAGGTGGTCCCCAGTTATCACGTTGGATCCAGCTGGGCCAATCCGGGGCCCAGCGACCCCGTCCGGGTCCCGCTCCGGATCCCTTGCTCCCGGTGCGCAGAGTCCCATACACGCGACACGAGCCGTAACCTCCGCTCTCTCCACGACGCGTGTCCCGGAATAGCCGGTCCCTCCTCCGCATGGGCCCCCCTCTCCTCCACCACAGCCACACTTACACCGCGCCGGGGCCACCTGTCATCCACAATTTTTTTCGTAATTTGTAGCACTGGTCCAACCTGTCAGAAAAGCTTGGGGTGGCTGGGAGGTCACGAGTCACGCACGGATGCAAGGCCATGCGCATGCTAATGCTAATGCTCGACCTAATCCCGAATGGCCGCTCCCATAAGTACACCTTAATTAATCATCAATAAGCAAATATGTCCGTGTATTACAACGAGAATTATAACTTGTATCATTTGTTCTAGAATCATATAGCGTACGACGGTTAGACATATCATATCTAACTCGCATGAATATAAATCATGAGTATAGACGGCTATGTCTATGGCTAGCGGCGTTACATGTTCGTTTTACAGTGTGCGGTGGCAGCAGCTGCCCTCAACAGCGACGCTAAGGCCAGTGAGGGCTCCCGTTTATTTGGCCTTGTGTGCCTCGCTACCGCCATCATGGCCTTTCACGTCCAGTCTAATGCGGATGAGGTCCTCACAGCTATCCAACCTCGCCGCCTCCCCTGGACAAGTGGATCTGGTTGGCAGTGCAGACTGCGGAAGTCGCGGCGCAGAGTCTTGATCTGATTTCTATTTGGATCAATTCGTGCTAGCCAAGCTCGCCAACCTGCCTGCACGAGCAGACCTTGATGGCGGCGCTGAGGCACGTCGCGGACACTTTGGGCGACCTGGAGGCTTGATCTGATTTCCAAATCGATCGATTTGTGTATGGGTGGATTGGTTTGATTTTATAAGCTATTTGTGTTTCCGATACTATTTTCATTTGAGCTGGGATTTGGATGGGAAACCATCCATAATGATAAGTGTCAAAGTTGAACGACAACAACACAGACAATTCTCTTTCATGTCAAATTTTTTTGACTATTTTTTTCATCTTTGCTGTTGCGTACTATTCTTGTTGGATTTAGATTTACCTTTTAACCGATCTTCACCGTGCGAATAGAAGTTAGGATGCCATAATTAAATAATCCTAGTTCTAAACGGACTGTAAACGCAAACGGAAGGAGAGGCAAAAAATTAAATATAATTCTAATTCTGTACAGACTGGACGTAGAGGAGAGAAACCTACCGTCACCGATCCAAACACGGAGGTGAAAGAAAATTGGGTGGAAAATTTTTCGTTTTTTTAAGATAAAAATAAAAATATAGATAGGGTGCAAATTTGACAATCGTGCGTGGGGCCACGCCGGGGCCCCACGCGTCAGCAAGCTGGGCAAACGACAAGGAGCCCTGGGCCGTCGGATGCGCGCCCGCCGCGCAGATTAATGCGGCGGGCCCCGGTACAGGTCAGCCGGGTCCCCCGGCGTGACCCGGTTGGGCGGTGGCCCCGGGCGTCATGGTCCCACCGCCAAGTGACACCGCCTTATAAATCTAGCTCTCTCGCCCAAGGCGGCGAGCCAAGTAAACCGTCCCAGGCGAGCCCCTGCCCCACCTCCGCGCTCCCACGCGGAAGGAGAGGGACGAGCGAGGAGCCCCCGAGCCACCGAGACCGAGCGAGCGCGGTTACACGAAAATCCAATCTCTCTCCCCTTCCCGGCTCGGTTCGATTCGCGCCACGCCATGGAGGCGCAGGCGCAGGACAACAGGGCTGAGGAGGGGGACGGTGCGCGGCAACACCACGCGGCGAGCGGTGGCGTCGCGACGGCGGGGATGGCGATGGGCGCGATCCCCATGCACGGGTTCATGGTGCCGAAGCCGGAGCCGGTGGAGTTCTTCGGCGGGATGGCCATGGTGCGTGGCAAGCCGCCGCCGCGGAACCGGGACCGGCACACCAAGGTGGAGGGCCGTGGGCGGCGGATCCGCATGCCCGCGGCGTGCGCGGCCAGGATCTTCCAGCTGACGCGGGAGCTAGGGCACAAGTCGGACGGCGAGACCATCCGGTGGCTGCTGCAGCAGTCGGAGCCCGCCATCATCGCCGCCACGGGCACCGGCACGGTCCCGGCGATCGCGACCACGGTCGACGGCGTGCTCCGCATCCCCACGCAGTCGTCCTCGTCCTCCAGCCCCTCGTCGCTCACCACCGTGGTGGCCGACGGCGACGAGGCGTCTGCCGCCAAGCGCCGCCGGAAGCTGCAGCCCACGCGCGCGGCCGCCACCGGCCCGTCCCTGCTCGCCACCGCGGCGCCCGCGGCCGCGGCCGCGTACTACCCGGTCATCGCCGACCCGCTCCTGCAGGGCACCGGCGGAGGGGCCATCTCGGTGCCGAGCGGCCTCGCTCCCATCACCGCGTCGGGCGCGCACCAAGGGCTCGTCCCGGTCTTCGCGGTCCCTGCAGCGGCCGGCAGCCCCGGCGGCGGCGGCAACCGCATGATCCCGCAGGCCACCGCCGTGTGGATGGTCCCCCAGCCTGGCGCCGCGGCGGGTGGCGGCGCGGGCACCCAGCCCACGCAGTTCTGGGCCATCCAGTCCGCGCCGCAGCTCATCAGCCTCGGCGGCGGGCAAACCGCCGTGTTCCCCGCGGCCGTGAACGTCGCCGACTTCCAGCAGCAGCAGCATCAGCTCGTCTCCAGCATGTCCCACAACAGCAACTCGGAGCACCTACACCCGCAGCAGTCCCACGAGCAGCAGCAGCAGCGCGGCGACGCCGACCATCCGGAGGAGGACGACGACGATGACGACGACGAGCCGGTGTCCGACTCCAGCCCAGAAGAGTAACAAACAACACACCGTAGGCCCAGAAAGTCCAACCCCCAACTCAAAGTTTAGGTTCCTTTTGCTCTAATTTTAATCTCTCCCCCCTCCTTTTCCCTCTCCCCCTTTTCGCAATCCTCCTCCTTATGATGAACTACATGATGCTTTCTGTTCCGTCGTAGCAGCTCACGTTCAGTGACCCAGTGTTAGTGATAGGGAGACGAAGAGGAAGATGATGAAAGAGTAGTAGAAGCAGCCTGTAATGCAAATGAAATTGAGCAGCTGATTTGTTATTGAGTTAATTAACGACCTGTTGCTAATATAATTCTTTTTTACCGCGTCGCAATTTTTGTTCTTGCGGCATGGGTTTTAGGACTCCGCCACTGCTGGTGCTAGTTGCGCTAGGGATGGAGGCGAGCGAGGCGGAGCGGGCAAGCACGTGCGTACGTGGTGGCAAAATTTAACGCACACGGCCGGAGAGTGGGGGCCGCCGGCGGGGGTGGGTTGCTTTTCTTTGGCTCCGGCGTGTGGGGCCGGGAGCCGGTGGTTCCGGGTGCGGTGGGGGCGCGGGCGGCGGGCCCCGGGCGCAAAGCGATGATGTGTGGTGGTGGGTCAAAGCGCGCGCCGCGCCCTCGCGGACCGTGCGAGCGAGCGCACCAGCCGCTGGCCGGTTGGGGACTGGGGACAGCCAGGCAGCGGCCAGCCAGGAGCTGCCCGTCACGTGACCGGTGGCGCGGGCCCCGCCCTCGGTGCAGGTGTGGGGTCCTGCCTGCGACCTGAGCGGCTGGTGGGCACCGGCCCCGACACGTGTTGGGAGGCTGCTGGTGGGGCCCTGTGGGCCGCCCGGGTGCCGTGCCATGCCCCTCCGTCCACTGTGCAGTGCTCCCCTCTCTTTCTCTTCACGCTCCGCCGTTGGGAATAGGGACCCCGTCCCGGTGGGGCCGTGGATGCGGTGGGTGCGGGTGACGTGGGACCCCGCGAGTATCCGCACGACGGATCCCAAATCCAGTCACAGTACAGTGTCGCTGTTCCGTTGCAGTTGCAGGTTATTAACATAATAAATAACACCAGGAGTGTATGTTACTAGCTTCAAATTATTCAGTACCCTACCGTTAATTACAGTACAAATGACGCTGCTGCTGCTGCTGTTATCGGTTAGACAAAAAAGATTGAAAGAAAAGGGGGCGGCGTCTGCCGCCGTGCCGGCAGCAGGCACTCAGCAGCCGACATGCCCGTGGCGGCTCCCGGGAAGAAAAAGATAACGGGAAAAAGGGTACTGTAACTGCATCTGTGCTTTGTCTTACCGCAGCTGACAGAACGAGTACCACTTCACTGCTACTGGTCGTGTAGCAAGCAGAGTACGGCGATAAGACGGAGAGAAAGCGGCCGCGCGGCTTTTCCCGCCGGCGAGTGGCGCACGCACGCTCTGCGCTTTCCGTCCAAAGCCCCTACTACTACAACTAGTACTGGCTACCCGCTGGAGTCGAGCCACGAGGCCGCCACTAGCGAGCATGGAGCGCGGCAGGAGCTCGGGGCCTGCCTGTTGTATTAGCATTTTGCTCGTGCACGGAGCACGGTGTCGGATGCTTCCTCCCTCCGTCCGGCCGGTCGGCCCTGGCCGCGTCGTTTCGCTTTTCTTCCACATCGGCCCCATTCATCCACCCACCACCGCACCTTTGGTTTTGCGCACGCACGCACGCATGCCAAACGACGAGGCGCTTTTGCCAAATCATTTCGCGGGTTCCTCGCCCGCGCCCGTCGGGCGTCCGCTCTCGCCGGCAAGCTGGCACACGGCGGCCGCGGATGGTTGGTCATGATAATCTCGTGATGGGCTCGTGCGCGGGTTTTTGTTTATGAGCTCATGACGGGGGTGTGTACGTGCAGTAGTACTTCACCGGACCATGCTGTGATTAGCCGTTAACGCTAGTGCTGCTGGTGCTTCGTGTCTGCTGTCTGCACTAGTGTACGGCGTCCCACGGTCTCAAAATCCACGACTAGTACTCTATTGATTCTGATGATGAAGCTGCGTGTCGTGAACATTGTGGCGCTACTATCCGCTATCGCAGTATGCTGTAGTACTGCGCCGGGTTTATTGGCAGGAAGCCATGAAGCAGGCGCAAGCATTACATCATCAACTGTTCCACACACAATAAACGGCGCTAGCTGTCGTCGCATCAACCATCATCGTCCAGCAAGCACCATGCCGCATTGCAATTGCAAGACAACTACTACGGCCTCCACTTGCAGCCTCTTCCCCGGGCCGAGGAGGTAGGCGAGTGGAGAGAAAATCCTCTCCGTGTCGCCGTGTCCAACCGATAACAATGACAAACAACATATTTCTTTTGTTTTTTTTTTCCAGTGACCGTGTTACTCGTATATTTCATTACAAGGAGCATAAACAACACATTTTCGTTTCCACAAACGTACGTACGGAGTAACCCCTTGCATCACGTGTTCCTTCACACAATAAACACATCTAGGCACACTTTTGCAAAGGACCCGTCGTGCCCCTTTCTTCCTAGGCCTTGTTTAGATATCCAATTTTGGGTCCAAAATTCACTATGTAGAATTTCTATTTTTCGTCACATCAAAATGTCGACACATGTATGGAGTACTAAATATAGATGAAATAAAAAACTAATTACACAGTTTTGTTGTACTTTGCGAGACGAACATTTTAAGCCTAATTAATTAATATTTAGACAATTATTACCAAATAAAAACAAGATTACTACAGTATGACGGGACATTTACTATGCAAATTTTAGACCCAAAATTAGATATCTAAACAAAATTAGGTATCTAAACAAGGCCTAGTTCGGCAGGGGGGGGGGGGGGGGGGGGGGGGGGGGGGGGGGGGGGGGGGGGGG
>CM041643.1:38736818-38778188 GCA_023333625.1 Bothriochloa decipiens
CCCCCAGCTTTCTCTACTCCACAACCTTTGTTCGGAAGCGGTTACCTTACCGTGTGACCCGAGTCGTGTATTACTTCAGCTATCGCACGGCCAAATCGGCCGGCGGCGGCGGCGGGCGGTGCTGCGACCCTGCCAAGGCTTCCTATCCTACCTGCGCTTGAAGTTGAGGTGCTTGGCGAGGAACAAGAGGAAGGCGAAGAGGCCGATATTGGCGAGGTGGTGGCAGGTCACCGCCGCGAGCCTTGCCTCCGTCTCTCCGCTCCGCCGCCACCGTTAACTTCACCCGCGGCTACCTCGGCACAATCCTTCCTACCTAAGGTACCGATATGCACGCACGCTAGCTATTCGTCCAAATTCCCCTATAGAACGTGAGTGATAGAGCACCTGGACAAGAGTAAGACAACACAGCAAGCAAGTAGTATGGAGAAGACGCAGATAAGAAGTAGCCATTAAACCATCATATGTAGGAGCTATTTTCAGGATGATTTGATGTTCAAAGTCTGGATTTTTGTCGTGATCTTCGTATTTCTTTACTTCTGAAATATTCTGATTTCTCAACATCAGGTTTTAATACATCTTCAGGTTCAGAGATGAGGTTTAGGTTGCCTCTGAACCTCACCGATGTGTTATGTACATGTACTTATGTTTTTTTTCTTTCCGAAAGAGTTGTTATTAGTTCGAGCATTAGAATAACTCCAGTACTTATGTTTTTTTTCTTTCCAAAAGAGTTGTTATTAGTTCGAGCATTAGGATAACTCCAGGTTATTAGTTCAAGAATTATATTCGAATGCTTGTTTGATGAAATAAGTTAAGGATAGATAGCATCTACTGAGTCGTAACTGGATGTTGAAACTTACTCAGATAACTTTGAGTCAATTGTACGCAGTTGCAAACTTGCAATGTTGATTAACAAAAGGCAAAGTGCTTTTCCCCTCCCAAACCATTTTGTCAATGCTCCAGAAACAGATTTTTGGGAGTATATTTTTTTGGCTTTTGTTGGAGTCTTGGAGATGCTCACACACCTAAGTTCTTTTTGAGTGAACAGACTTGGTGAATTTTGCCTCAACCTAAACCGGATGTGTTTTTGTTTTTGTTTTCTGTATAAAGAGCACTGATGGCTGATGCTAAGGCCCGGTGACCTGATCACACGCACTACAACCAGGGAAATATGAAGTATGGTGTGTCTTGCTAATACAAACATCACACAGAACTGAGAACTGCAGTGGTTCCATTCCATCTAGCTCTCAAGATTCAAAAACTGATGAACTCTAAAAAACGATTCAAAAACTGAAAGTCTGAAACTATGACAAACAACATATTTCCATTTTCTGCATCTTATTCATTACACTATTTGCACATCCCTTGCTACTCTTATTCCTTCACTTGATAAAGACAGTTAATTACTCTTGTCCAATTCATTTCTCTGTACTAGCAATGTATGCACACTTCTGCCACAGGACATATCGCCCCTTTCTTACCAGCATTTTCTACAGTTTAGTTAGGAAGTGGTTACTGTCTGACTTGAGTCAGGTATTACTTGCAGCCATCGCAAACCAAATCGGCTAGCAGCGGCGGCGGGTGGTGGTGCGAGCCTGTGAGGCTTCCTACCTGCGCTGGAAGTTGAGGTGCTTGATGGCAAAGAAGAAGAGGAAGGCGAAGAGGCCGATGATAGCGAGGTGGAGACAGGTCAACAGATTGAAGTAGCGGCCCTGCAGGCCCAGGTATCCCTCTAGGAACTCACGCACCGTCTGCTCCCCAAGGCCTAGCACCAGGATCTGCTCCGTCCTGTCTCCGAGCTGTGAGAACATCAACCCGTACACCGTCCATGCCGCCGGGTTGGCCCAGTACAACCACCGCCACCACACAGGCATCAGCTGCAGCAATTTTACTCCACTCTTCAGGTATAACGTTTGGTTTAGTTTGATTTGGTTATGTTTGGTGATTTCATGACCTCTCTAATGGATTTGATCCATTTCTCAATTGATTCAGAATGGTGGTGTGTACCTCTCTCGCAATGATGAAGCCAGAGAAGATGTTCCAGAACATGAAGATGAGGAAAGACAGCCCCATGGCGATCTCGATGTTGGGGGTCAGGGCCACCGTCACCATCCCGAATAGCGTGTAGTACATGAAGCTCATCACCAGGTACACGAAGAACCAGAAGAACTTGACGATCGTCAGATGTAACCCGATCATTGGGTACATGATAGACAAGAAGATCAGCAGCTGCACCAACATGTAAGGTAATTCCACCAACACCTGCAACATGTAAACGTCGGTTCATCATCTGTGCCAAGCCTGTTGCATTGAGAACAACAGGGATTATTCCTAGAATAGATCCATCGTTCAAGTGTGTTGTTACCTGAGCAATTGTGTAGGCCATGGTGCAGTACATGCCTGCTGCCTTTTCACGGTAGAGCACGGCTCTCTCCATTCCCACCACTGGCTGTAGGATGCTGCAATTCATGAAACCCAGGAACAGTGCTGATCCATATACGATTCCAAGTATGTTGAATACATCTTGCTCATCCTTGCTGTTGCACACGAAATCCATGTTAGTTCTTAATTGCTTGTGGCACAATAATGAAATTATTCCTGAAAGATAACTGTAGAACCCTGCTTACATGCTTGAGCCAACTTTCCAGAATACGATTCCAAACATGATTGAAACAGCAAAAGTGTTTATGAACCGAACAACATTGTGCTCTGAGTTTTTCCAGTATGCACAACTTTGCTTCCATAGGCATGCCACACATTGTGTTGTAAAGTTTTGCCAGTAACCATGAGGAAAATGTAGATCTTCTATGTTTGGTTCTGGTTGCTTCAAATCATCAATTAGAAGCCTGTTCTCCCTGTAGGTGCCATCAAGAATTCCATTAGATTCTAGCAGCTAAAATAAAGTCATTTGCAGCTTTATGGCTGTAGTACTGTACCTACCTGTATAGGGAGGAGTCGTGATAAATTTCTGCATAGTCCACTCTGATTTCAAATTCTGTTATGTATGAACTGATGTGTAACATCCATGCTGCTGGATTTTGGCCCTTGTTTATTTTAGGAACGCCTGGTATGGCCTGTTACAAAGTAATTTTCAGTATCTTCTTCTTTCTGCATCTTACAAATATAAAAGTCCATCTCAGGCAATCTTACCTCGAAATACTTTATCATGTTGCTGGAGAGTGGACCTAGCGAGCCATTGTATATGAGTTGCCCACCTCTTTTCATAAGCAGAAGCTGCAATTGGCCAAATTGAATTTGAAACTCAGAAGGGTAATTTCACTGTAGCACCTCTACCTACTTGTACAAACGACCAGTTTATCATGTAGTTCTTTGATTATTTTCTACTTTATAGGTCAGGGCTGCATTTTACTACTCTATGCATACTTCTCTACGCTTGTCCAGTTTGTTTTGCTGTTTAAGTTTGTCAAGAATCATGTTTGTTTTAGTTGTGTAATTGCCTTGACACCACTCCAGCACTGGACTATCATGTTTCTCTATTCCTTGTTGTTGCTATATTTTTGTGTACCTATTTATACCATTTGAAATCACTCATACCTCATCAAAAGATTCAAATATCTCGATGCTTGGTTGATGAATTGTACAGACAACAGTTCGTCCAGTGTCAACTGTCTTTCATACTGTTCTCATGACAATAGCCGCAGCACGAGCATCCAAACCGGTGGTTGGCTCATCCATGAATATGATGGAGGGACTGGCCACCAGCTCCACAGCTATTGTTAGTCTTTTCCGCTGTTCGGCTGACAGGCCAGTTGCTCCTGGGATGCCTACCATGGCATTCTTCAAGTCAGTGAGCTCAACAAGGCTCATGACTTCTTCAATGAATAACTAAAATGTGTTTGAAGAGAAATCTTCGTCAGAAACTAATTTCTAGGCTCCAGCTGGGATAAAGAGGGGTTGGGGTTGAAACACAATACACATACTTCTCTTTGACGAGGTTTAACATTTGAAGGCAGACGAAGCCATGCAGAAAACTTCAGTGACTCATATACAGTGAGATTAGGGGAGTGAATGTCAGTCTGTTCACAGTAACCTGAGATCCTTGAGAATGTCTCCTGCTTCTTAGGGTAGCCTACTATCTTAACAGTCCCCTCCATATATCCCCCAGTTTTTCTTCCAGCCAATACATCAAGCAATGTTGTCTTGCCAGCACCAGTTATCCCCATCAGAGCTGTGAGCACTGCTGGCCTAAAAACACCACTGACATCTTGCAGCAGCTGAAGCTTTCTCTCCGTTACTCCATTTGTCATCTCCTGGTGGGATATTTGCATTCTCTTCTTCAATACGTGATTGGAATCGTTGAAGCTACGGGTAAGATTTTAATAAGTGGTCAAGATATTACCTTAGGCTTGTCAACAAAATAGTTGATATGATCAAAGACAAGGGAGAGGGGTCGAAATGGGAGGATAACTTGGTCATTTGACGACTTGCCATTTCCAGCCATCTTCCGGTGGTACACGAAATTTACTTCTGTGGTCTTGATGTTAGCTTGAGGTGTGTGTGGAACTGCAAGTTGTAAACATAGCAGATAATTATTTTTTCTTTCTTATTTATAATATTTAAAAGGTCCATGAAAGATAGGTATACACACAGTTCATGAACTCTAATGCGAATACGCTGAGGATGTTGAAGGCCAGCGAGTATCCAAATAAAATGCTGACACAAATCCAGTACCAGTGCCACTCTTATCTTGAGGATAGCTTCACCGATGGTGCTTGCATTGTTATAATAAAATTCCTATCAGTAACAAAAGACCAAGAACCTTAGTTTAATTGCGGAAAGGATATAATACCATACGATATCAATTCCATGTGTTGAAGTTAGTGTTTACTGTAGCCCATCTTTTGTCATGGAACTCGTTGAGGGCAATTGCATTCTGTGCATAGGTGAATGGGGACGTCCAATATCCCCAGCGCAACCATGGTTGGAGATCATCTGTTTCAGTGTACAGAATTGGTTAGCAACTTATTCCACGAAACCTTCATTATGGAGTATGTCTTGCACCCATGCTTCTGGAGTATGGAGCTAAAATTATTTGAACTTTTGATATGACAAAGCCTCCAAGTATGTGGATTGTTACAAGTGCTGCATTTGCTAGCATGTTGGCCACCACTTGTGTCCTTCATATGGCCGCTATGAAGCGACACAGGCCTATTGACGTTTGATGCATGGCAAACAGTACCAGAAAGTGCTGGATGAACCTGATAGGGGAAGGTGCATATCCAATCATGTAGTAGGTTAAGCCTGTCCAGAGGCCTGTCTCAACAAGTGATATTGGGATGCTAAGAAGGAAAACTGAACAAAGGAGTCCCTATCCTGGCAGTGCTAGTAACTCTCTTTGTTTGTAGAAGGTGGGAAGCCGCTTTACTGTCATTGCAATTTCAGTTATGCCACTGTAGTTTACTATGACGAGAGCAATATAAAGTGCTCCCATGTACTTGTTGGCATCACGTACAGAATTATCACTCATTTTTGTTCTCAGGAAAAGTGTGGATATCACCAAAGCCATAACAGTTATCTGTATGATCTTGAATATATGGAACAGAGAGTTTCTTTTTACCAGCAGTACTTCCCTTGAAAAGCATGCCTTGAAAATTCATGATCTCAAATGTCGTGGAGCTATCTAGACCTGTTGATATATCATCCATAAAGAAGCATCTTGCTAGACCAACTAGCATCTCCCCTACATTAAACAAAATCACTTTAATGTATACCAACTTCAGCTATGTTCCAGTTAAATATCTCCTTGCTCTGTTCCCCCATTCTAATATTCTGCTACTTATTCCATCTTACTTAATAGTTATAAGCATTCTGTTTGAGCTATATTCATTGTTTGTTATCATGAAGATTCCTACCCTCATAAGATTTTGCATTCTTGAGGTTGCTTCCAGTGACAACTATATAAATCCTCTAGCTATAAATGTATTTTATCCTCAGATAAAATACTAGGGTATCAGCACACTAGGGTATCAGCACACTCAGACAAGCCAAGTATCTGCATATAATCAACTGTTACTACTATATCATCAAGATATATAGCAAATCGAACAAGTAACCAAGTTACCTTGATAATATAATTTGTTGTGATGTTGCTTCCTTCTCCAAAAGTGGTGGCCTGCAGAGAAGAGCTATTGAGTAACTAAACGAGACATAATCCAGTCTTACGAAAACAAAATACTCCGTAGTACAGAATGAGCTACCTTACTGAATGAATCAAGATCTTGGTCCACTTTATTGGTAACACCCTTTTTACTTCTTATTATTGCTTCCGCTAGCATCTCTGAGTTTGTCAATACACAACTTTGTGTCACTATATATGCCATGGAAAAATTAATAATATTTTAAATACACTATATATACTTCTTTCTCGAGTTAAAGTGCTTGCATTGTTATGAATTGCATCACATTCCGAAGATATTCAAAATCAATAGCTCACTACATGCAAGAGGATATCTTACCAAATTCGTTATTAGTTCTCAGCATCATGGAAGAGAAATTGATTGTCTCTCTTACTGTCATCTCAGCATGGTGAAGATCATACTGGCTAACATACGTACACAGGTACTGCAGTGTAGATGAATTCATTTCTTCTCCATTGTACATGACCTTTCCTTTGAACTATTAGGAATCATTGATCATTAAGAAAACACAATTTTGTTACTCAATGATGAACGTTAATTTGTTTTTTCTTTTCTTGTTGAGTTCTTTTGAGAGAGACCTTGAGAAAATACTTCATTTGAAAAACCTTGAAAAAAATACTTTGGGTGGCATGCAGGTTTTGATGATTGATGAACACAAGTGTGTGTGATTAATGTGTGTGTGTGTGTTTTATAGAGGTTCAGTCACATTTGAGTTAGTCTTATTGCGGCCATATGAAGGTTCTTGGCCATGAAGTTGCAACAATATTTGTGCAGATTAAAGATAGTACTGGATTCAAGTGCAAGCTTGGCGTTCAAATGTACTTGACATAGTGTATTTTTCTTTGATTTTTGTCCATACAAATAAGCGGAACCTACTCTAGCTTAAGTTAGAGACTCACGCCACTGGCAAGTGGGCTGTCAGTGGCACTGATTGCAATCAGGCCACTTTCCATATAGTGTTTATGTTTTTGTTTTTATCTTTGTTCGTGCAATTAAGGGAAGCCGATTACTGTAACTTAAGTTAGAGATAGAGATACTTGTGTAACTGAGACTGAGAGAGACTTGTGTCATTGGCAGCTGGGTCTGATTGTAGTGACACGAGTCCGTCTAACTTAAGTTAGAAGAGAATCACCCCTATTAAGAGGGTCAAGACCAGTAGCTTGATGGGAGTTAAGTTGAGAGCATTAGGATACACATGTGGTGTATTCTCACCAAGTAAGTGCAAAAGTGGTTCTATTGGACAACCTCAAAGTTAAGGTTATCAGAGTTGAATTGGACTAGACCAAACTTAAAACACACTGGAAATATGTACCGGAGCATGCACCCCATGATTGGGACCCCAACAGATTATCAATTGGTACTATGCTTTATTCAATTTTGGCATGGCCAAGGTGTGTTGAGTGGTCATCATATGATCCGGTGTACTTGGGTGGCACTCGGCGGATTATTGAGTGAGGTTGTGACTTGACTGTGTCATTGTGAAGAGGCCAAGGTATTGAAGTTCATTGCATGATCCGATGTGCCTGTGTAACCCTCATTGGAGAGCTCGGTGATGTATCACTATTGGTGTTTACCACCACCTAAACAGCCCAGTGAAAGACTAGGTAACTTTCCCGGTGGAGCTATATTTTTTGGAGGCTCCTATGTATGCTCGGTTTGGAACCTGTTGATCAAGAGTAGAAGGGGGATGCTCACTAATGAAACTTGAGTCTTGGTAACTCAATGAAGCGTAACCAAGTCTTGGTGTCTCTTCGGTGCTTGGATTTGAGGCTAGTGACATTTACCCAAGACCACATGAAAAAATTCCAGTTGTCTTTTGTCCTTCCTTTCGTGCTTGCATTTCCATTCTTGTTAATTTAGTACTATGATTATTTTTGTATGCTAGAGTGTGCTTAGTCATATAGGCTTTAAATTCTCCTCAATTAAAGACCCATGACCAAAGACATGTTAGCTTGATTGCACTAAGAACTTGATTTAGTGATCTTTATAGTCCTAGGTCTTAACTGTGCAAGGGGTGATTAGTTTGCATATGTTTAGGTTTTTGCATAAAGTTTTTAGAGCCCAATTCACCTCCTCTTTTAAGCCATCCGGTCATTTCAATAGCAACAACCTACCTTCAAAGAAGAATCCAGTTTTCCCGCCAATGCTTTTAAGAAAGTTGTCTTCCCTGAACCAGGTGCTCCTAGAAGAAGTGTCATCCTGACATAATGGGATACATAACTCAATATTCCAACAGACTGTCAAATTTGGACACGTGCATTTTCTTGATCAAGGACTTTATATTGAGATAGTGCAGGTGTTGGGATATGTCTTTACTATGGCAGCTAGTGAAAAATACAGAGACATTTACCTTGAGGTCGAATGATCCCGCTTACTTCATTTATGATTCTGATAGGTCGTTTCCTTGCAACACAGATCTGAGCACATGTTGCTAATTCCTGAAAACAGAATAAACTTTTCATTTAGAAATATTTCCCCCAAAATATGACCTACCAACTTTGCATTGCAAAACAAACACATGCATCACATACACTTGTATTTTAGCTTGCTAAGTACAACAAGCCGCAGTATTTTTCTTCTGTTCTGGATTTAACTACTTGTTCACTCCAAACTGGGCTAAGATGGTCTGCAGATTTACCGATCCTGTCTCGGTTAACTTTTTATTTGGTGGTTGTACTACATTTGACTACATAAGTGCTGTTGCAATTTTATTGTGGTCAATCGAAACACCATATTCATAATATCTTATGTTTGTGTGGACCTTGTGGTACAAACCTGCAGTGGCATGTAGAAGCATAGGAGAAGGGATTGTAAACCAAATTACACAACAAAGAAGCTCTCGTGTGGAAGGTACGTGCACCCAGTCTGGTCACCAACACACATTGTGATGATGTGCACGGGTCAAAAGAGGTGGAAGTATATAAATAAAAAAGATGAGCACGGCGGTTTCAAAGGATTGGAGTCAGAGTGCAGAGTGATGTATGCTGATTTAAATCCTACCTTTACCAGGACTCACAAACGTGCGCTATTTGGCTTTTAATTTGGTTAGGACTTGAGTATAGAATTCTGTTAATTAGGAACACTAAGTCCTGCTTCCATGTATGAGGGTTTGGAGGGAACTATATAAACAATAGGAGGCCATAAGCATCAACCAAGCCAACGCAAGTCTCTCATCGAAGACTTGTAAGGAGCAATTGGAAACACTTGAGGAATAGACTCTGCATTTTTATTGCAATAGATTCTAGATGGGGGCAACAATATATCAAAGGATCTTATTACAAGATCAAGTAGGGTTGTGAGAGAGTAACAATTACTTGTACTCTTTGGAGTTAGACTCCCTAACGTAAACTGCGCTCACTTTATTATTATGTCTAATGTTATTGCGCCACATATTGGAAGTTTTCACCAAGGTCGACCCCGTATAGGATAACCACTTGCTCGACTAATAACACTTAATTATGACATCACCCTAACTGCTATGTGCTGGTATCATGTATATGATCTTTAAGCTTGTGAATTTAATTTGAGAATTTGTAACATTCAAGAATTTTAAAACTTGCTCTATTATTGTATCCTTATTTTATCCTTATAATAGTCGCCATTACATACCAACAGTATATGTGTGGGTCGTGATTGATGTTTAGGACGCATATTGGAGACTGACATGTTATCTTTGCTTAAACAAAGACAGTTAGGCTATACATAACTTACACTATGCAGATATTAGGAACAAACCCCTCTTATTAATTGAGGCGGATATTTTTATTTTTATTGTGAACAAAGGCGGATATTTTTAAACGTCATCTCTAAAAATAACACGTTGGGCAGTAGCTAAATGATCGTCTTTAAAAATCATTTATAGAGCGTGGATATCCTAAGTGGGGTATCACATGCAACCATCTTATGGGATGCCTGGCTCTATTAATAATAGAGGCAGACATTTTATGGCGATCATTTTAAATAGCTATTTAAAGGGGTGGGTCTTTTACAGCAACTCTATGAGCCTCTTTATATCCTTCCATATGTATATAAAAGAGATTTAGTGAAAAATGTCTTCCAACATTTTTTTTTATTAGATCTCCAATATTGTATCCTCTGTTCATAATTTCTCGCTAGCTAAAGATAGAGAAGAGGATTGGTTCTCTAGAATGCACACAAAATATAACATTTTTGAAGGGTGGAAAGCTATAGAGAGCGATTTTTATTTAAATGACTCTTGAATAAGGATTTAGAGTGAGTTTAAAAGACTCTTGGAGATGCACTTAACGAGTGTTGCCTCTGTAAATAATTAATAGAGGTGATACGCCTCTAGAAATAGTTGCCTAAAATAATTCAACTTTTTTTTCATTCCAAGTTAGATGAAGACAAAATCTATATCAAAATTGTTGAGCTCAACGAGATGTACAACATTGTCAAGTTTTTTTATTGAAATTATTTCAAGTAAAAAAATAAAATTTACTTGAAGTTCTTGTATTCTGTAATTTAAAATTTACAATTTTTAAACAACCTTAGATGTTAACATATTCTATACCAAAGTTGTTGTTTTTAACACGATCTATAACTTTATAGTTGAAATATTTTTTTACTAAAGTCATTTAGTGCACCACTGCATCTGTTATTTTCTTAATTCTCCTTAAAAATATTTTCCTTTAATTAATTAACGTCAGTATATAGGTTAATTAATTTAGCCGCATCGCAGAGGCGGAGTGAGAACGGAAGGAACGACGATGGAAAATTTTTTGGCGCTTTGGTAACATATATATATATATACCCGCGCGGCGTTGATGGCGGAGTTGAGCAACGTCGGGACGGCGCGGCGGCCGACAAGCACGTCCGCCTCCACCGTCATCCTCTCGAACTGCACCTCCGTCTTGGGCGCGTCCAAGCCCAGCCTGATCCACGGAGCATAATAGTGCAGGACCATGGATGCATTGCATGGTATGCGTCAGGCCGGGATGGGCAGCTCATAACATACAGGAGTCAGGACCACGCACGCACCTCTGTTTCTCCTCGCGCACCATCCTGAGGAAGCCGCGGTTGTCGTCGTGGGTGAATGGCGGCGGCTCCCTCCTCCCGGTCTTCGTGGCATCGTACCCGTACTCCATTGGCGCCGCCGCCGACCGATAAGCTAGTAGCGCGCACTGGCAAAAACTTTCTAGAGAGTCTTAATATATAAGCGCATGAATTGTCGGCACACCACAGTTCTGTTTGTGTGTATGTCATATTGGTTATCTCATATGGGGACGAGTATTAATATTTGATATTGACTTCTGTATGTGTACAACGTGCGTACCTAGAGTCCTAAGTCCACTAGAGAGAGCAAATGTCGATGGATATAACCAGGCACAAAGTAAACATGATATCAACACTAGTAAATTTATTTAGAATTTGTTTCACAAGTACTTAAAAATTAGCAGAAACCCCACGGCAAAACGTGCGGGAGCCACAGAGCAAGCTCAAAAGAACAGAACCAAGTTGTGTGGCAGAATTAGAACTGGAGTCACACTTATCAATGGACTGACAAAATGATTCAAACAAGAGTTTGGTCCATTGCACATAGCGAAATAGTGCTGAGATGTATAAGTGGGCAATGACCAAATTATTTTTTAATCTCAAGAAGACAAAAACCATTAGAAGCAGAGTAATCACTGAATGTACAGCCATCGGAAGCAGAGTAGCCTGCAAGTACATTGTTCACGAATAATTTTAGGCCACTGTCAATTATTAATTTCATTCAGTAGAAGGTTACATTGTTCAGTAAGTTTTAGGTTTACAATCTGTTGTGACAAAGTAATTTGTATTCTACAGAAAATAGTAAACAGTCAAATTGTTCAAGGAACGACATGAGAAATCGATAAGTAAGCTAACATGCCTAGTGATGCCCGCTGGGAAAGATACGGCGTGATTTGCTTTCATAGTTGTAACATACAACGTGGGAAAAATACGATATGATTTGTTTTCGTGGTCGCCGCCAGTGCCTCCACCTCCCTGTACTCCATCATCGGCGCCGCCACCGACCGATAAGCTAGCACGAACTAGGAAGAAATTAACTTTCTAGCGAGCTATCTACTTTGCTGTCCTAATAAGCGAATTTAATATATCGTCGGCACATCACAATTTTTGAGTTTATGTCATTTATGTGTACTGATTTCTGTATGATGTGTGCGTGCATACCCTGAGAGAGCAAATGTAGATGGATATATATAACCAGACACATTATGGTCCCAGACTTGTCCCGGATTATATATATCATCAATGTCTTCAAAAATCTCATTGTTAGCTCTTATTTTTTTTTTAAACAGGCATTGACCCGTATTTCATTAAGAGAAGTGAGAATGGTCAATAGACCTACACATAGGTAACATAGAGACTCGCTGATAATCTATAGATTACCAACAAATCCCACAATATAGAAACAAAGCAAGAACATGGGGTGGGGGACCCCCCACCTAACAACCCCGCAACTGAGTCTAATACAAGATAATTCTCAACACCTAGGTAACCAGTAGTGGTAGTAGCCGTAGATGAAAACAACGGCAAAGCATTCGTCCAAGAAACCTTGGCAGCAAAGCATCTGCCGGAAGAGAACGACCTCGGTGGCGAAGCATCCACCGGAAACCACCTCAGCGGCAAAGCATCCGCCGGAAACGCACCGCTCCTCCGAGTCACTAAGAGCCACTGCCCTCAGGACCACGGGCGAGGAGAATCACCCTGAAGAAAGACAACGACCTCGGCGGCAAAGCATCCGCCGGAAACGCGTGGCTCCTCCGAGTCACTAAGGGCCGGAGCCCTCAGAACCACGGCCGAGGAGGACCTTCCTGGAGATACACCGGCGGCAAAGCATCCACCCAAACGATTGCTCCTCCGAGTCACTACATGCCAAAGCCCTTAGGACCATGGGCGAGGACTTACCTGAAGAAACCCCAGTGGCCAAGCATTCGCCCAAACACCCTCGACGGCAAAGCATCCGCCGAAAACCTCGGCGGCAAAGCATCCGCGGAAGACAACTACGGCTACCAGACCACCAAACTAGACTAACCAAAGTGAGGAGAATCAATAAAAGTGAAAAGGCACAGTGCAACGGCCACAGAGCTCACACGGGAGGGACGACGAGCAGTAGATTGGCACGATGGCGACAAGCAAGGAGCATCAACGAAGCCTTCAAGAAGTTAATGACGTCCGCGGACGCCAAGTTTGTTGTGGATAGCATCCAGGGACTTTCATCCACGGGCTTGACCCATCGGGTTCCGACGACGAACCGAGGACGACGCCTCCAGGAAGGTGATGACGTAGGGGCGCCACCGTCGTCGGCTGGCAAGAAGCCAAGCGGGTTTTCACCCAGTCCATCGTTAGGGAGAGATGCCATCCACGCCACCATGACGTCGATGCCGCACCGCCAGGGCGGCCGCTCACACCACCATGGTGCGAGGCAGCGCACCACCGGCCCCAAGAACCACATTGCCGAAGACGCCGAACTGGCAGCCATAAAAAATCGTCGGAGTGAAGAAGCAGACGGAGCTGGCAGAAGGGCGCAATAGTCCCCATCCAGGCCGGCCCAGCCAGACCACGGGACAGGGGCTCGGCCTCGGTGGGTGCACCCACCACCGCCGCCCCATTTGGCCACCCGGCCGGCCCCACGACCCACCGCCGGGCGCTGCAGCAGCCACCGCCACTGCCCAACGGCCCACCGCTCCCGGACGCAGATCCAGCCCCTGGGGACCAGGACCCAGCCGGCAGAGGCCCGGATCTGGCCCCCGGGCGCCGGCGTCGGCCGGAGGGGGCAAGTGCGGGGGGGGGGGGGGGGGGGGGGACGCCGGCGGGGTCGCCCCGGAGTCGCCCGGTCAGGGACGCTCGGGAGAGGGGACTAGCAGGGAAATGCTCGATGACTTGTCTTTGTATGTCATCTAGATCCTAAACTTTTAAAGTTTTATTTTATTTCTAGGTGCTGAGATTTGTCTCCATGTGTTATCTGGATCCCTAAACTTGCATAGTATATTGCTTATTAGATTCAAATAAAACTGATCTAGTCACGACTGGATCTCAACCCTCCATCCCCATTAGAAATGGCAAATGGAAGTGATGGTTTTTTTTCCTAACGCTGGCTTCTCTATCCCTACATCGATATCCAACACGGTTCTATATAAATTGGTAGTGATAGCCTTAAGATCATTGTTAGGTTAGGATTAGAATCGGCGGTGCACTTTTGAGTAACATCGCCGGCTGGCATTGCAATTTGCAGTGATATCCTTAAGATCATTGTTGGCTTTAGGTTTAGAATTGGTCTGCAGGGTGGCGAGGTCGGATAGCCTCCCTGCGAGTGGTGTCACAGGACTGCCTTTGTGCGAGCGTCATGGCAGGATGGCTTAGGACGGGCGGTGAAGCCGGCCAGACACTTACTCTTCGGTCTGCACGAAGGAAAGAGGGAGATAAAACTGGCGGATAGAGCCCATGAACGGAGGAACATATCAAATTTACCATCCATGCTATCGGTTTCCATTGCTACAACCAAACACAGAACATCGGCATCCTTATGACATCCTGGTCCTCTCAACCACGGAGATATAAGATCATCCCATCTCACAAGTAGGATAGACCTATCCTACTTCATCTTGACTTCGATCCAAACACCACAGCACGATAAAAAATATGTAGCAATAGGAAAACCTTAGGAATCCACATGTCATACTTCTCTATTCCTATGGGAATTCACAACAAAGGGAAATTTGAAAAGAATAATGGTCTTTAGCAAGAGCATAGGTGAAATACATGAATTAGACGCTTCAAAGCAACAGCTAGCCTTGCAAGTGCCGACACAGCAAAAATTCCATGAGTTTTTTTTTGACCGAAATCAGCAAGGGAAATCCTAGCCTTTTTTTAATTTTTTATAATGCAAATCTGTTTAAATTCGTTTCCACGGGAGTCGAACCCAGGTCTGCTGGGTGCTACTCAGGTGCTCTAGATTTTATGAGGTTTGAGCTCATGTCTTTTCTTTTCCTATAAAATGAAGTTATAGGATTTAAAATCCGATGCTTCCTTTGTTTTTCCTATGAACCAAAAGCTAAAAAAAAGGAAAAAAATTCCTTTGAAAATTCAATGCTACAAAATCTTTTGCCCATCGTATGAACCAAAAGGGCCCTAAAAGGGAAACGTCCTGGTTCGACCGTTGGAGGACTGTGGCGAGAGATGAGAGTATGACACGAGGACCCATTTTTTTCAGTCTTCTCCCTTCTTCCCCGCACAATCACGCCGTCCATGGACATGGCATCCCCAATCCTGGCGGCTGCGCTAGCTGTTCCTGTTCGCGTACCCAATCGCGGCTGGCGCCACATCCGGCTTGCCAACCCCCCGCGTCGTCACCATCCTCTCTCCGCCCTGTTCGCGAAGCACCCTCAGGCGACGACGGCACGCGCCGTGCGCTCCCTCCTCCCGTTCGACCGCCTCGCAGGTGACCCCGGGCATTGCCTCCGTCTCCCTGCCGCCGCGGCCCAGGCCCTATCGATTTGCCGCCGCCACCATTAACTTCACCCGCGGCGGCCTCGGCACAAGTCATCCGTAAGGTAACGATATGCACGCTAGCTATTTGTTGGAATTCCCCTAAAATAATAGAGCACCTGGACAACACAACACCACATGCAAGTAGTGTCGAGAAGAAACAGCAAGAAATAGCCATCATATGTATGAGTTGTTTTCAGGATGATGTAGCGTCGACAAGAAACAGATAAGAAATAGCCATCATATTTATGATTTTTTTTTTTCAGGATGATTCGATGTTAATGGTCATCTATGACATCACTAGCATCTCTCCCCAAATCCTGCTCATATTCCAAAGTCTGGATATTTGTTGTGATGTCTTTATTTACTTCTGAAATGTTCTGAACATCAGGTTGCAATACATGTTCAGGTTCAGAGATAAGGTTTAAGTTGCCTCTGAACATTACCATTGTGTTATATACTTGTTTATGTATGTTTTTGTTTTCCAATGAAGTTGTTTTAGTTAAAGCATTAAAATAACTCCAGGTTATTAGCTCAAGAATTATATTGGAATACTTGTCGGATCAAATAAGTTAAGGTTCGATAGCAGCTACTGAGTTGCTTTGTCGCAACTTGGTGTTAAAAGCTATTCAGATAACTTTGAGACAATCATACGCAGTTGTAATGTTGATTAGCAAAAATCTAAGTATTGGTGGCTGGGTGCTTTTTCCCTCCCAATTGATTTTGTCAAGTTTCTATTTGTTGGATATGCTTACACACCTAAATTCTTTTTGAGTGAACAGACTTGATGAATTTCGCCTGAATCTAAACCTGATGTTTTTTTTCTTTTTCCTTTCTCTAGAAAGAGTAGTGACACTACGTCGGCCCCATGCGCGGATGCTTTGCCACTCTGATGGTCTTGTTGCTTGGGCAGATGCTTCGCCGTCGGTGTCGCTTAGGCCCCCTCGCATGCAGATGCTTGGCCGCCGTGAGCGTGTTGGCCCCATCCACGGATGCTTTGCCACATCGATGGTTGTTGTGCTTGGGTGGATGTTGCCGCCAATGTTTAGGCCCCCTCTCATGCAGATGCTTTGCTGCTGCGAGTGTGTCAGCCCCATCCGCGGATGCTTTGTCGCGTCGATGGTCTTCGTGCTTGGGCGGATGCTTTGCCGCCTGGAGTTTCTAGCGGATGCTTTGCCGTTGTTATCATCTACGACTTCACTTCACTGCTGGCTACCAACGTGTTGTGTTCTTATGTATTAGGTTCAGCTAGTTGAGATTGTCAGGTGGAGGGTCCCCCCTCGTGTTTCTTGCTTTTCGTTTGTGTTGTGGGCTTCGTTGGTAATCCACGGATTACTTGCGAAGCCTTTGTATCAGTTACTTTGCCGTTCTTTCGGCTCTTCTTCTTAATGAAAAACGCCTGAAGTCAAGCATCAATATGGTGTGTCTTGCTCATATAACCATCACTCAGTTCCATTCCATCTAGCTCTCAAGATTCAAAAACTGAAACAATGCCAAACAACACGTTTCCATTTTCTGAATCTTAATCATTACACTATTTGCACCCCCCTTGAACCTACTCATATTCCTTCACATGATAAATACAGTTAATTACTCACTACTGACTCATTTCTCTGTACTAGTAATCTATGCACACTTTTGCAACGGGACAGGTCGTCCCTTTCCTCCCAGACTTTTCTACAGTTTTGCGAGGAAATGGTTACTGTCTGACCCTAGTCGTGTATTACTTGCAGCCGTCACACAGCAAATCGGCTGCGGCGGGTGGTGGTGCGAGCCTGCTAGGCTTCCTACCTGCGCTGGAAGTTGAGGTACTTGATGGCGAGGAAGAAGAGGAAGGCAAAGAGGCCAATGATGGCGAGATGGAGGCAGGTCACCAGCTCAAAGTAGCTATCCTGCAGGCCCAGGTACCCCTCCAGGAACTCACGCACCGTCTGCTCCCCGAGCCCCGGCACCAGGATCTTCTCCGTCCGGTCTGCGAGCTGTGAGAACATCAGCCCATAAATCGTCCATGCTGCCGGGTCGACCCAGTACACCCACCGCCACCACACAGGCATCATCTGCAGCAATTTTACTCAACTCATCAGGTACATGGATTGGTTTGGTTTGATTTGGTCAGGTTTGGTGATTTTATCACCTCGCTAATGGATTCAATCCATTTCTCAACCAATTCAGATGGGGAGTGTGGTACCTCTCTCACGATGATGAAGCCAGAGAAGACGTGCCAGAAGATGAAGATGAGGAACGACAGCCCCATGGCGATCTCAATGTTAGGGGTCAGGGCCACCGTCACCATCCCATACAGACTGTAGTACATGAAGCTCATCACCAAGTATAGGAAGAACCAGAAGAATTTGCCCGCCGTCAGCTGGAACCCTATCATTGGGTACACAATTGATGAGAAGATCAGCAGTTGCACCAACATGTAAGGAAATTCCACCGACACCTGCAGCACATAAACCTTCGGTTCATAATCTGTGCCAAGTCTGTTGTTGCGATAAGAAAAAATGGATGTTGGTTGAATGTTGATGTGTGTTGTTACCTGAGCGATAGCGTATGCCATGGTGGAGTACATGCCTGCCGCCTTTTCACGGTAGAGCACAACTCTCTCCATTGCTACCACTGGCTGTAGGATGCTGCAATTCATGAAACCCAGGAACAGTGCTGATCCATATACGATTCCAAGTATGTTGAATACATCTTGCTCATCCTTGCTGTTGCACACGAAATCCGTGTTAGATCTTGATTGGGGCATAGAAAATAAATTTAATAGTCATGAAAGATAATAATAATAATCAGCTTACATGCTTGAGCCAATTTTCCAGAATACAATTCCAAACAATATTGAAACAGCGAAAGTGTTTATGAACCGGACAACATTGTGTTCTGAATTTTTCCAGTATGCGCAACTTTGCTTCCACAAGCATGCCACACATTGTGTTGTAAAGTTTTGCCAGTAATCATGAGGAAAATGTAGATCCTCTGCGTTTGGTTCTGGTTGCTCCAATTCATCAATTATAAGCCTGTTCTCCCTGCAGGTGCCACCAAGTATTCCATTAGATTCACTTCCACCTTATTGTTTTTAAGGTAATTTGCAGCTTTATGGCTGAAATACTGGACGTACCTGTATAGGGAGGAGTTGTGATAAATTTCTGCATAGTCCACTCCAATTTCATATTCTGTTATGTGTGAACTGATGTCTAACATCCATGCTGCTGGATTTTGGCCCTTGTTTATTTTAGGAACGTCTGGTATGGCCTGTTACAAACTAATTTTTAGTATTTTCTTCTCTCTGCATCTTACAAATATAAACGTCCATCTCGGCCAATCTTACCTCGAAATACTTTATCATGTTGCTAGAGAGTGGACCTAGCGAACCACTGTATATGAGCTGACCACCTCTTTTCATAAGCAGAAGCTGCAATGGACCAAATTGAATTTGAGACTCAGAATGTAGTGCCTATATACCTTCTTATCATGTAGTTATTTGATCGCTTTCTGCTTTAGTTACGACTGCATTTTACAACTTTATACATAGTTTTGTACATTTGTCCAATTTGTTTGCAGTTTAAGTTTGTCAAGAATCATATTTGTTCTAGTTGTGTAATTACCTTGATACAGCACTGGACTATCATGTTTCTTAATGCTTGTTGTGGGTATGTCTACCTATAAGGCTATACCATCTGATCTTGTTCATACCTCATCAAAAGATTCAAATATCTCGATGCTTGGCTGATGAATTGTGCAGACAATAGTTCGTCCAGTATCTACTGTCTTTCGTACTGTTCTCATGACAATTGCTGCAGCACGAGCATCCAAGCCGGTGGTTGGCTCATCCAAGAATATAATGGAGGGACTAGCCACCAGCTCCACAGCTATTGTCAGTCTTTTCCGCTGCTCAGCTGACAGGCCAGTTGCTCCTGGGATGCCTACCATGGCATTCTTCAAGTCTGTGAGCTCAACAAGGCTCATGACTTCTTCGATGAACATCTGAAATGCATTTGATGAGAACTCTTGTGTCAGGAAATAGGTTCCAGACTCCAGCAGCGATAAAGAGGGGGTGAAGCTGAAACACATACATCTCTTTGATGAGGCTTAATTTTTGAAGGCAGTCGAAGCCATGCAGAAAATTTTAGTGACTCATAAACAGTGAGATTTGGGGAGTGAATGTCGTTCTGTTCACAGTAACCTGAGATCCTTGAGAATGTCTCCTGCTTCTTAGGGTAGCCTGCTATCTTAATAGTCCCTTCGATATATCCCCCAGTTTTCCTTCCAGCTAATACATCGAGCAATGTTGTCTTGCCAGCACCAGTTATCCCCATCAGAGCTGTTAGTACACCTGGCCTAAAAGCACCACTGACATCTTGAAGCAGCTGAAGCTTTTTCTCTGTTACTCCATTTTTTGTGATCTCCTGGTGGGATATTTGTATTCTTGTCTTTAGTATGTGATTGGAATTAATGCAGCTACCGGGTCAGATTTTAATAAGTGATCAAGAGATTACCTTAGGCATGTCAACAAAATAGTGGATATGTTTAAAGACCAGGGAGAGGGGTCGGAATGGGAGGATAACTTGATCATTTGACGAATTGCCATTTTCGGCCATCTGCCTATGGTACACAAGATTCGCTTTTGTGGTCTTGATGTTAACTTGATGTTTGTGTGGAGCTGCAAGTTGTAAATAGGGTAGATAATTAAAATTTTCATTTAAATTCAATCGATAGTTACGAGGTTTGTGTTAGATTGGTATACATACAGTTCATGAACTCCAATGCAAATATGCTGAAGATGTTGAAGACCAGCGAGTATCCAAATAAAATGGTAACACAAATCCAGTACCAGTGCCACTCCGTGAGCAGCCCTCTTATCTTGAGGATAGCTTCACCAACGGTGTTTGCATCGTTATAATAAAATTCCTATCCGTAACAAAAGATGAAGAACCTTAGTGTAATTAATTTGAAAAAGGATATACTACCATATAGCTATCACTTCCAATTGTTGAAATTAGTTCTTACTACAGCCCATCTTTTGTCATGGAACTCATTGAGGGCGATCGCATTCTGTGCATAGGTGAATGGGGATGTCCAATATCCCCAGCGCAACCATGGTTGGAGATCATCTGTTTCAGTGTGCAGAATTGGTTAGCAACTTGACAAAACTGTTATTACAGAGTGTATGTAGTGTACTCATGTTTCATGGTGTATGCTAAGCTACATTCATCTAACCTTTTGATATGATGAATCCTCCAAGTATGTAGATGGGAATAAGAGCTGCAGTCCCCAGCATATTGGCCATCACTTGCGTCCTTCCTATGGCCGCTAAGAAACGATACAGGCCCATTGACATTTGATGCATGGCAAAAAGTACCAGAAAGTGCTGGATGAACCTGACATAAGCAATGGGAATCTTTTTCTTACTTTCAAGTATTGAAGCACCAGAGGTCATTCAGCATATATAAGTACCAAGAGATGAATACCTGATAGGGGAAGGCGCATATCCAATCACATAGTAGGTTAAGCCTGTCCAAAGGCCTGTCTCAACAAGCGATATTGGGATGCTAATAAGGTAAACTGAACAGAGGAGTGCCCATCCTGGCAATGCTAGTAACTCCCTTTGCTTATAGAAGGTGGGAAGCCGCTTTATTGTCATTGCAATTTCAGTCATTCCATTGAAGTTTACTATGACGACAGCCATAAAAAGTGCTCCCATGTACTTATTGGCATCAAGTACAGAATTGTGACTCATTTTTGTTCTCAGGAAAAGTGTGGAGATCACCAAAGCCATAACAGTTATCTGCATGGTCTTGAATATATGGACCGTAGAGTTTCTTTTCAGCAGCAGCACTTCTCTTGAAAAGCATGCTTTGAAAATATTCCATCTGGATATGTGGCAACTTGCATTTACTTTAACCACCTTATTCTTTCCAGTATTGTTTGAACTGCACAGTTTGTCTTCTGCTAGAAGAGGGAGATAGGACGTTCTGAAGGATTCTGCAAATTTTTCAATTGTTTGGTACTGATGCTTATTATGATCACCAGCCCAGTATTGCTTTTGGTCCATCTTAGAGGTTACCTGGTCAGTGGCCAATTGGAGAAAACTTGTTACATTATTCTTGGAAAAGCACGTGTATTGTGGAATAGCGACATTTTGTGACTGATGTATTAATTATCTCAAATTTATCCTAAAAAACACGAAAGTTATCCTCGAACACTTTACATTTTTTATCAGGTTGCATTACTGCTATATGTAGTTATTCCTTATAGACAGTTAGGCACATTTGATGGTTGATTACCTCTTGAAGGAAATCGGCTACGTTCTTTCTGTCAGGGCATTTGAATCCCATAGTTTCAAAGAAGTCTGCAGCATTTTCTCGAGGACCCTGATACACAATTTGCCCCTCACATAAAAGTATAATGTCGTCAAATAATTCCAATGTCTCAGGAGGTGGTTGCAGCAAGGAAATAACCATTGTGAGATCCATCAAATGGGCCATCTGTTGGAGAAACTTCATGATCTCAAATGTCGTGGAGCTATCTAGACCTGTTGATATATCATCCATAAAGAAGCATCTTGCTAGACCAACTAGCATCTCCCCTGCATTAAACAACATCACTTTAACCGTATGCCAACTTAGGTTAGGCTCCAGTTAAGTATCTTTCCTTACTCTGTTCCTTATTGTAATATTCTGGTTAGTTACTTCCATCTGACTTGACAGTTATAAGCATTCTATTTTAGAGCTAGTCATTCTTCATTATCATGAGGATTTGTACCCTGGTAAGAACCTTTTGCATTCTTGAGTTGGTGGAATGTCTGTTATTGTGGCTTTGTTTCAGATTGAAGTGTGTGCTTCCAGGGGCAGCTACATAAGCCCTATAGCTACAATGTATTTTACCATCAGCCTTGATAGGAATGCTTACCAACTGTGGCTCTTTTCTTTTGCCCTCCAGATATTCCTCTTCTCATCTCGTCTCCTACTAGGGTATCAGCACACTCAGACAGACCAAGTATCTGCATATAATCAACTGTTACTATTATATCATCAACATATACAGAAAATCAAACAAGTTTAAGTTACCTTGATAATATAGTTTGTTGTGAGGTTGCTTCCTTCTCTAAAGGTGGT
This sequence comes from Bothriochloa decipiens, assembly GCA_023333625.1. Classification (NCBI taxonomy): domain Eukaryota; kingdom Viridiplantae; phylum Streptophyta; class Magnoliopsida; order Poales; family Poaceae; genus Bothriochloa; species Bothriochloa decipiens. The sequence goes on from CM041643.1 coordinate 38,759,584, forward strand.
GGCCTGAGAGAAGAGCTATTTGAATAACTAAACAAAACATAATTTGGTCTTGCAGAAACAAAGTAGTACTGAAGAACTACCTTAATGAATGAATCAAGATCTTGGTCCACTTTATTGATGACATCCTTTTTCCTTCTTATTGCATCTCCTAGCATCTCTGAGTTTGTCATTCCATACAAACAGGAAATTTGTGTAAGTATAGATGCCATGGAAAATTTTATTTATCTTGAGCTTTACATAGATATTTCCTTCATGAGTTGAAGTTTTTGCCTTGTTATAAATTGCAGCACATTCTAATGATCTTCAAAATGAATAGCTCACTATACGCAAGAGTATGTCTTACCAAATTCATTATCGGTTCCAAGCATCTTGGAAGAGAAGTTGATTGTCTCTCTTACTGTCATCTCAGCATGGTGAAGATCATACTGGCTAACATAAGCTCGCAGGTACTGTGGTTTTGAGTAATTCATTTCTTCTCCATTGTACATGACTTTTCCTTTGAACTGTTCACAATCATTGGCCATTTAGGAAATATACATTTATGTTAGACATAATCTGCTGTCATCCCATCCTTCTTGTCACAGCATGGTCAAGGACATATAGAGGTCAGCTCGTGTCGAGGCAGGCCATGTCCTTACTCTTTTCCTGTAGCAGTATGGTAGCAGTAGAAGCTCCATCACCCACGACTTTGGTGATGTAGGCATAGTACTAGGAGTACTTGAGTACTGTAGCCATGCCTCGCGTGTACCCGGTAGAGGGTGGAGGTTTGTATATATATATATCACGCAATGCAATAGAGAGAGCAGCTTCTTTGCCACAATCTCAAAGTTCAGTCTTCAGCCAATGCTGAGACTAGGTGTGTGTTGTGTGCGTGGGTACAGAGAGAGCTCAAGCTCGTCTTCCCCTTTGGTTCAGAGAGGAAGTCGAGGGAGGGGTCGAGCATGTGCTGCTCGCCTCAACGGTGTTAGGTTCTAGTGCCAACTCGTGGTATCGAAGCCGTACGCATTGTTAGGCTTCACCGCCGGCGATGTCGAAGACCGATTCGGGCACCAGTACGCTGCAGGGTGGCTCCAGCTCGTGGCGCAGCCGGTGGAGGTGCGAGTGGTGAGGGAGTACGGCGGGAGCAACTCCTGGCCGATGCTCACCCGCACCAACTAGGGGAGTGGGCTATCCAGATGAAATGAAAGTTCCACGCCCGGAGGTGGTGGGCGGCCGTGTAGACTGGCGACGCAGGGGAGGAGGCGGAGGTGGGCGTCATGGAGGCGCTCATGGCTTCCACGCCTGGCGAGTTCCATGAGGCGCTCGACCAGAAGGACACAACGAAGGAGGCCTGGGAGATGCTGGTCTCGTTCTGTGTTGGTTTGGATCGAGCCAAGCATGCGAAGGTCCAGCAGCTGAAGCGGGAGTTCAATGACATCCAGTTCAAGTCCAGGGAGACGGTGGAGGATTTCACGCTGCGTCTCCAGCCGCTGGAGGACAAGGATCTCATCAGCAAGCTGCTCTGCGTGATGCGTCCCAAGTACTCGTAGCTCGCCATGTTCATCGAAACAATGTTGGACATCTCCACATTGTCCCTTGAGGATGTGGCAAGATGGCTACGGGTGGTGGAGAGCCGCAGTCTTGCACTACCGAAGAAAGAAAAGCCCAAGCTGATGCTGACCGAGGAGAAGTGGATAGCACAGATGAAGGAGAAGTGTAGGTCCAGGGAAGGCTCCAGCCATGGCGGCGGTGATCGCGGCGACAATGGCGGCAAGAAGCAGGGGAAGGCTCCGGCGGATAAGAAGAAGGGCGAGAAGAAGTTCACTGACTCCAACGCCTGTCGCAAGTGCGGCAAGGTGGGGCACTGGTGTGCGAGTGCCCGGAGAGGAAGGAGAAGAAGGAGGAGCCACACCTAGCTCAGGACAACAGCGACGACGAGCAAGCACTCTTGATGGGTGAGTACTATGCTCTGCAGGAAGGCGAAGTAGGGGAGACGGAGGCGGAGCAGAGGACTGCGCCGCAGGCCATCGAACTTGACAAGCCATGGGCGCAGGCACATCTGGGCGTAGTCGGTGACGAGAAGGAGCAGTAGTGGTACCTCGACTCCAGCGCAAGCAACCATATGACTAGCTGTCGCGCCGCCTTCATCGACCTCGACGCGAACAAGACCGGCACGGTCAAGTTGGGGATGGCTCGCAGGTGGACATCCGTGGCCAAGGCAAGATCGTTTTCCATTGCCAAAATAGGGAACAACGCACATTGACAGACATGTACTTCATTCCCCAGCTCCGCTCGAGCATCGTCAGTCTGGGCCAGCTTGATGAGCACGGGGCAGAGGTGCTGATTCAAGATGGCGTACTGTGGATCAGGATAAGGAGCGCTCCAAGAATTGACTCTATCTTCTTGACTTGAAGGTGGAGCATCCTGTGTGCTTGGCGACGGCGTGCACGCAGGAGCCGTGGCTGTGGCATGGCCGGTTCGGCCTCCTGAGCTTCGACGCTTTGGACCGGATCGGGAAGATGGTGACCGGGCTACCACGGATCGAGCACACCGACGAGCTGTGCGACAGCTGCCTGCCCAAGACGGTGAAGTACCGCACAGCGAAACCCCTCGAGCTGGTCCATGGGGACCTCTGCGGGCCAATCACGCCGGTGATGCACGACGGGCGGAGGTACTTCCTCCTGCTCGTGGATGACTGCAGCCGCTACATGTGGTTGTGGCTCCTGACGAGCAAGAGTGATGCGGCGAACGCCATCAAGCACTTCAAGGCGCAGGTGGAGGCGGAGTGCGGCAAGCGGCTGTGGGTATTCCGGACCGACCGTGGCGGCGAGTTCACGACGCTCGAGTTCATAGAGTACTGCGTCGAGGAGGGGGTAGGTCAACACCTCACAGCACCCTACTCATCGTAGCAGAACGGCGTCGTGGAGCATTGGAATCAGACCATTGTCGGCATGGCACGCTCGATGATGAAGGCCAAGTGGATGTCGGTGGCGCTCTGGGTAGAGGCGGTAACGACCGCCGTGCACATCCTCAACCGGTCGCCGACCAAAGCCCTCGAGGGGAAGACGCCATACGAGGCATGGCACGAGCGCAAGCCCAATGTCTCATACCTGCGCACGTTCGGTTGTATTGGTCATGTGAAGACCGTCAAGCCGGGCATCGGGAAGCTGGAGGACAGGAGCACACGGATGGTGTTCCTCGGCTATGAGAAGGGGTCGAAGGCATATCGGCTATACGACCCGTTCGGTGGTAGAGTCATGGTGTCTCCGGATGTGGTCCTCAACAAGGAAGCGTCGTGGACCTAGGACAGGCTGGCTGCGGGGGCCTCGAACAAGACGGCAGTGGACTCTATGACACGTTCATCATCGAACAGATGGTCATCCATGGCCGAGGTGAGGCGGAGGGTGCGCCAGGGATCGGGGAAGCCGGAGAAGTGGAATCCGTGGCAGGGGAGGCAGTAGCACCGGTGGCGGCCAGGGCGACGGTATCGCCTAGTCCGCTCGGTGCGTTGGGCTCTCGCAACTCAACTTCGGGCCACGGGGTCTCGACCCCGGCCACTCTACAGGGTGGCTCGACTGCGAATGCAGGTCGAGAGGACCTGACCCCGACAGCCGCGAACGTTGGTCGGGCGACCTCAAGAACAATCGCGCGAAGGGTGGCCTCAAGCCCAACTGCTAGAGGGGAGGCCTCGATCCCAGCTGAGGGTCAGGCGGAGGACCGAGATCGTATGAGGGAGGAGCCTGACTCCACGACACGAGGCTCCGAACGCGATCACGCGAAGCCTGGTCTTGACTGCACGTTTGGTGGTAGCCGTGATCGCGGGGCGCATGGCCTCGAGTACCGACCAGGCCTCAACCACGTTGCAGGGGAGGCCCTTGACCACGAGGCGCATGTCCTCGACCACGAGGGATATGATAGCGCTTTGTGCGGCCTCGATTATGAGTCGGATCAACTCAACCACGCGACAGGCTGTCTCGACCCTGGCACGCGAGGTTCCAACCGCCGGTCGGGCAGACCTGTCCACAGCACAGGTGGGTCAAATACGGGCTGGAGGGCCTCGACTACAATCGTGGTGGCCTCGAATGACAGAACTTCTCTGATGCGAACGACTCCGCCTCGAAGAACTATGGTGGCGTCCATCGAGTATGTGACCCCGCCATCGGACGTCTCGGAGTTCATGGACGCATACCACGAAGGGGAGGAGATCCAGTTTCGTCGCTTGGATGACATTATGGCAGATACGATGGCACCCCTCGACAACGACCATACTCTACTTCTGATGAGTGCAGAGGAGTTGACCACGTTCGCCGTTGCGGAGCGCGATGCAGCGTGGCGAAAGGCGATGTTGGAGGAGATAAAGGCCATCGAGGAGAACAAGACCTGGGAACTGGTCGATCTGCCGGCGGGTTGGCGACCAATTGGACTCAAGTGGGTCTTCAAGGTGAAGCGGGACGAGCGCAGCGCAGTGGTGAAGCACAAGACGCGGCTCATAGCACGCGGTCCCGTGCAGCACGAGGAGATCAACTTCGAGGAGGTATTTGCCCCCGTCATGCGCATGGAGTCCGTGCGGCTCTTGCTCGCTCTCGCTGCTGCCAAAGAGTGGCAGGTTCACCACCTCGACGTCAAGTCAGCGTTCCTCAACGGGGACCTGACCGAGACGGTCTACGTCAAGCAGGCGCCAGGGTTCGTCGTAAAGGGCACGGAGAAGAAGGTGCTGCACCTGCACAAGGCCCTCTACGGCCCGCGTCAGGCACCATGGGCGTGGAACGCCAAGCTCAATGCCACCATGGCTGAGCTTGGGTTTGGGAGATGCGCCATGGAGCACGCACTGTACACCCGTCGACGGGGGAGGAGCATCTCATCATCGGGGTGTACGTGGATGACCTCATCTTCACCGGCGCGCGGGCTCAGGACATCGCTAATTTCAAGGAATAGATGGCCACGCGGTTTTGGATGAGCGATTTGGGTGCCCTGTCTTACTACGTCGGCGTCGAGGTGAGGCAGGGGGAGGACGCCATTAGGCTGCGGCAGCGCACCTACGCGCAGAAGTTGCTCGAGAGGGCGGGCATGGCAGGCTGCAAGGCTGTGGCCACGCCAATGGAGGAGCACATCGAGCTCTCGAGGCAGAGCACCACGGCGAAGGTGGATGCTACGCTCTACCGAAGCATCATTGGCGAGTTGCGTTGGCTGAATCGCACACGGCGGGACATCGCCTTTACGGTGGGCTATATGAGCAGGTTCATGGAGGATCCGCGTGAGGATCACTGGACAGCGGTCAAGCGCTTCTTGCTCTATGTCCAGGGCACGATGGAGTTGGGATTGTCTTCCCCAAGCGCAGCGGGCTTCAGCTGAAGGTGTTCAGTAAAGCGCCGCCCGAGGACAAGGAAGGTGTGTCAGGACTCACAGCGTTCAGCGATGCGGACATGGCGGGAGATGTGGACGGGCGGCGGAGCACCTCCGGCGTGCTCGTCTTTCTCGGCGGAGCGCCGATCGCCTGGCAGTTGCTGAAGCAGAAGATGGTGACTTTGTCCACCCGTGAGGCAGAGTATGTGGCTGCGGCCACGGCGGCGTGACAGGTGGTCTGGCTGCGTCGGCTGCTGACGGAGCTCACCGGAGTTCAAATTCTGCCACCGGCACTCAAGGTGGACAACCAACCAGCAATTGCGCTGGCAAAGAACCCCGTCCTCCACGTCAGGAGCAAGCACATCGATGTGAAGTTCCGCTTCCTTCGTGATTGCGTCGATGGAGGACAGCTGGTCATCGAGTTCGTCGACACTGGTCGGCAGCTCGCTGACATCCTCACCAAGTCACTCGGGCGCCTTCGATTCGAGGAGCTGAGGAAGATGATTGGCATGGTCGAGGTCAAGGGCTAACAGCAGGATTAGAGAAAGATTGTTAGACATAATCTGCTGCCATCCCATCCTTCTTGTCACAGCATGATCAAGGACATGAAGAGGTCAGCTCGTGTCGAGACATGCCATGTCCTTGCTCTTTTCTTGTAGCAGTATGGTAGCAGTAGAAGCTCCATCACCCACGACTTTGGTGATGTAGGCATAGTACTAGGAGTAGTTGAGTACTGTATCCATGCCTCGTATGTACCCGGTAGAGGGTGGAGGTTTGTATATATATATACACACACATCACGTAATGCAATAGAGAGAGCAGCTTCTTTGCCACAATCTTGGAGTTCAGTCTTCAGCCAAGGCTGAGACTAGGTGTGTGTTGTGTGCGTGGGTACAAAGAGAACTCAAGCTCGTCTTCCCCTTTGGTTCAGAGAGGGAGTCGAGGGAGAGGTCGAGCAGGTGCTATTCGCCTCATTGGTGCTAGGTTCTAGCGCTAACAATTTATGTTAGTTAATGCTAGACATTATTGTCTGTTTTTGCCTTTTTTTTGTTGACAAATAGTTTTGGTAGCATGAAGGCAGCTCAGTCTACCTTCAAAGAAGAATCCAATTTTCCTGCCAACGCTTTTAGGAGAGTTGTCTTCCCTGAACCAGGTGCTCCTAGAAGGAGTGTCATCCTGACAGAATGGGATATAGTCAATACATGTTAATAAGTTTGTCCTGAAGTATAAGGGGTCTAAGTTTGTCCTAAGTCAAATTATTGACTAATAACAGACTATCAAATTCATACATGTGCATTGTAGTAACCTATCTGCTAAATCTGATCAAGCACTTAGGTTTGAGATAGAACTGGATGTTAGGATCTATGTCTGTACTCGGGCAGCTCGTGAAGATAAGGCGACATTTTACCTTGATGGTCGAATGACCCCGCTTACTTCATTTATGATTCTGATAGGTCTTTTCCTTGTAACACACATATTAAAAGACGTTGCTAATTCCTGAAAACAAAACAAACTCTTCATTTAGAAATATATATATTTTTTTGAATATGACCTACCAACCTTGCATTGTAAAACAAACACATGCATGACATACATTTGTATTTTAGCTCTTGCTAAAGAACGCAGCAGCATGACATACATTTGTATTTTAGCTCTTGTTAACATCAATCCAGACTGGCCTAAGGTGGTCTGCAGATTCACCGATCCTCTTTCTCGTTTAACTATACTACATTTGACTTCATAAGTACTATTATGATTCTGTTGTGTTCATGCCACCAGCTCTAGTCGGTGTCAAAAAAAAAAAAAAAATTGCTGCATAGCACTGTGGCTTGTGCATAACCCATGTATTTGTCATGTGCTCTGTACTTTCTGAACTGCAGAAACATGATAGCATTGTTTCTTAAACACCCGTATCCAGAAATGAAGAACTATGGAAGATGTTTATCATCTATATGCTGGATCTTCGTATTCGTAGGTTAATCTTTTGCTAGTAAGCTTAGGTTAGGATTGGCATAACTGCTGAATCTCCACAAATAGATTCAGGTATAGTACATAGTTGTGCTGTTTAGTTCGATGCTGGATTTTGCCACAACCAAGTTAGGCACCATCTAGCATTGGGCTCTTTTGCCTTGTTTGGCACCGCTCTTTTGGGCTCTGGCTCCCTACGCCCAGGTACTGTATCTGCGACAACAATGGCTCTGGATCTGGCCGAACTCAACTATAGTTTGGGTGCTCTGCGCGGCCCCACTATAGTTGTGCTACAATTGTGGAGCCGGAGCCGCGTGGAGCCTCTCCGGCCCTAAAACTTCTGTGAACACTTCTTGCATCAACCTTTTGAGGCTTGAGGTACAAAAAAGAAAGGAAGCCTGTTGTGAATAGCTAACATGTTGGCCTTTCATCTCTCAATCTACATTTCCACATAGATGCATGATCAGTGCTGATGCGGTGATGCTCTAACCAATATCCTAGTATCTGGGCATAGAATGAGCCTGACTTATCGCGAGGAATCTAACAGACGTGTTGGGCTAATCTCTTTCTTCAGAGGGCAGGCGAAAGTAACAAGCCATGCACTGAAGCAGCAGGCTGGGGCATCAGGACAAGCTCACATTAAAGGCGGTCTCGTCGTGGTCGTGGGCTCATGAGTCATACCCCGATGAAGGCGGAGGAGGGTTGAGGGACAAAGCCACAGAGAAAGCAAGGAACGAAGAGAAAGTGCAAAACGAAACAGCAACACACATCGGGGCGGTGACAATCAGGTGGCGGAGTGGCCTATAACCCCACCTGGTCTCTCGGATATCATCGATAGTGATTGTAATTTTTCTCATGATTAATGAAGCTCCGACCTAGCTTTCTCAACAAAAAAAAAAAAAAACACACACACATCGGGGGCGGTGGCGGCGTAAGGTTGTTCGGCTGATAATTTTTATGGCTAATTTTAACTGTTGCAATGGTGTTATGTGAGAGAGAATAAACCACGGTACGGCTGATAAGTTGGCTGAAAGTGAAAGTAGACGAACAAATCTGGCCGGTTTAATTACCTGGGCAGCGTTGACGGCGCAGTTGAGCAGCGTCGGGACGGCGCGGCGGCCGATGCATACATCCGCCTCCACGGTGACCCTCTCGAAGCGCACCTCCACCTTGGGCGCCTCCACACCCAGCCTGTGCTCCACCATTCATCCATCACACAGACGACGACGACCATGCATCAGGACTTGCAACTCTCAAGAATTTCAGGACTTGCAACTCTCAAGAATAATACACTAACAGATTGATCGATGCCTGCATATATGCATGTTAATCATCACCTCTCTTTCTTGTCGCGCAGCATCCGGAGGAAGCCGCGGTTGTCGTCGTGGGTGAGCGGCGGCGTCCTCCCGGCCGTCGTGGCCACGTCGTACCAGTCCGCCTCGTCTTCGCGGCCGCCGCTGGCGAGCTCCGCGGCAGCCGGCGGCGTCATCGGCTGCTCCATCATCGGCGCCTCCACGGCACAGCTATATAGCTAGCGCTCGTATGTATATGTATGTGCCCGAGTGTCTCACGTACGTACGTGCAATTAATGTCTGGTACATGCGTGCATAGATCGAGTTCAGACAAGTCGACAGCCTCAAATAGTCAAATCTATGATGTTTCTTAATTTCTCGCAAACGACACGGCCCGACGACTCAATCCAAGGTTAGGAGGAAAGGATTTCTTCGAGGTGCTGATTTCTTCGAGGTTTTCGCCAACTCATCAGCCCTGACGTAGTATTGCAATGTTTATTTTTGTTAGGGAACAAATTAATATAAGAAACTTCTATGTGCATTTTTTTTTGTGTTGCACTATGCGCCATCCATAATATAGGGGCGGCTGAGAGAGATTCGCAGGGACAGTTGCCTCAGCCACCCTGTTCTTAAAAATATGGCTTTGTAGGAGATCAATTTTCAAAAATCATAAAAAGGATAAAAAATAGCAAAATATTTTTTTAATCCGGTAAGGCTTCCACTGTCGCCACCATGTCACTCTGTCTACACCACATTTTTTTTGGGTTGATTCAAACCCGCGACCTCTCCCTCGGACGATATCTCCTCTAACCACTGCACTGTACACTTACATGTGTCTATAAGTCATTTTATTTCTCCACATATATTATATTAAACTGAGAGTAAATTGTTTGTTCGGGGCTCTAAACGGATTCAAATTAAAAAGTGCTCAACTGAAAAGTTTCATAATTTTTAAAGATCTACACTCTCAGTTGAGGAAGTTTCTCCATCAAAGGTTATTTACAAAATTTGAATTTCAAATTTGAGAAATTCAAACATACTTTTGTATGACAAGACGATTTCAATTTAAAAAGTTGTCAACTATAAATTTTTATAACTTTTCGAGATCTACACTTTTTGTTTAGGAAGTTTTTCCATCTGAGGTCGTTTGAAAAATTCAAATTTTAATTTTTTTAAATTTAAACAAAGTTTTGCATGACTTCAAATCAAAATTTTGCAAACTACAGTATTTCATAACTTCTCAAGATCTACAAATTTTATTTTGTTTGTTTCTCTATCCAAGATCGTTTTAAAAAAAATAAAATTTTAGTACCTTATTTTAAATTATCCGGCATCCATTTATAGAAGCACCTTAATATAGAGTCGCCCCTATAAATTAATTTGTAGTAGGGGTGACTAGATGTTGAGCCGGCCCTACAAATAAAAAGGTTTACGTTCTTATGACATATTGTTTTTACGTAGTGTTGTATACATATGGACACATAGATCCATGGATTGGATCGGTCATCAGAGTGCAGTTCTCTCATTGTTCATAACGTATGCAGTCATTACAGTGCACAATATCCAAAGAAAAAGAAACAATATGATTTATTGTACTACCAGAGAACAAATTTTTCGTTTAGAGCCGGCCGGAGTAAAGAAAGATTTAATCTTGGTTGGAGCCACCGAGCGCGACTAAATCTCTATGTCCAATGGCTAGGGCAATAGCTTCTGTAGGACAGGGACTTTAGTTCGGTGGTGACTCAAACTAGGACTAAATGTCATTGTTTAGTCTCGGTTGCAGCTGTCAGCCGAGGCTAAACCTTTAATATCAGTTGGTGGCTTCAACCGGGACTATTACTAAACCACAAACCTGATGAGATATGCCCTGCAGTAATTAAGATCGGGCAAACACTTGGACATTATAGATGTGTCCTCATCAAAACCGAGACTAATGGTCCCGGACTATATACCACCCTACTTCCTCCCAGCCCTCAGCCCGAGCCATATGCATCTCTCTGTTCTTGATCGTCGCCTCCTCTCTAGCTCGTGTCACTGGCGGCCATCTCCAATTTCTTTGACTCCTCCATCCATTCTTTGGTTCAAAAGGTTACCGACTTCATTCTCTCATGTTTCATTACTGTCATTTCTCATTTCGTGGTCTAGAGTAGGGAAAATTGTGGGTTTTTTAAAATGAAAATAATTATATATTTTTCTTGATTTATACGCCATTTGAGCTCAAAATACATTGATAGCTTGCATATTTGGATGAAGGAAGCTTATATTAGCTCATCAAAACTAGCATGAATGCACCTCTCATTGCTAGTATACATGACTTATAATAGAGAAATTTAGGATTTATATATAACTCTTTTCAATTCATGGCTTAGAAAATGGGAAATTTATAGTAGTTGATGAAAATGAGTACAATGAGTAGATGGCGACTGCTTTCAGGTTCATAAGAGACTGAGGCCAGATGTAACATCCCAGATGTTAATAAATAATTAAAATATTAATCAAATGCATTATCAAGTGTAATCATCGAGCATCATGGCATAAATGCATTTATTTTTTAATAATATCTTTTATGTGATGCTTTGTTTTATACATGAAATGATGAGTTGTTTGATAATTCAAAAACTACTTTCAAAATCCTATTTTATCCCTTTTTCTATATTTCAAAATCTATAAGAAATTTTGATAAACTCTCAAAATATGGTTTGTAGATGTTGACAAGAGCTACAATTATGGTATTCAAAGTTTTTTAAGTTTCCAAAAATAATTTCAAATAAATTTAAAAATACAGTTTTTTGGCATGTGCCCCTTTTTGATTTTAAATCCATATTTAAAAAATTATGCATATTTTGGGAAAACTTTGTATAATGAAAAATGTTTGATTTGAAAAGTTGAGGATTCCATATATTTGAAGATTTTCAAGTTTTATTGAAAAATCAAAAGTAATTTCAAATATTTGTTTCTAGGGTTTTGCTTCCCTTTTAAATTTAAATTTATATTTCAAAAACTAGGCAGAATTTGAAAATTCTTATTCAATGAAAAGTGTAGCTTTTGAAAAGTTATGCAAACTTTATTTTTAGAGATTTTTCAAGTTCTTACATAATTTTTGGAGTAATTTACAAAACCGTACCAGTGGCATTTCTGTAATTAATCAAAAATCGAGTTTGACAGTTGCCGTTTCGCTGCTTCGTCGTCGGCGACCTTTGCCGAGCTTCCAGGCGCGTCCACGCCCGCCAGCAGCTGCATGCACTGTGGGCGACCGCCTCAATGTGTCCTCGCCTCACTGGATGCCCTTCCTCTATAAATAGCTGAGGCCGGCCGCCATCGTCGTTTTCTTTTCTGTTTCGCGCCGTCACCGTGGAGCTTCGCCGCTGTGCTCCGCCGCTTGCAGTCGAGCCGCTTCTGGTCGCGCTGAGCGTACCGTCGTGGTCGCCTCGCTCACACGCACACACCTGAGCTCGCTCGCAGCCTCGCTTTCCTCTGCATCGCTCGCGCCACCATCTTCTCGGAGGTCGACCGCGTACCGCCGAAACAACGTCACCATCGGCAACCGCTACCGCTCCATCGTCGACCGTCGTCTTCCACCTTGTCTCTACCACGCCTAAGGTGAGCATGGGCTTCGCCTTGACCCACTAGAGCTAGCCGCGCCCTTGCTTTAGCCTTGCTCGCGCCGTAGCTGCCTCGCGGCTGGCCGCCGTACAGCCGCAACCACCTCGCCACCGACAGCACCCTAACGTGCTCTGTTTTTTCTATCCAGTAGCACCAAAAGTTTCGTTTTTTTCGTGGTGATCGCGTAGGAGCAAACCGCGTTGAAAAAGACCCAGCCGTTGGCAAGTTCCACCATGGTCAACGTCTCCCCTGCGCTCTGGTCAACATCTGGAGGAAGAAGACGACACTGTTCATTTTATTTTATTTATTTCAGGAAAATGCTGTTTTCTTTGGAAATTCATAGTAAATCATGTACTGCTCCACAAATTTTAAAAATTTATGTGTATGCTCTTTATGATGTGCTCTACCTAGAAAAAATATGAAATGTCAAATTTGAGTACTTTTTGCATAAGTTAAAATTAGCTCTTTTAATTAAAAAATGCATTTCTATGATTTTTAATAAATAAAATAATTAGTTTTTATTTATGAAAATTGTTTTGCCATCTAATTAGACAAGAGCTTTTCAAAATAAAATTTTGAGCTCAATTAGACAACTTTAATTTTATGTCCTTAATTTATACTTTTAAATAATTAATTAATCCCTTTAATTAAGTTTAATCATTATAGAATTTGTTTGGCTTTGGGATTGATTGATGGCCTTGGGTTATTAACCTTAATGACCCTTGGCACTTTAATTAATTATTTGCGCTGACCTGGATCATGGCATTAGGGTTTAATCAACGTTATTTTATGTGTTTAATGAACTCTTTTATGAAATAGTTAACCCTAATGAACTTAGTAAGTTTGTTGGCTTGCAACTTTATCATGAAGGAAAGTTGTACTCAAGCCCTTAATCTGATCATACATCCATCGGACATCATGTTTACTATTCCATCATGTTGAAGCATATCATTTATTCGTATAGTTTCCGTTAATGGAGAGTTTAACGTTGTCGCATCAGATTCCAAGGAAGAGCAGACTCTGGAGTTGGGTGTTGATTTAGAGCTCGAGACCGTCTACCCCGAATACCAAGGCAAGCCCCAGATGCATTTTAACCCTACCCTTATTTTATAAAAGTTTTATTATTTCAGTTATGTTATGTTGCATTAAGAATTAGACGTTGAGTGAAAACCTACCAATTGCATTACCTGTCTTACTTCCTCATTCCTTGTTACCTGTTATCTGGAAAATGCTTAGTAATGCTTAGCCCTGTTTAATTAATTAGGTTTTTAAAAGGTAAAAGAATGAAAAAGATGAGGTTGGTTTTATCTGTTGATATCATGATGATAGTTAATAAATCAAGTCCGGACGGGTAATTTGCATTGGGAATGGAGTCCTTCTATAGTGTTTCCATCTATTGATGCCCTAGGTCCCGTCCGATGATGATCTGGTGATATCGAGAAATTAGAAAATCCACATGCATGAAGTGACATACTAAGGGTTGGAGCCCAGGTATGTCATGGAGTGATATATATAGTGGGGCCAGAGTTTCCACATATATCATAGTGTGTTATACTGTGGGTTTAAGTTCCCATGTATATCGGTACACTGGGTCGAAGTGCTCATGTGTATCATGTGGTGATATATGGCTGCGCTTGTTATCCCGGTATGTCTTTGGTCTGGTATGTACTTTGGTTGGAGCCTCATGCATATCAAGATCTAGGTCCCAGCTGGGTATGAAAATGGATTTGAATCGTCGTTGCTTCTCGAAGAAGAAGACTCGATCGATGTTCATCATCGTAGTAACAACTTGAATGATGATAAGGTATCAAAATGCAGTTGGTTGGTAATCTTGATCTAGAACAATACAACTTTACTTTCTGTCGAGCTTTTCTGCAAAAATTTCTTATCTCCTGCAAGCCTTACCTTGTCCCTCTAGCCTGCATTTCCTGAATCTTCACCCCTCTTTTTCGTCGGGTCAGTCTTGTTGAGTACTTTTGTACTCAGGGTTTGTTGAACCCCTGTTGCAGGTGCTAATTGGTGTTCAAATCAAGTTCATGTCGGTGGGCTCGACGTGATCTGGTTGTCCCTTCCTGACTTAGGCGCTCTACCTAAGTTATCTTCTGTAGTTTTTCTCTGCTTCTGCAATTGAAGTTAAGTTTGTAAAAGTTAACTTATTCATATTTTGTAAACTTAATGATTATTACTCTTTCACACTCTGATATATGTTTTATCATAAATGTTGTAATGTTGCAGCTACTCCTTTGTTGATCCTGGTATGTTGACAAATGTGGTTTAATCGGGGTCCTTTGAGGGCATCTGACAGGGCTTTCTAAGTTGTATGGGACGCATGCATGGCTATTAGAGGTCTTTGAGACAATAATTGGTGCATGTGGGCCATATAATTTAGGAGGTTCTGCCACACCAGACCTCCCTCTTGTTCTATACGATAAGTGTGTGTGTGAAGAAGATTGTGTTGGAGTACCGAGTAAAGAAGAAGGGTCCCAACAAGTGTCGTGTCTTCTACAGGTGTTCGGAGCGCAATGTTGTAAGGCCGAGATGGCGGACAAGATGGGGGTGAATAGTCATTTTTAAAACCAATCGCTCTGGTTAACCGATATAAGTGTGGAATTGAATCTATCGACCTAGCCAAGACTTCACTCCTCTAACTATGACTCTAGATGCACCTTGTAAAAGATCCTAAACAAGAAAGTAAGGTGCCAATCTGGCTAGTGTTTTTCTAATCAATTCTAGCTTGCAAGGTCATACAAACCTAAGCAACTAGTACTTTAGCAAACAAGGAAGCACCTATACAATTCTAATGAGTAAAAGCACAAAGCCAATCTAAACTCATTAGATACTCAAGGACAAGACTACACAAGCCTAACCTAAGAGCTCAATTTTACTTAACTACACAAGCTAAGCAAAGCAAGGGGATTACTTCTAGCTACACAAGCAAGAAGATGATTAATTAGCAAGCTACATAAGCAAACTAATCATTAGAGCAACTACACAAGCTATGTATATGAATGTAAAGAATATAAATATAAGCTTGTAAAGAAGATGGCAAATCACCACGAAGTGTGGACACAAGTTGAAATGATGATTTTTACCGAGATTCAATTGGTTGCCACCAAGCTACGTCCTCTTGTGTCCTATGCAAGAATGAGAAGGATAATTTTTGCTCAAAGGTGTTTCACGAACACGTGTTCGCTTTACCCAACCGTGAAGATGGGTAGAAAAAGATGGGCACCACATTATAATTTCTACAATGGAAGACAAAAAATAGTGTATCAAATAAGGGATTTAGAGAGTTACTGACTATTTAAAAGAAGATGCTTTCGAAGGATAACGAATTGTCTGCCACTATATACGAAGCAAAACAGATCCTTTGTCCTTTGGAATTACAAATTTAGAAGATACATACGTGTCCTAATGACCGCATCATCTCCGACGGCGAGGAGTACATGAATTTGGATGTCATACATTGTGTTATAAGATCAGGCGAGATGACTCTAATGATATTGAGGGCGAATTGCTGCCAAGGTGGATGTGATATGCTCATATAATACCACGCTTGGAACATTTGTTCAGGAACAAAGAGCATATAAAATTGGTGCGATGACACAAATTAAGGAAGAACATAAAAGACACATGTAGGCTCATTTCATTTTCCGATCAGATGCTATCATCAACGTGATTGATAGTGATTGGCAGATAAATAAAAAAATATTTAATGTAAAACATATTTTTGTCCTCTAAAATTAATTATATTTAAAAACTAATTTTAAATGCTATGATACACTAAGTGACCGGACGAATACACTATAATAAGATAGGAGCCACTTATCCTATTTCGTCTTGACTTGGATCTTTTGTTTGGTAATAACGCGGTGTCTAATTTCAAAAATAAAATAAAATAACGCGGTGTCTCTGGTTCGACCGTTGGAGGACGGTGGCGAGTGAGATGAGAGTGACAGGAGGACCCATTTTATTTTCACTCTCTTCTCCCTTTCTCCCTGCACACTCACGCCGCCACCGCTAGACCTCCGCCCATGGCATACCCAATCTCGGCTCGCGCCACATCCGCCTTGCCAACCCTCCGCGTCGTCACAATCCTCTCTCCTCACTCCATCTCTTTCGCGCCATCCGCCGTCCTCTCTCCGCCCTTTTCGCGAAGCACCCAGAGGAGACGATGGCACGCGCCGCGCGCTGCCTCCTCCCGTCGACCGCCTCGCGGGCGACGCCGGGCAAGCCCTGAGGGGCGATGACGGCGCATGGCCGACGCGCCCTGCCGTCGCGGCCCCGTCGATTTGCCACCGCCACCGTTAACTTCACCCGCGGCGACCTCGGCACAATTCCTCCGTAAGGTATCGATATGCACGCTAGCTATTTGTCGAAATTCCCCCCATATAATATAAAATTGTAGAGCACCTGGAGGACACAACACGACAAGCAAGTAGTGTCGAGAAGAAACAGCCATCACAAGTAGTGTCCTTCTACCATGATTGCTGCCAATCACATAATGCAGCCAGGGAAATCTGAAGAAATCGAGCATCAGTATGCTGTGTCTTGCTCATATAAACATCGCACAGGACTGAGAATTGCAGCAGGTCCATTCAAAAACTGAAACAATGACAAACAACACATTTCCATTTTCTCAATCTTAATCATTACACTATTTGCACTCCCCTTGAATCTACTCGTATTCCTTCACATGATAAACACAGCTAATTACTCACTACTAATTCATTTCTCTGCACTAGTAATCTATGCACACTTTTGCAACAGGACAGGTCATCCCTTTCTTCCCAGCCTTTTCTACAGTTTTGTTAGGAAGTGGTTACTGTCTGACCCTAATCCGTGTGTTACTTGCAGCCACGCACAGCAAATCGGCCGGCAGTGGCGGCGGGTGGTGCGAGCCTGCGAGGCTTCCTACCTGCGCTGGAAGTTGAGGTGCTTGATGGCAAGAAAGAAAAGGAAGGCAAAGAGGCCAATGATGACAAGATGGAGGCAGGTCACCAGCTCAAAGTAGCGATCCTGCAGGCCCAGGTACCCCTCCAGGAAGTCACGCACCGTCTGGTCCCCGAGCCCCGGCACCAGGATCTTCTCTGTCCGGTCTGCGAGCTGTGAGAACATCAGCCCATAAACCGTCCATGCCGCCGGGTCGGCCCAGTACACCCACCGCCACCACACAGGCATCATCTGCAGCAATTTTACTCAACTCATCAGGTACACGTGTTGGTTTGGATTGAAGGTCTGGTTTGGTGATTTCTTCAGCTCGTTAATGGATTCAATCGACCAATTCAGATGGGGAGTGTGGTACCTCTCTCACGATGATGAAGCCAGAGAAGACGTTCCAGAAGATGAAGATGAGGAACGACAGCCCCATGGCGATCTCGATGTTGGGGGTCAGGGCCACCGTCATCATCCCGTATAGAGTGAAGTACATGAAGCTCATCACCAGGTATAAGAAGAACCAGAAGAATTTTCCCGCCATCAACTGGAACCCGATCATCGGGTACACAATCAATGAGAAGATCAGCACTTGCACCAACATGTAAGGTAATTCCACCGATACCTGTAACACATAAACCTTCAGTTCATAATCTGTGCCAAGCCTCCTGTTGTGATCAGAACAACTGGATCTTCCTAGGATAGATTGATCATTGATGTGTGTTGTACCTGAGCGATAGCGTATGCCATGGTGGAGTACATGCCTGCCGCCTTTTCACGGTAGAGCACAACTCTCTCCATTGCCACCACTGGCTGTAGGATGCTGCAATTCATGAAACCCAGGAACAGTGCTGACCCATATACGATTCCAAGTATGTTGAATACATCTTGCTCATCCTTGCTATTGCACACGAAATCCATGTTAGATCTTGATTGGGGGCATAAATAATAAATTTAGTAGTCATGAAAGATAATAATAATAATAATCCGCTTACATGCTTGAGCCAATTTTCCAGAATACAATTCCAAACATGATTGAAACAGCAAAAGTGTTTATGAACCGGACAACATTGTGTTCTGAGTTTTTCCAGTATGCACAACTTTGCTTCCACAAGCATGCCACACATTGCGTTGTAAAGTTTTGCCAGTAACCATGAGGAAAATGTAGATCCTCTGTGTTTGGTTCTGGTTGCTCCAATTCATCAATTAGAAGCCTGTTCTCCCTGCAGGTGCCACCAAGAATTCCATTAGATTCACTTCCACCTTATTGTTTATAGCAGCTAGAATAAAGTGTCTTGCAGCTTTATGGCTGTACTACTGAGCGTACCTGTATAAGGAGGAGTTGCGATAAATTTCTGCATAGTCCACTCCGATTTCATATTCTGTTATGTGTGAACTGATGTCTAACATCCATGCTGCTGGGTTTTGGCCCTTGTTTATTTTAGGAACGCCTGGTATGGCCTGTTACAAAGTAATTTTCATTAT
>CM041643.1:38798188-38840942 GCA_023333625.1 Bothriochloa decipiens
CCGTCTCACGCCTAATAGGGTTGAAGTCGCAACTGGGCATTAGTCGAGACGGCTTCGATCTCATGTTGAGCATTGTTGGCACACTGCTTCCGGCAGATCATGTCCTGTCGAAGAACACCTATGCTACATAGAAGCTCCTTCGTGCACTTAAGATGCCGTATGAGGGGATCCAAGCTTGTCCGAAGGGGTGCGTCCTGTTCAAGGGAGACCTCGAGGAAGCAAAAATCTGTCCAAAGTGCAAAGCCTCTAGGTTCGTGTTGGTACAAGGCTCTGATGGCAGCATGAAACAGTCTAAGGTCCCCGAGATGGTTGTATGGCACCTTCCTTTCCTACCAAGGCTTCAACGGCTGTACATGACAGAGGAGTCCGCGAAACAAATGACGTGGCACAAGAATGGCAAAAGATACCATCCTGACAAGATGGTACACCCGGCGGATGGTGATGCATGGAAGCACTTCGATAACATGAATCCTGCCAAGGCTATGGAGGCTCGGAATGTACGCGTAGCACTGGCAACAGATGGGTTCAACCCATTTGGAATGATGGCGGCCCCGTACACTTGTTGGCCCATGTTTGTGATCCCCCTCAATCTCCCCCCCCCCCGGCGTCATGTTTGAACCTAGGAACGTGATCTTGACGCTGATAATACCTGGACACCCGGGCGACAATATGGGTGTGTTCATGCAGCCGGTGTGGGATGAATTGCAACTTGCTTGGGAAGAGGGGGTACTCACGTACGACTGAGCTACAAAGAGGAAATTCAGAATGCATGTGTGGTACCAGTATTCAATGCATGACTTCCTGGCATATGGCTTATTCAGCGGGTGGTGTGTTCACGGGAAGTTCCCTTGCCTGACATGCAAGGCAGATGTGATGTTCACCTGGCTGGCCAAGGGTGGGAAGTATTCTTCTTTCGACAAGCATCGCCAATTCCTGCCTGAGAACCATGAATTCAGGCTTGATGTAAAGCACTTCATGAAAGGTGTTCAAGTCACTGGCCCCATTCCACAGGTTAAGAGCCCTGCCGCCGTCCTTGCCGACATACATGCTCTCAAAGTTGAGGAAACATGTGGTTTTAAGGGATATGCTCAGGACCACATGTGGACTCATATATCGGGCTTGACTAGGCTCCCCTACTTCAAGGACCTTCTTCTTCCACACAACATCGATGTAATGCACACAGAAAAGAATGTGGCCGAGGCACTCTGGGCAACACTCATGGACGTTGGTAAAAAGTCGAAGGACAACATCAAGGCTAGACTGGACCTGGAGATGATTTGTGATAGACCAAACCTAGTGATGAATACCCCTGCGCCCGGCAAGAAATGGAAAAGGGGCCCGGCCGATTACATCCTAAAAAGGGCCGATAGGAAGGAAGTACTGCAGTGGATCAAGACATTAAAGTTCCCTGATGGGTATGCGGCGAATCTGAACAGGGGCGTGAACTTGCAGACTATGAAAGTCTTAGGGATAAAGAGTCATGACTTCCACATATGGATTGAGCAGATCCTTCCTACGATGACCCGGGGATACCTCCCAGAGCCAGTGTGGCGCGTCCTGGCAGAGTTGAGCTTTTTCTTCCGCCAGCTTTGTGCCAAGGAGTTGTCTCGGGATGTTTGTGTTCAACTGGAGAAGGCTGCACCTCTGTTGCTCTGCAAGTTGGAGATGATATTTCCACCCGGCTTCTTCCTGTCGATGCAGCATCTGATTTTGCACCTACCACGCGAGGCACGGTTGGGGGGTCCCGTGCAGGCCCGTTGGTGCTATCCAATCGAGAGGTGTCTAAAGCTTCTTCGGAAAAAGTGTAGAAATAAAGACAAGATTGAGGCATCCGTGGGAGAGGCATCCGTTCTGGAGGAGGTGTCGACCTTCACACAGGCGTACTATACTGTACCATGATGCGCGCATACAGGCCATCCGCAACTACTACACCGACGTGCATGGAGAGTCCATCAAGAATCCCCAAATCCGCCAGATCATGAACTCGAGGGAGACCGACCTCACCTTCGCTCAATACGTGCATGTAATTAAGTAGGAAAACATTCGTTCAGACTCCTTCAGTGAAACATTACACTAATCTTCTCGCATGTCAAATACTTGATGTCATGCAGTTCTGTCCGGGGTGGTGCGACAACCACAGGGACTGCTGGGAGGAGATTGTGCGCATGTGGCAAACGGACAAGGCGTACGCGAGGCGCAACGACCGTCGGGGCCGCCACTGCAGATGCAAGGGGTGCCACACCACCAAGAGAACCAGCCCCTCCCAACGTACATGAGAAGATGGGTATGCGTCCGTTCATGTCTTTTTTGTAGCCCTCAATTATCATTACTTGTAACCATGTTTCTATTTTCAATGCAGACGTAGGCGCACGATGGGCAGGAAATCAACCAGTTCACCGGGTACCTCCTCTCCCACAAGGGCAAGGCGACAGCGCCGGACAACGTCTACAACCCGGAGGACGGGCCCGAGGCGTACAGCAACCCCACTGCCTACGAGAAGGCGACCGAGTACATCACCGCGGCTCGCCAGCGCTACGGGGAGACGTTCAACCCCACCGCCGAGCCCCTGGACACAGACCTCCTGCAGAGGTTGGGACCAGGGAAGCAGCACGGCCGGTACTACATGGCCCACAGCGCCGTCGACCCATCCGATGCTCCCACGCTGAGCCAGGTTCGATCCAGGCCCACGAGCTCCACCGACATCCCCATAGCGTCTCGGCAGCCGAGCATGTCGCAGTTCCAGGTAAGTGTGGTTTCGTTCGTCGTTCACTCATTTCACACCTATACTTACAATCAACACTGCGGATGTAATATTGTAGGCCCAGGTGCAGGAGCAGATGGCGCAGATGCAGGCGCAGATGCAGGCACAACAGATGGCTTACCAGCAGCACCTGACAGCCGTGCAGCAGCACTACAATAGTCAGATGCAGGGCTTTGCCGGCTACTTCCAATCCCTGCAGATCCCCGGGCCGTCTCCACCGCCTGAATTATTCGCTCCACCGCCTCCTCCACCGTCTTTTCCTGTGCCTGCTCCTGTGCCTGCTCCTGTCGCTCCTGCTGGGACCCCGGTGAGTACATTGACTCTTGCTTTAGCTTGTGCGTCCATCCTGCAGATACTAATGACATCACTTGGCCTTTAACTTGTGCAGGTACAGTTGACGGGTTCAAACCCGTCTCCTAGAGGTGCCGGCCCTCAGATGATGCCGTATCCACCTCCGGGTGGTCCTTCTCCACTGTATCCACCTCCGCGTGGCCCTCCTACACCTTACTCGTGACCGGTGGGCGGAGGGCGGCCGTACTGGTCGGCGCCGCGTGATCCAGGGTGGGTTCCGTGGGAAAACCCTGGGGGCTCTGGGGACGGACAACCTGACGGCTCCGGGGACGGCGCGACGAGCTAGGTACTTGTCGCTTGTGTTATGCTCCTAGACTTGAGTATCGTCGAAGTCTCTGTCATGTATTTCTTCTCTTCGTGATGGACCTAGACTTGTTGTGTTGAACTTCATGTGATGGACCTCGACTTGTGGTGTTCGACTCGTTACGTTGAACTTCATGGTTGTAATGGACTTGTGGTGGTGATAAGAGATGCTATTGTGAGATATATGTGTTATTGTGATATATACGGTGACGGTGGTGATAAATGTGATGAAATTATGATATAAACGGTGTTACTTGTGGTCCTGGTGAAATTGTGATATAAATTATGATTTTACAATATTTGGATGCAAGAAAACAGAAAAAAAGGAGAAATTTTTTTTTCCCAGCTTTGCCGAGTGCTGACACTCGGCAAAGCTGGGGAATCTGGCCACAAAATCCCCAGCTTTGCCGAGGCAAAGGGGTCATGCCTTTGCCGAGTGTCAGCACTCGGCAAATAATTTTTGAAATTTTTTTTTCTTTGCCGAGTGCCGAGCTGGCACTCGGCAAAGAAATTTTCAAAAAAAAATAATTTTTTTTCTTTGCCGAGTGCCGCCCGTCAGCACTCGGCAAAGCCAGCCGTCAGGCTGACGGCGCCACGTGGCTTTGCCGAGTGCTGACGCGGCACTCGGCAAAGGATTTGCCGACTGCTTGCCACGTGGCACTCGGCAAAGCCGCCTTCGCCGACGATTTCTTTGCCGACATCCCTTTGCCGACTACCACGTAGAATTGCAGTCGGCAAATCCTTTGCCGACTGCAATTCGGCCTTTACCGAGTGCGCATTGCAGTCGGCAAAGAGAGCGAACCCTGTAGTGACGTGTCACCAGTTTTAAATAGGGGAAATCAGGTATGAACTCCTCTCTTTTTGGCACATTTGTTGTCTTTTGTGTAGATAGATTGTTTTTTTACGGCAAAAAATGTGAGGGAGATCCCCACAATAGATTTTGTATTAAATTAAATAGAAAAACAAAGAATTACTAACAAAAACATGTGCCTTTATGAAATAAAAGGAACTAAACATCTGCATCTCTTATGAAAAAAAAGAAACATATGTGCCTCGTAACTTTTTAAGCACTTGTATAGAGACTTCATTGTTTCATCTTGGGAACATATTTTGTGCCACATGAACGACTTATTCATCACATCATGAAACTATTTTGCTCCGATCCAAAATCAAGGGGATTGAGTGCCACTATAAGAGAGATTAAATGTCCTACAAGTCAAAATCCTCCTCAATCCTCTCCAACCCCCTTTGTTAACAAGTCTCTAGAAATGTTAACAAGGTGTGAGACTGAGATTAATTATCTCTCTTGGACAGCATGACCGGTGCCTATGATGCTCAGGGTTTATTTATTTATTTTGGTCATGATATTTTTTGACCTAATTATTCAATTACTTCACTATTTATATTCTAACTAAAATCAAGACATGTTTTTTATTGGAACGGATTTGTAGCCTAATAGTTACAAGAGCCTCAATAACACCTTATCAGCTTAATTAGTTCGACTCTCTGTGAAAACAAATATGTTTTTAGAATTTAACGACGTTATGCTTTCACGGAGAATGGGGTAGGGTCTATTTTTTCCTTAATGTTATGATGGACATAGAAAGATTTATGTATGTACAAGGCGTAGTAAGCTAGATTGCGCCCATATAATTCGGATCATCATGTATGGCCGCCGGCGGTACGTGCTGATCAGTCGCTACCTAGCTTTCGTCAACACTGACATGGAGCGAGGCCGACCCATCCATTCATCACTATCAGAGTATCAGCGAGCTCGGGTTCAGACAAGTCGAGAGCCTCAAATTAATCTCGATGTTTGTTAATTTTTCTCGCAGACGGCCCAAGCACTGATCAGTCCAATGTTGGGATTAAAGGATCCCTTCGAGGTTGATTTCTCTCATTTCTTCGAAGTTTTCGCCGCCGACAACTCAGCCCTGACGTAGTATTGCATTGTTTATTTTTGTTATTAGGGATAAACAGCAAATAAATTAATATAAGAAGCTTCTAATGCATATTGCGTACGTATGGCCACATGGATCCATGCATGGATTCATTGTTGGATCGGTCATGACTCATGACAGTGCAGTTCTCTCACTGTTCACCACGCATGCATGCAGTCATTGCAGCGCACGACATCCAAGGAAAAAGAAACAATCACGCTGTTCGGCTGGGGCTTCTTCGACACTGATCCCGCTTTGATTTGTTGCGTGAGAAAAACATTGTGCCAGAAATGATAAACCATGTTAAGTTCAGGCGAACAGACTAAATGGCAAAGTGCGAAACAACTAGCATACGACTATACGAGTATATATGACGAGACCAAAACAATGTGCTGCTTCTGCCGACGAGCCTCGATCGCGCACCCGAAATCGGTCAGCCTGGCACAGCCGTCGCCGCCGATCACCGCCGCGTTTCTGGCCTTGATCGACGTCCCCGGGCACACGCAAGCACGTCGGCCAAAAACAGAGAGATGTCTTACTCTTATCCTTCAATAGGATGATGGGTATAAAAAGCGATATGCATATATATGCACAGTACACAATCGAGGAGCCCAGTGCGGCAGTGCCGCAACGACCAGCGCAATAAGATGGCGCCCGTATTCGGACCATCATGCACGCCGGGCGGCGGTGCTCAATTAATCCTGGTAATGATAATGGTCGTCGTCGATGGTCTGCCGCCGGCCGGCGTGCATGAACGCCACAAGCGTGGCTAGGTTTCCTAGCTAGAGCTAGCTTTCGTCAACTGATCATGGTCATGGAGGCCGATCGATCGACCGGCCATCCATGCATCACTATCCGCTGGCTCATCAGGTTCGGACAAGCCAATCGACCCCATGATGCATCATGGATGCTTCTTAATTTCTCGCAGACACGCGGTCCGACTCGGTCCAAGGTTTTTGGGCTTAAAGGATTTCTTCAAAGTTTTCCCCTGATCGGCTCTCAGTCCTCTACTATCTAATACTAGTATTCCATCGTTCATTTTGTTAGGGATGATAACAAATTAACATAAGAAGCTATTCTACTTACATGCATATCGCATATACGTATAGATAGGCCACAGCATGGATCCAGGATTGGAATCGGTCATCACATCATCATCAGTGCAGTTCTCTCACTGTTCACCACGCATGCATGCAGTTATTACGGCGCACGACATCCAAGGAAAAGAAAACGATGGCAAACTAGCACACAATACAAGTATGTGGTGAGACCAACAAACAATGTGCTGCCTCTGCATTCTGCCGCCAGGAAAAACGACACATGAGCCCCGGGGCCATGCTTGGCGAACGTGTTGGTGTTGCTACGGCGCCCCTCTCGATCGATTGCATTTAAATCTCGCGCCCTCGAGCTGCTCGATCGCCAGCCATCTACTCCATCCTCCGATCGATCCGGCGCGCTATGACATGAGCAACAGTAGCATATGCATTTCTTTGCTTGCTAGGTGTGCGTGGATGACACTACTACAGAATGAATAATCGTGACGGACACTTTTGGTTTTCCACAGCGGCCAAGAGCAAACGCCACGGATAAAAGGTCACGGTTAATCGTGACCTCACCGTGGCGGGCGCCTGTGGCCGCTGCGGAAAATGGAATTACCCGCAGCGGGCACCTTATATTGCCCGCTGCGGTTAATAGTTTCAAAAAAAAACCTGAACCCGCCGGCGAGCCTGTTTTCGAGCCCACCGGCGAGCCCAATCCCACCCTGAAACCCTAGCGCTGTGAAGAACAGGCCGAAGAAGAACGCCGCCACCTGGAGCTCCTCACCGCACCACCGCCGGGAGCTCCTCCTCACCAGATCTGGGAGGGAGGGAGGCCAAAGCTCCAGGATTCTCCTCACCAGATCATAAATTTACCGCAACTATTTTCCTCCTCACCAGAGCTCCTCCTCCTTGAATCGAAGAAAGGGAGGGAGGCCGCAGCTCCAGGGCCAGATCCTCGCCGCGTCGCCGAAACCACGTGCCTTCCAGGCCGCGCCGGCTGGATCCGCCGGATCCACAAGTCGTCGATGGAGGAAGGCCACCGGATCCACGAGCCACCGCCGCTGCTGTCCAAGGCCACCGTTGCCGCTCCTGCAAAGTGACCGGATCCAGCCACCGCACGACGCACGTGAACACAGCAGGCATGGGTGCCAAGTGAGTGAGAGGAAGGGCTGGAACACACCTGGATCCGGCCGGCCACCGCCTCTGCTATCCCGCTGCCGCCGCCAACGGGTCACCATCGCCCGGATCTGGCGCCATGGGGAGGAAGGGGTAGATAGCACCCCTGGATCCGTGCGCCCTACACCTTGGTGCGTGCCGCTCTAGGCCTCCACCTCGCTGCACGCGTCGTGGCTAGAGAAGCAGAGGGAGCCGACGGTGGAGAGGGTGAGGGAGGGATTTTGCGAGCCACCTCGCCCGCGCTGCCGCCAGGTCGCCCCTTGCTCCATGCGGTGTCCAGCGGGTGACCGGATCCGGCCACGCGCGCCGGGAGCCGCCCCACCTCGAGCGCCGGAGCCGCCGCACCTCGAACGCCAGGAGCCGCGCGCCCCACCTTGCGAGGAAGAGGGAGGGAGGAGCCGCGAGGAAGAGGGTGGGAGGAGGGGTGGCGCGTGTGGTGTCGCGTGAGGAGTCGTGTGCGGTGTGCGGCTGCGTGTCTGGCGGCTAGTGGAGTGGGGGGAGAAAGAGGTGGAGTGAGTGGAGAACCCTAAGCTTTTGTTTTATACTTGGACGCTGGATTGGGCCTCTTTTTGGGCTATTGGGCCACGGTCTTTACCGCAGCGGGCCTTATAGGACGCCCGCTCCGTGACGGTCATATTAAGATGCCCGCTGCGGTAAATCGATTTACAGCAGCGGACAACTTAAGGTGTCCGCTGCGGTAAATGCCGATTTACCGTAGCGGGCTTGTTACATTGCCCGCTACAGTTAATCATTAACAGTAGCGGACGCGTCGGTGGCCGGCCGGGCGAGGCCGGCCACCAAATAACCGTGGCGGGCAAAAGTGCGCCCACCACGGAGTGAACAGTACCACCGCCACAGAATTTCTTTTGTGTAGTAGCGTGAGTGTATTGTGTGTATATATACATATATATATATATAGTATATTGCACTAGCTGGTAATTAGTGAAGAAATTAAATATGGCCGTGCGGCCCGTGCAGTGTGTAGATACATCGCACTTTCCGTCTCCCATGCATATGCACGCATCATGCCGCTTGAAAGGCTATAGCTGGAGGTACGTACGCGCCAAACATGGTGATGAACTGATGAATGATGATCCATGTCAGCTGCTGGCATTGCATTGTTCAAACTAGGCGGCACTGCAGCATGCATGTCAGCCGTTCTCCAGCAGTCGTACTCGTACACGGCGTGTGGACGTACTGCGGCGCCAGAGTTATGTTGTCCTGGCTGTGATCTTTCTCTCTTGCCAGTCGTTTTTGGAGCATACTACACGTACATATATGCTTGCTGCCAGCTATAGCTAGTGGTATGTATATATATATTTACTCCTATGCTATTGCTCTCTTTATTTTCCTCTTAGCTCTTCTGGTTTTGTCTTCCATGCATGGATCCATCATCGTCGTCCACTGCATATGTATGTATATATATGCATGTACTTCTAGATAAACATGGATATAGAAACTCGCTCCGACTGACTTAACATCGGTCATCTATCCGTTTCCCTGTGACTAATAGTCGTCCAACTATACATAAGCACACGCTTATATACACGAATTAATTGGAAGTGTGGGCTGCGCGTGGCAGTACAACAAATAAACACACAGTGACAGGGACAGCCTACTACAAAGGAACATATATAGGCAACGACGAAACAGCTACTGTCGTACGTGCGTCTAGCTGTGGATTAATGCCGCGTCGTTATTAATTTGTTACCAGTACGTAGCAAGTGTTCGGCCCTTATCAGCTTGACATCGTGTACGTACTGGTGGCTCATTCACACGAGACATCGTGTACGTAGCAAGCTGGTGGCTCAAGTGATGAACTATATATATGCCCTTATATGCTCAAGTGTACTGGTGGCTCATTCACACGAGACATCGTGTACGTGTTGCAAAGTCATGGACCTCGGTCGGTGCAGATAGCAGTCTCTCTCAGGCGTCCACAAGAAAGTAGAAGATGTGGATGATCAGCACCCTCGATCAGGCATCCACCAGAAAAGTAGAAGAAGTAGACGATCAGCTGCACCACCAAGAAGATGAGTGTGCGTATGTAATTTTCTGGTGTATGTAATTTCCGTTCTGGTGTATGTAATTTTCTGCATAAAAAAAGAAAGGCTTGTCTACTTGAAACGCGTGTGTTTTATATCCATCTAGCACACGGGTGTTTTTTCCCAAAAAAAACACATGAATTCCAGGAACCCCAAGCACCGTGTGTTTTTTCGAACCTAGCACACGAATATTGTCAGCCTAGGCAACAAAAGAGTCCCAGCAAAAGAAAGGGAAAATCATGTGTTTTTTCGTTAGGTAACACACGAAAACCATGCAGGGGCGGAGCTAGGTTCATGGCTGTTGGTGCCCAGGCACCCACAAAAATTTGAAAGTTCACTATTAGAAATAGATTTTCACCATGGTTCTAGATTAAAATTTCACAGCTATAAGAGAAAGGCACCCTCTCTAACCTACTCTAGCTTTGCCACTGAATCCATGCATGAAAAAATTCGTGTGTTTTATAAGCTAGTGTTTTATAAGCTAGTAGCACACGGATTCTGTAGTGGCTGTAACCTATTGCAATTGTCTTCTGTTATAGTTGTAATTGTGCGAGTGAGCCCAAAAACCTAACGAGAAAAAGGCCCATATTATCATAAGATAGAAGCAAAATTTTGTGGCCAAATTATTTGTCATTTATTTAATCAGCATCATATAGCAAAAATTAAATTAAATTATGCCTAGACATTAAATTGCAAATGTTGAGAACTACAATTGCAGTACCAATTACTAGCAATTTAAATAATCGGTGATTGCAATTTGTGAGCACATATTTTCACTTGTGCAAAGTCTTTTGAAGCTCTAGACAACCAATACACTTTTGCATGTATAATTTCCACTTGCCGTACTCAGCAACAAAAATGTTATAAATGGCAAAATTTTGACGTACTCATAGATCTAATCACACACAAGCAATATCGACATTTCCCTGATTCACTGCTAACATAGGTCAGGAAATAAAAGCTCCAGAGGGGGGTTCCTAGGATTCACAACAAATAAAGCTCAGTTTCCCTGAAATAGACCAACATTTTCATGCCATTAGAACATCACTGACCTCACAAGAAAGGCAAACGTCTGTAATACACCATAGATAAACTCTAGGATACAAAAAATACACAAGTTACAGATTTCAACATGTTTTTGGCACAGGTTCTTTTCTATGGACAAAAAAACAAAAAATGACACCGTTTCTACGACCTTCCAGCCACCTCCATCTAATACAAACACAGATCAAAGAGCACAAATTACAAGTGACAACTTATTTTTCTCTGAAAGGGCAATTAACAAAAATATTTCCCCATAACGGCACATAGACAGACCATAGATCAAAAAAGCACAAATTTACAGATGATAATTTTTTCTATGAAAGGACAATTAACAAAAATATGTCTCCATATCGGCACATAGACAGAACACAGATTAAAGAACATAAATTACAAGAGATTTCAAGTAGAGTTCTAATGGCTTATATTTTCTACCACATAACTAAAAGTTGTTCTCAGTTCTATCTAAAACAGATATCAAATGATTGCACATGTTCAACACCATAATTGCAGATGTTAGGATATGAAGTTCAAAAACGAAAAATGCTGACAAGTCTAGCATGAGGACAAAGAGACTGTACTCAAAGACATGATAGCTGGAATCAAGGGCAGGGGAAGGGGACAGACTGCTCACCTATACATGGATTCGCCACCTCATCTAGTTCCAGTAGGATTCCCACCTTGAACAATGAAATTCTAAGCACAATGATAATTACAATTACAATTGACAATTTATAAATTTTACAAATCAAACTAGCACAATCACAATTACAATTACAATTAATAATTTTTTTCTATAGAAAGACAATTGACAAAAAATTTTCAAATGAGACTAGCACAATTACAATTATAAATAATTTTTTTTTGTAGAAAGACAACTGATAGAATTTTCAAATGAGACTAGCACAATTACAATTATAATTGATAATTTTTTCTATAGAAAGATAATAGACAGATTTCGAAAATGAGACTAGCACAATTAAAATTACAATTGGCAATTCTTGAAAGACAATTAACAAATTTTTCAAATGAGACTACCACAATTATAATTGACAATTTCCAAATAAAACCACAATTGACAACTTCTTTCCATAGAAGGAAAATTTACAGAATATGCACCCAGACTAGCACAAACACAATTGACAATTACTTTCTAGCACAAACACAGATTGCTTCAAATTTCATTAAGTGAAAACCATACATCTTATACATTTGTTATGTTTTCATGTACCAATTCTCAATATGGATGGCCACTCAGCACCAAAATAATAATTTGTAAATGAGCACTAATTATTTATTTGGTGTTGTCTATAAATTTGAATTTATTGCAGGAGAAAGTAGCACACAGACTTCTACAAATAAGGGAGAATCCTCCTAAATTTCACAATACTAAAGCATGTACATCATCTACTGCAGGTACCATACGCAAATGCAAGTGGGAACTCTGAACCAAACTTTGATTCCCATAAAAACTTATGATATTGCACATGTTCGGCACCAAAAATGATATTGCACATGTTCGGCACCAAAATTGTAGTGTTTCGTTCATGCAATTTACTAATTATGAATGTGCAATAAAGAAATGGACACTAAACACAGCTTTTTTACAGTATATACAACACAACACTTGAAAAATTCAGTAGTATATACAACACAACACAACACATGTTTGCCAGGACGTTTCTTACTTTAGAATACAGTGGCTTAAGTGGGGTAATCAAGATAATCGAGTGTCTCCAGACCCTCAATCCTGACCACACTGCAATTAACAAGATGTACCATATCAGTCATGGAAAATACACTGAATGGAGTAGTGAGATAGTGAGGTATACAGAACAATGTGCTGGGTATACATTAGCTAGAGTTGACTTGGACCAGCTAGCACCGTACCGATACCGACACATTGTCTTAGCTTCGTCAGAGCTCATCAGTACTAAGCACCATGATATGCATGAATGCGAGTGACCTCGTCTTCGATCTGCCACGCGCGCCCATACCACACTCATTGATGCATATATGCACACAGAACAAAAATCTACATATTTGAGGGCAGTAGTACAGTACATATATTCACATAAATGGTCGATGGAAGAACGATCCACAGCAGTCTGTATGTGTTTATTAGTATATATGTTCATGTTTTTTTTGAAGCCTATATATATATGTTCATGTTTACGTACTGTAAATGTGCTACTACTGAACTAGCATGGATATAATATATATAAAATAATGCTTGAAAAACATAGTATATGCCAACAGCTAGTATAGCACTAATTAAGTTAGGAAGTGAACCTAGCTTTGCGTGAGAGGTGTGGCAAATGCACCCAATCACACAGGTTGATCAAATCCTATCTCAGATTGAATTTTGGACGTCATTTCTCTTCTTAATAATAAAAAACAACCTAATTTCTGCTAGGTTGATCTCATCTTTTTTAGTAGAACACTAAGTTGGTATAGTCTTGAACGAATGACGAAGCACGCTTTCGTCGTCAGCAAGCTCGTGAGTCTTCATAATTTCATGGCATGCGCACGTGACGATATATGATTAGCCCTTGACTATGCTGATTTGCATATACGTCAACTTCCAAGAGATTAATGCCACGTATGGGCACTGAGGAAATCAATCAATATATGTATTTAATTTATGTCAGGTGTCTCAGCTGAGCTATACAGTACTCCGTACAGTATAAGTAGTGATGTAGCACACTATGCGTTACATGGCAATAGAACGTGTACTAGCTGCTATCTACATGCAGAGTACATGGATCATACGATGCGTGTCCAAATACACAGTACCATTCTACAGTGCGTATGCTGCAATTGCATTTTTTTTCGTACTGCATTTTTTTAGGGGAACAAAAACGTGAATAATTCATGAATTCGAAGAACTAGAAGTAGAACTAACCGTTTTTAACGACGACGGCACAAGTCTTCGATCCAGGTGGACGTACACTAGCATAGGATATAACTGGGGTGAATGACAACACGTACGGGATGGGTACGTATGTCAGTTATGCTGACTAACTAACAGCTGATCCTTAATTAATTTTTTTTAGAGTTGTAGAGGCCTAAGCCCCCCTGTCTTAGCATTGCAAAGACAAAAGCTGATCCTTAATTAATTACTTGACGTACGCGTCTCATTGCCTAAATTAGGCTTGCAAGCTACTACTACGACCTATATATATATATATATACACACACAGTTAAGTGAGTTAACCCACACAATCAGTCCACAGTACGTGTCGTAATTCAGAGCCATATATACCACACAATCATGGTGATCAGAGAGTACACGTCAGTGGGTGCCATTACGGCAAGGGAATCCGCAAACAGTTTGGAATTCCAGCGCTCGTATCCAAAGACTAATTAAACCAACAACATGCGTGTCCATGCATGGACGGTACGGTAGCCGATGAGATCGAAAATTTTGCATCCAATCTGATTGTTTCCACGTTGCAACTGTGCCTGTGCGGCATAAACATAAACTGCATCGTCGCCCAAAAGCTAAGCTGGTCTCCAACTTGGATGGAGGAATGAACTGGCGTGCAAACGCGCTCTTCGTCCATATTAGCTACTATGCAAAGACAAAACACGGGGAGTCGGGGACGGACAGGGACTGGTGCCAGACTTTTTTGTGTACTTAGCATACTCGATCCTACTCCTAGCAGCCGGCCTGCTGCAAAAATGATACTCTATGATGCAATGCAAGTAGTACAGTTAGTTGGCAGCAGAGCCATGGATATGATCCGGAAAGGAAGCGAAGCTAGCCACGGGTTTCGTCGTTTCAGAATGGACCGGCCGGTGACTTTTTGTTCCGGGCCAGCGCCCCGCTGTACGTCCGGTGGCGGTCGTCGTACCTGCAGCCGCGTTTGCCTCGTCATCATCAACATTATAGTGTGTGCTCATCGTAGCACACGGTAGTGCGTGGAGTATATGGCAGCGAGACACTAGCAGCAAGGACACTGGACACAGATCGACAAGCTTGGATTCAAAGCAGGTCTCTGGATCGGCTGGCTTGGTCGTCGCCTGGCCACGTGATGAGCACGTATGTACGTGTACGGCGTACCTACACACGCAACGCAACAATAGATGATATGCCGCCGGCCGGTCCAACTTGACAGCAGGCGTGCACGGCGGACACGGCCGGGCGGGCGCGCGCGCCAACGCGGTGTGCCGTGTGCATATGCTAGGTGCTTTGCCAAACGCGCAGGACGGCAGGCTGCAGGGCTGTCCGATCCGAGACCCTGACACGTACGTACGTACGTGCGGACCGTGCATGGCGATTCCTGCAATGGGAACGGGATAGGTGCCGCTGATCCCGGCATCCCGCCGCCGGTCGAGCGAAATGGAACGTCATGTACGGTACGGGATGGGGCCAGGTTCTGTGAGTCTGTGACACCACCACCACGCGCCGATGCGGTGCAGGCGGCCCAGCCCAAGTCCCAACTCAACTTGCCTCTCTCAGTTTAGTCGCTCTGATGTCTGACCCATCCATTCATCACTCGGGCCTTGCTGCACCCTTTCGGGCTTTCGGCCTGCCTCCCCCGACAAACAGCGGAAGGCCCGGCCCGCAGCGGCTACACCAATGGACGGCCACAGATATTATACAGGGGAACAGGCTCAATTTTCTTTGCTGGATGCACATCCTCTTCCATAAGGCCTCCTTTGGAATGGATCATTTTTTCCTGTTCCCTATGGATCTGGGTGATCTGCCAAAAAAAATGACTAATTTATTGGCTTAACAAAATGCTGCACTGTTTATTGCATTCATGTTACTGTAGCCCATCAATCTGTTGTACATCCAGCTATGCACACGCTCCCAAAATGCCAGGTATTGTGCTGGATCTCCGTCCAAAACTTGTGACCGTCTCATTCAGAAAAAAAAACCATCATAAGCAAGAAAGAGTATAAGCGTCCAGCAAAAATATTCGGCTAAAAAAATATAAGCTGTTATGCACAACTTCAAAAATTTAACTCCGAAAACACAGGAATCCAAAGAGCTGATAAAGTTATGATGATATATAGGGAAGTCATGAACAGCTCTTCAACAAGTCTAAAGTGTGCAGCATTTTGTAATCCTTGCAAAACAAACATTTCCCATGAGATCTAACTACTTTCCTAGAAAGGATCACAACTTATGATAATACAACTCGATGACCAGCAGCATAACCCCACATATTAGGACGACCCCACATTTTGGAACCTGGCTGCTGGTTTACGACACCCTTCCATGAGATTTTGACCTGCATCCTATAAGGACCTTGCTCAAGAGTGCGTTCATCAACATCGGGCCCTATAACGAGGGTAAAACACTCTTCTGGTTGATGTTGAACCCCATCAGCAAGAGAGACAGAGAGTACCAATTCTTCACCCAGTGGGACGCCTACCAAACCAGAGACAGATTCACCAGGCCCAAGCTCTGTTGGAGTGCCTGCCCCTTCACTGTCATACAGCACGATTTTGTTTTCATCATTTCCGGTAGTCCAAGCTGTTACTTTGCTGGTGAAATTAGAGGGGCCCTTCAAGATACTGACTACAATGGAAGCTTCCAGTGCAGACCGGACAGGCGTATACACCAATTCCATTTTACTCAGACAGCTTTCTAATGATTTAATGGTGGGTTGCTTTGTGTGATAGATGGCATTGTGTTCTATCAAACCTTTGCTGAAATCTTCGTCAGCAGCTTCATCACTCTTGATTTTCAAATGGAACTCAAAAAACATACTATCCCTTACAGCAAGTGCTCTAATTGGGCTCATCAAGGTCAGTGTTCTATCCTGCATAGGGATTAAGAGAAAAGCATTAAAACACACAAAAGAAAAGAACCAAGCATGAATAAGTACTACCAAAACAGTTGGGTTCATTTAAAACCCACAAAAGATCCATCCGAGACTCAATAAACTTTAAATGTTACCACTTACTTTTACCGCATTAAAAAGGATAGTTCTTTTTGCAAAAAACATAAGAACGTTGTGTATTTGTGAATCGGATATCCAGATTGCACAATGGTGTTTTGGTGACAGATTGAATATTTCAGCAGTATAGTATATGCATGCAAGTCTATGGAATTACTGTAGTTTGCACCCAACAATGGGGATTAGTTCCTGACATCCGATGTTGAGTGTTTGACTAGGATTTTTTCCTAGCCAGAATTCGGCAACCACAAGATTTTGAGGAATGAATAGGATAAGTACCTTTGAGGTTATGAGTTGGGGATCATCACTTCCACGCCTGAACAAATAGACACATCTATAGTCATACTCATCCCTCGCCAGCACAGTACCATATATGCTAATAGGGCCTTTCCTGTCTGACTGGGCAACTTTGATTGCAATCACATTGACAGAGTCATACAACCAATTACGAAGAGGTTGAGGGATCTGGTGAATCGGTGGCCAGGGCGCATCCTCGGCTGTAAAATGAATGCCCACAATGGGAATTAGACCAAGAATATGAGACATATTGAATGTGTTGGGACATGTGATGGACATAGCCAAAGAATGTACACGCCTGTACTCCATGGAATTTGAGAGAGAGAGAGAGAGAGAGAGATAGAGAGAGAGAGAGAGAGCAAGGAAGATAAATGAGCAAAGAACCAAAATGTGCTTACACTCTTTATCGAGGTCAAAGAAGGCTATGTTGTAAAGACAAAAGCGGGTAGGGACGTGACATTGCATCTTGTGGTTGTATTCAGTGAACCCTTGGCGGCGAACCACATGAAGAATCTCCATCACCTTCTCCTCCCATTTGAGTTCTGGGCCCAGGAGGGTGCTGAGAAGAATCTGATCCCGATCATCCATGCACCACCGATCCCACTCCTTCAGCTGTTTCGCATTTGGCTTGCGCTTCCTGGGTTTCCGCTTTCCCTTTGGCTTTGGATTTGGCTTCTCCTCCTCTTTCTCCTTCCCCTTCCCCTTTGGCTTCTCCTCCTCCCTCTCCTTAATAGGGATATCATCAGGGATCTCCCCAAGCTTCTCCTCTGTCACCTTCACTTTGGCCCTTGCCT
The DNA here is from genome assembly GCA_023333625.1 of Bothriochloa decipiens. Taxonomy (NCBI): domain Eukaryota; kingdom Viridiplantae; phylum Streptophyta; class Magnoliopsida; order Poales; family Poaceae; genus Bothriochloa; species Bothriochloa decipiens. Next base: position 38,815,852 of record CM041643.1, read on the forward strand.
GACTATCATCAGGGGCCTCAGTAGTGCAGAAATTAGCATCGTAGTTCTCTGTAATGCGCAGAACGTCCATGCCCACAATCCCACCACCACCCTCAGGGATATCAATAATGCTGCTACCCGTATCTGTAAAAAAAAGTTTTGGTTTTTATGAGTCGTCAATGTCCAGTAAAACGTGCGTCGATAAAGAGTGCTGTGATATAGTACTCACGTTGTTCTTCGACGAAGCCCTTTGAATGATCCGAGACTTGCAGTTTCTCAAGCTCTTTCTGGACTTGAAGAAGAGGTATCCGCATCCGCCCTTCTGGACTCTGCTTCGGGTTCGCCGAGGTGGTGCCTTCGCCGTCGGTTTCCATTGCTAGCGTTCCCCCAATCTACCCACCCGCCACTGTGTAGATGGGAAGGAACACTCCAACGAAGTCCCCCCCTCCCGCATCGCCCCGCCCTGGCGACACGGGAGGCGATAACCCTAGCCCGCCGCCGCCACTCCCGCACCACCCCTCCCCCCCTCGCCACCGCCAAAGGGGGCCGCCGGGAAGCCTGTCCGCGCGGGGCGGCGCCCGGAGGCCAGGTCGGGTGGTGCGACGACGGCGGCGATGGCTGCGTGGCGGTGGCGGTGGAGGCGCAGCATCGGCTGCGCGCTGGGCGAGTAGGTGGTGACGCGGCTATGGAGGCACAGGGGCGTGGCAGGGGCGACGCTACTGCTCCCTCGTCGTCGGGCTCGGGTCCAACGGCAGCGGCGGCTTCGGCCTGCAGCTCCGGCGCCAGGGCGGTCAGATCCGGCCTCCCTCAGGTCGGATCTGGCACTCCTGCATGATGGAGGGTAGTGGTAGTGAGGTGGTGGCAGTGCGGCGGTGCAGCTCGGGCCGGGCGACTACCGCGGCGGGACGGGTCGCGACGGCCGGCGAGGCGCGTGATGGGGGCCCAGATCCGGTGCCCAAGTGGCAGGATCCTGTCCCCAGTTGTCCGGTGGTGGTGGTGGCGGTGTCGGCGGTTCTGGGATGGCCTGTCCATCCCTGGCCGTTCGGCTCTGTGCTCCAGCAGGGGGTCTCGGTGGTCAGCGGGTTTGAGGGCCTCTTCGGCAACTGGAGTGGCGGTGACGGCCGCGACTTGGACCAGCCGGCGAGGTGTGCGGTGTGGTGGTGGGTCGGTCGTCGGTCCCGGCAGCCCCGACCCTCCTGGTCTCTCTACCATATTGTGCTGGATGGAGGAACACACCGGTGAAAGCCAGGCCGGACCTGCTGGCACGATGATGGCGGCGCCTTTGGGTGTCATTTCCCTCCTTGGAGGCGTTATCAAGGTATGTTCCCCCCACTCGGCCGGTTGCAGTAGGGCGTCGGATGCACTGTGGTGGTGTGATCGGCAGCAGCTTGCTTGGTGGTGGCGGTGACGACGTGGCGCCGTGACTGCCTGTCGCCAAGCAGGTGCGCCAGCGGCGCCATGGTGTTGTTGTTGGGGCACATGGTTGCTGTGCCAGGAGGTTAGGGCTCGTCGGTGCGTGGTGGCCGGCATTAGGCAGTGGTGGTTATGGTGTAGGAGGTGGCAGTGGTTGGAGAGGCTTGTATCGATGACCCAATCCGACCGAGTAAGGCGAAGGCCAGGGAGATGATCTGTATCTCTAGCAGCTTCAAGTCCGTTCACGTGGTGTAGCGGTTTCCAGCGGTGGCGAGTCGAAGGTGGATTTTTTTGGGGTGGCTCGGTGGTACTAAGTCGCCCCCGACGGCGAAGCAGGCTCGGATCCCCGGAGAATCCAGCGATGGGCTTGGCGAGGCCCCCGTGCGTTTCAAGGTGGTGAATCCAAGGAGTTGTCCAAGAGTGGTGCTACGGTGGATGAGGCGAGGCCCCCACGAGTTGAGTTGAGTAGCCTGGAGGTCTGGAATCTGGTGCTGAGTTTCGATTGCCTTGGGGGTGGTTTGGTGCAACGGTGGTTTTTCGGCGAGAGGTCCTGCATAGTAGTGGTCTCTTCGGTGGGGTGTCGTGGACTTCCCCTCTTTTGTCTGCCAACGATTGGTCACGGCTGGGAGATCAACGATCGCGTGTGTTTCTTTGAAGTTGTTTTCTTCGGCCAAGTTGTTAGTTGGGTTGATGAGTTGAGTGGGCGCTCTTGTGACGCGAGTTGAGTTGAGTTGTTTTGGTACCTAGGTGTGCAAGTGGAGTAGGGTACCCTCCATAATTGTATGGTTTCTCTGGTCCGGTTTTTAGTCAAAAAACTGTGCTGGCACTTGCCTTTTCTTTTATTCGTCTAATAGAAATCACGGCAAAGCTTTTGCCGTCCTTTCAAAAAAAACCCATCCGCCACCGCTTGTGACTCCGTTCCGCGCTTTTCGCTTGTGACAAGGTTGGCCCAGGTGAAAGTCCCTAGTTTGGTTTTGGGTAATTGATGAAACCTAAGGACTAACCTTGTTTCTAAGTGGATGATTTAGAGAAAGGTAGTCCATGCCAAGTGGAGCTCAATGTTGAGACATGACATGAAGTTATGCAACCTAAGCATGGTGAAGATCAAGATGGGCTTGGCTCGATGGATCGGTTGGAAGTGTGAAGGGCAAGTTGAGGCTTCGAAGCGAAGGACCGTGCGACGGTGAAGCTTGGGCATGACTTGGCGCCGATGGACCGACCAACGGTGAAGAGCAAGTAATATCAAGATCGATGGACCAAGACCGTTGCATGATGACATGGAGTGTCACGTATCATGTAAAGGCTTGGCGGTTGAAGGATCGACAAAATGGGCTCAAGGCAAAGGTATAACCTATAGGGCCATTTTGTTTTTTGCACTCAAGACACCATAAAGGGTGTGAGTGGTTTAGGATCGATAGCCGAACTATGAAGAGGGGAGATCTTCGGTAATTCGGTTCATGAGTGCCACTAGGTCCATCGTTTCATGTGATTGCATTTAGGATCTAGTGCGCGATGAAAGTCCTTTGAAAATGCTTTGGAAAAATGCTAACACACATGCACATGGAGATGTCACTTGGTGGTGTTAGCACATTTGCAAAGGCGGTGGTATGATTGTAAGATTGAGTTGGGTTTGGTATTCGGCGCCTTCGGGAAAATGAGAGAGATATTTTCTATTGCGCCAGATGCAAATTCGTTGGAGAAAAGAGGGCGTCATCACAGGATTGAGAATGCTCATATTCTGAGCGCCGGACGCTGAGCGCCGGACGCTGGCCCAGCGTCTGGACGCTACACAGAGAGAGTACCGGTTGAGAGACAGCGCCGGACGCTGCGCCGGACGCTTGCGCCGGACGCCGGCTCAGCACTGTTCAGCGTCCGACGCTCGTAAGAAATGAAGGCCGATGTTTCAGCGCGTGTGAAGCGCCGGACGCCAGGGTGTGCGTCCGGACGCTACTCAGAGAGGGTCGCAGAGCAGTTGGTGTCGCCGGACGCTGGCCGCCGGACGCCGAGGGGTACCGTCGGACGCTGACGTGTCGTGGGAGTCGACCGTTGGAGGCTGAGCAGCAGAGGCGCCGGACGCGTCCGGCGCTAGCGGCAGACGCGTCCGGCGTGTGTAATCGAGCCGCCCGAGGGGCAACGGCTAGTTTCAAAGGATGGGGTTATAAATAGAAGGTGGCCGGCCCTTATGGAGGTCTCTTGGCTTTTCTAACACTCTTGTGCATCCTTTGAGCTAAAGCTTCTCCCTCCTACTCATCTCTATTGCTTGATTGCTAATCTAGAGTGAGATTGAGTGATTCGAAGTGCATTGCATGAGTTGATTCATCTAGTGGCACTTGCGAGTCGTTTGGCCGGTGATTTCTTGTTACTCTTGGAGAGTACCGCTCCTCGCCGGCTTGGAGGTTGTTTGGAGGCGTTGGGAAGAGTTGGTGATTGTTCTTGCCCACCTCCGGTGATTGATTTGTAAGAGGTTCTTGTGCTTGTCCTCGGCGGAGTGCCAAAAGCAACTCTAGTGGAATGCGCGTGTCATTGAGTTACCACGCTTGAGAGTGGTGTCTTGCGGTTCCCTTGCGGGGGAGTGCCTTGCGAGGCAAGTGACTTGAGGGTCACACCGAGGATCCATCTAGGTGTTGGTCGACACAACCGGTGACGTAGCTTGTCGGTGCACAAGTGAACACCGGGTGAACAAAAAGTAATTGTGTCATCTTCTTGTTCCCGGTGATTGGTCTTCATATTGTGATTGTTGTCATATTGTATTGATTACATATCATCTTGGTGATTAGCAACATCTTCTCTCCACCGTCGGTATAAGAATCACCTCTCTACCTTTGCATTACTTTCTAGCACTTATCTTGTGTAGCTTGTTTTAGAATAGTTGTTCTTGCTAGCTCTATAGATTAGAAAGTAGTGACATAGCCCTTGAGTGACATAGAGATCATAATTATACTAAATTTGTCAATAGGAGGCTTGCTCACCTTGTAGGCTAGGCAAAACCGCGGTTACGCCATTTGTTATACTAATCAAGTTTTGTCTAGTGGTTTGTAGAATTTTAATAGGCTATTCACCCCCCTCTAGCCATCTAGGACCTTACACCAGGCCCATGCTGCCAGGATTGATAGCCCCCAATCCCCCTAGATAGAGGCGGATCAATAGCCCGCTTCCTGGCCACCGCCACCGCAGGCCGCGCCCGCTACGGTGAGACCGGACCAGGCCCACGGCGGCCTCCTCCTCCCCCTCCCTGCCCCCCACTTCCGGTCCCGCCGCCATGGCCGTGCTCTCCGGCGAGCACCGCCGCGATGCCCCCGCCCTGACCTAGCCCGGCCACGTCCACCTGCCGTCAGGGCGCCTAATCGTCTGGCCACCCCACCGCATGGAGACGAGGGAGTCCAGGAGAAAGAGAGCTGCCGGAGATGGAGACGAGGGAGAAGCGTTGGTGCACTCGTGGGCCGCGTCGCTGTGGGCCGCAAGCGGAGCAGTGCTCTCGATACGATCCGAACGATTTTCGGGCTAGGCCACAGCCGAGTTCGGAGATCAACAGGCCTTGGGCCTGCCCCAAGCCCGCAGCCCCCAACGTTGGCAGGCACAGCCCGCAGCGGCCACGTTTTCGCGTCACGCACCGGCGGCGCAGGAATCTTCACGTTCACGAGACTCCGCTGCGGTAACGTGCGTGGGCACCAACACTTTTGCAGCTTGGACAGAGTCCTTGCCACGCCAGGATTCCATAAAACAGGTTGTTCAAGCAATATCGAAGTCAGCAGAAGACCACTCCACAGTGCGCAGCAGAATCGGGCACCATGTGCTCGCTGATGCTACGATCCTGACCTGCTCCCCCACTCCACTCCAACCCCAAAGGCTCCACTGACCAACCCACAACAGTCAGCAGGGACGCAACCAACAGCAGCCACTGACTGACGAGCAAAGAACATGCATGGGAACCCCCTTCCACAGTCCACAGACACTCTAAGGTACGCTATAGATAATAATAATTACACTATTACGCAGATACATTTGTGATACCCTAGCCCTCTTAGACAAAGTACAGAAGAAGATGGTGAAGAAGCACCTCCGACTCCGAGAGAACACATTCAGGGTTGCTACCAAGTCGCCTTAACACTAGGCAGGCACGCACTCATGCATGGTACGAAGACAGACTTGAGACTCCAGCTAAGGTACGGTATTTCCGGCGAAAACAACTCAAATAACGGGACCACGGCGTCTCTCGCCCTACTATCGCTGCTATCCTACAACCTGTCTCTGATATACGCAAAAGATTGGGGTTTTTTTCTTCCCACCCAGCCATCCTTCAATCTCAATTAGCTTCCGCAACCATTCCTCTCAACCCGGGTCTATGCTGATTTCTGGGGCTGCTGCTGCTGTCGCTGGCCTTGCTGCTGCTGTGTCTGGGGCGCCTGCTGCTGTATTTGCAGCTGCTGGAGCTGGAGCATCTGGGAGTTCATCTGCTGCTGTAGCCCCTTAGGCATCCGACCATCGGTTATCTCCCCAGTTGCTAGTTTCAGGCGCTGGACCTCGGCAGTTAATGCTTCATTCAGGGCTGCACACAAGAGAATCAGATCAGATTACAATAAGAAAAACAATATATAGTTGGATGTAGCTAGTGCAACTGTGCAATAGACTAGCAAAACTAAATAATAGACTAGCTAGTGCATCATCACTGTATCAGTTCTCTGGAGACAGAAACCTTGAATATTGATTTCAAAAGTAAGCATGCACCCAGCATCTTCAAAGGAAAAAAATGACTATATTTGTAACTGGGCAAACATTCAAACTTGACTCACAGAACCTGAAGACTTGGAAGAAAGAACGAAATACTAAATGAAGGGAGAGCAAGTACCAAAAAGATCATTAATTCACAGCATGACCATTAACAAGTAAAGAGAGTATCACCAATCATGGCGGTAACACTACATTATAAACATATAGGATTCCTACGCGAACTCTTTCTGCAAAAACCATGGTATTAAATAGCTCGCTGTAGTTGTCGCTATAGCCCGATATAGCTTTTTGAGGCAGAGTGCCGCTATTTGCGTTCATGCACAATTTTGCCGCTATAGTCTGATATAGCTCCGCTAATAACGGTTGGTAAAACGATAAACACCTTAGCCTTAGCTCGCTATTTAAAACAATGGCAAAAACCCATGCAAGCTCTAATGGTAGGCCTAGCAGTCACTAAAATATTACCATCATGAGAGAAGAATCAACTTGCCATACACAGTAACCAACATTTTATCATGCCAACTAGAGTCACCCCTATGATAGGGAAAACAGTACCTCTGCCTAAGCTTTATCGAGTTCAACATGAATCAGTAATGGTTGCACTGCAAACTTGTAATACACCTTAAGGAACTAAAATCAACCAATAGCACAGCCAGACATCATGACAATTCAGTCACTAGTGCTATTTACTGATCCTGAAATCCTAACCTCAAGGCACCATTTGCTGAAACCAATTTTGGTACACCAGAAATGATAAATAAGCACAAAAGATAGGACATGCATGGTGCAGGGAGAGGGAGTAATAAAACAATAAGGATAATTCCTGTAAGATTTCAGGAACAATAAATAGAAAAAGATCACTTGACACTCAATCTTCGTCTAGCTATCAAATTATGTTTCGATAATTGCTAACAAGATTTTGTTGATTAGTAAGAAAAGAAAGCAAAGTCTATTACTAACAGGTTAGCAAATGTTAGCATACATTTATGCAGAACTTGTCAAGATAAGCAATGGACATCAAAGCAAACATGATATACAGGGTGTTAGAGTATTAGGAATAGTACCATAATGTCTAACCACGAGAGGTGTTAGTCCTATGTACTCTATATAATCAGCCCATGAGGCCCAATGCAATATATCCAATATTCCACCAATTATATTCTCTTTCATGGTATCATTCGCCTAGGTTTAGATCCTAACGCTAGCCGCCGCCGCTTCCGCACGCGCGCCCCCGGGGAGAGGCCGTTCTCCGCCGGGGGCAGCGCCCCCGTTTAGGCACCTGTTCCTATTGATCCGGCAGCCATTGTCGTCGTCGCGCAGCAGATCAGGATCTCCCCTACGTCATCGTCCGGTCACCGTCGCCTCGTTCCCAGGCTCGTTGCTGGGCTGTCGTCGTCAACTCCTTTCCGATCTTCGCCGCATGGAGGCTGTTGGATCTCGCCTCGTCCCGTGCCGCTGTGGTGGCGGCCAGTCCTGGCCACACGCCCGATCTGTGCTGCCATGGAGGTAGCCAGATCCGGTGTGTGGCTGCAGTGAGGCGGATCTACCCATCTCCACTACGTCGATCTACGTCGACGCCTTCGACCCCGCACGTCCGCGCCCCGCTGTGCATCTGTCACTGAGGGAGCGCCGCCTGATGAGGTCGCACCGCCGCCACCATGCTGTCGTCCAATATTCCACCAATTATATTCTCTTTCACAGGGCTCTCACCAATCACCAGGCATGCGTACACACCAGGGGCTCGAGATCAAATACCTGGGATCAAGCCCTGGCACAAGAAAGTTTCCCACGCCACAATACAAACACGCCCACAGTTCAACAGATTAAACTGGATATGGCTGATATACTACACTCATGATAATCCATAGATGATACTTTCAGCATTCACTAAAAACCACGTAGGATGTGCGCACAACCAGATAAGCATGCATATATAAAACAACCTCAAATAAATTCATTGATAAGTTCCTTGAAGATGCTAAAAGTCATGACTCATGATGTGTAGTTCCCGCACAAGCCTTCTGTAGGATACTATTGTGCAGTTTCTGATCATCCATCAAATGATCAATTTTTGAAATCACAAATCCATTTAAAACTGCCCATTTCATGGCTCATATCAAAAGCCTATGACCAAAAGAAATGTATGTATCTACCAAGCAATTGACAAATTATGTCAGGGGGGTTTCATGCAAGGCCATGTTCACATAATAGCATTAAGAGAACCAGTGCCATAGATGTCACCATGAGTTCAGCTCTAAAATTGATGATCAACAGAAGGAGCTAACACATCTTTTTGTCATGTTAGATTGGCTGTAGTGTCCGAAAAAAAAAGTTTGTAGAACTTAGCATATGCATCCAGTTGGGATGTATGAAGCTCATTGTTAAGGATGCAGCTTAAGTAATACCAAAACTCAACCCACCAGAAGTTCATTATATCCCACATGGAAAATATCCAAATGATGTCTATACTCTATACTAACATTAAGCTGAAGAACGAGATGCATCAACCACAAAAGATACTGCCACAAAATTGACAACAGCAAGCAACCCATGCATAAGTAACTTCTATGTGCAACTTGACAACTGGATTTTGGAAATCCAACCCAATGAGCAATGCAAGGTACATTAGTCATTTGCTAATGCTACCTTTGAAAGCAAGAAATTCTTCATTTTGTCCATTGCCACTAGAAAACTTGTAACCAATGCAAAGGAGTAACACAACAAGCTTACCATCTCTCAGCTGTGCTTGTTGCTCCATTGCTTGCAGCCTGATTTTCAACTCGTTGTTCTGAGTAGCCAGTCCAGCTGAGTCCCTCTGCAAACAAGAGGTTAACTTAAAAACATAACAATCAGAGGTAGGATCAAAATCCCCAGCAGCTCTACAAAACAAACCTGCAGCATTGTCAACTGTGCTGAGAGTGTGGTAGCCTCTGTCTGCAGCACTTGCACCTTATGCTCAAGCTCCTGAATGTACCTCATCTTGCGTTCCTTTGACCTTGCTGCTGACTGCCGATTCGCCAGAATCCTGAATAAAATTGATAAGTCAGAATGCCTAATTTAAGGAAAAGAGAGAAATTTAGCCAGGAGTATATGAAGAAATGCACACCTCTTGACCCTCTTAGGATCTGTCAAAGCTATCTCCGCAAGCCGCTCATTCGCCATGATCTTCTTCTTCTCGGACTCAGTAAACTCTCCATTGGCAAACTCCATATCAAACAGCGCGACAGCACCACCTTCCAGTGAGCCACTCCCGCTCCTGGTGAGGCTGCCACCAGGAGACGGCAGCGGCAGCTTAGGCGACTCATTCCCTGCGGCGAAGTTGAGCTTGCCCATGAAGCTGTCCATGGACAGGCTGCGACAATGCCGGGACTTGCCCCCATCCTTCCTGTCCGCGGACGTGGACTGGCTCTCCGCCTCGTTCTCGCTGCTGTCGGCTGCGCTCCCGGCCCGCGTGCCGCTGGCGCGGCTGTCGCGGTCGTCGTGGCGGTCCTCGGAGGAGTTGAGCGGGTCGAGTCCGTCCAGGTCCATGTACGAGTTGACGAGATCGTAAAGCGCGGCGTCATCGCCGCCGCCGCCGCCGCCGTCCGATCTGTAGCCGTCGGACGCGGTGGTGATCTCGCGCTTGACGGGCGCCGGCGGGGGCAGCGGCGGGCTGAGCTGCGCGAAGGCGAAGGGGATGTCACTCTGCGAGCGGCGGTGGCCGGCCCTCCTGGGCGGCAGGCCGAGCGTCGGTGGCGGCGGCGGGTTGTCGGCGGAGGTCGACGACTGCGGAGGGGAGGGCGGTACCGCGGGGCCCGCGGCGCCCAGATCGGCGTAGGTCGGCGGCAGCGGCGGCGGGAGCGGGAGCGAGTCGAGCGAGAAGAAGAGCGGCTGAGAGAGCGAGCGCGCGTGGTGCGCGCCGGCGCCGGGCGAAGGGATCTGGCCGTAGGGCGATGGTAGGCCGCGCGCGGCCTGCGGGTGCGCCGGCGGCCGCAGCGACGGCGAGAGGCGTCGGTGGTACCCGGACGCCGCCGCCGCCACGGCGGCGGCGGAGGCGGAGGCCAGGTCGAGCGGGGTCGGGGAGCGCGGCACCGGCGGCTGGCCGCCCCCGAGCTGCTGCTGCTGCTGCTGCTGAGGCGAGAGGTGGTGGCGCGGGTCGGCGGAGGCGCCCGGGTCGTCCATCCCGGCGCTACCCTCTTGAACTTGAACCCCCCGAGCAGGACCTGCCGGAAATGCCGGCTGCGAGAGCGAGGGGAGGCAAAGCCGAGGCGCCCGCCGCTCTGCAGCGGGAGGAGATGGCGAGGTGGATGAGCGAGAGCAAGAGCAAAAGCTATCACTAGAAACAAAACACACACAAAAAAAAATGTTTTTTCCGCAGAAGCAAGCGATTGGGATTTTGTAATTATTATTTTTCGCGGGGACTTACAGCCTGTTCACATAAACTTATCAGTCAAATCAGTCAGCCATTTAACAGTATTTTTTTCTTATAAAAAATCAGCAGCAGCCAGAACTAGAAACGATACAGGGCGTTAATCGGCGGGTGGGTTCGCGTGTGCATGTGGCCCGCGACGCGGGGTTACGTGACGCGTGATCCTATTGGAGGAAATGTCTAATCAGTCCCTCCTTTCCAGCGCCTATTTTACTCCCTTTCCGCGTTTTTTCCAGGTTCACACCGGACGCGCCGCCGCTGGGCCCGCGTGGTAATATCCGGTCCGGGAGGAGGGGTGTTTCGGGTAATTCCGCGGTGGGGTTTGGTCGTTAATGATTGTTGGGCGCCGCAATTAGTGGGTGCGTGTGCGTGGGGTTACTTGTTGGTTCGGACCTTCCCGTGCGTGTGGTGTGCGTGGACCGTGGACTACGCTTCCTCCCACGCTTCACGTGGGGTCATTCTTGACTTCCTCCGTGATTAGAGAATTGGGATTTTACAATCGAGCTCGTGGCCTGATTTTCCGGGAGGTAGCAAATGGGATTTGTTTTTGAGGTAAATAAGTATTGTGTGCAACACGATTCAACGGTTTTTTTATTTGCATGGGGAAATGATTTCGTCAATAGCATGAACATACATATTATTATATAAGTGTTCTTATTAAAGAGCTTTAGAGGAGAGAGATGGAGATGACAAGTTCAGCATGAGAATTTGTGTTTGACTCAGTGGGATGTGGTACATTTGAGTTCACTAAATCCATGGTGTAATTGAGGAATTAGGTTAAAACCAAATTGTAGACCAAATCCCCACCCTAGCCAAGAGGGGTACAAGGTTGATGGTGGCCAGAGTGGTGGAGCCCACGCCCAGTGACACCCATGGGTGAGTAGGACGCCCCGCCCAGCAGCAGCCAATGGGTAGCAGGACGCCATGCCCTATGGGGGCCAGAGGGGCACAACCCATGCTCGACGACGGTTAGGGTGGCTAGATCACGATGCCCATTCTTTAGACTCCTCGAGACATCATGGATCACGGTGAAGCCATGGAGGCTCCTCAAGACATCATGGATGATGGTGAAGCCATGGAGGCACGGGTGTCAGTGGCTCATAGAGGCATGTAGGGACCAGGAAACCGGCAAGGCATGGAGACGTTGGTGGTCTGGCGAATTAGGTGCCAGGTGCCATGGGATAGGAGAGAACATTGGGTAATTGGGAGCGAGGAAGCTTAGCGAGCCAGATGGACGGGAGAGAGGAGAGGATTGGGTTGGGACTAAGCTTTGTGGTATTAAAGTAATTTACATCAATCCTTGGTATTTGCATTTGGTCTTTTATTTGTGGTCTTTGCGAGACAACGAGGAATGTGATGAGGTTGGATCCTACGATGATAGCCCTAATTATAGAGTTGTACATATTGGAACGTCTCCTATTTTTGCAATATCTCTTTCTTCTTGACACGAAACAAAATGCAAGGAAAAGATATGATGACAAATGATTTGAGATATATAGGACTATATGAGGAGATACCTAGATGTCTTTGTGTCTATTTTTAAGAGCACCAAAAATAGTTGTTTTCATTAACTTCTCCATTCAAAGATATCATCAAAAGTAAGTCATAGTATCGTCGCAAAAAAAAGTCTTAGTATACACTAGAAATCAACAGATGATTTTATTCAGGAGATAGCAAACATCTTCTTGGAGGATTTCAAATCAAGAGACCAATGTTTCCATGGTAACTTGAAAGATAATGAGGTGATAGATGCACAACTAGATCATCCCAGAGCAATCGGTATTCATTTGGTGGGATGCAAAGAGGGCATGAGGCCACCATATATGCAAGGTGTTTTGTTTTAGGCCTTTGTAACTGACGGTTTGTCTAGTGGTATTCTGGCAAGCCAATAGATTAGTCGAGGCCCGAGAGCATAGCGGCTGAATTATAAAGAGACCCTACTAGCTTGACGTTCAAACTTTAAAGACAAAAAGCGTTGTTTATAATGCATTATTAGGAAAAGATAAAGTAAAAGAGAAGTCAAATATCTGAGATATAGTTTTTTTAGATTACAGAGCCACAAGACATTGTAGACGTCCAACATGCACGCACACTCACCTCTATGAACATAACATGCAAAATCTACCCTTAGAAGCACCTTCGAAGGGATGAGCCGGCAAATCTTGAAGTTCACGAAGTTTGTATGTGATTTAAAAGGACAAAATCAATTAAGGGATGGCCCTACTAGCTTGATGTTCAAAGATAAAGAGCGTTGTTTATAAAGAAATTGCAATATCTGGAAAAGATAAAGTAATAAACACAAGTAAAATATCTGAGATATACTTCACATCACCTCTATGAACACACACGTACAAACCTTACCCCTATGAGGACCTCCGAAAAACTGAGCCGGCAAATTTTGAAGTTCATGAAGTCTGTCTGTGGTTTAAAAGGACAAAATTTCAATTAACAACTTCTCCACATATTTAAATAAGTTTTCAAATATGATATGAAGAAATAATTATTTTTTCAAATAAAGAAATAGATAATTTTATTATACAACAAACATCTTTGGTGGATAATAATATTTCCTGGCCAAAGAGAATTAAACAACTAGAAATTATACGTAGGGGGAAGGAACCCAAAGAGATTAGTAAGATTCTTTTTTTTTTGAAAACTTACACAATACAACTTGGACGTCAAGATTTATGAACATAAGTATACAAGATTTAAGTTATGTTCGGATCCATTAGTTGTTAATTTTAGCACTCGTGATGCATTCTGCTCTCTGTAATATCTTCGATCACCTTGATTAATTAACTGGAATGGAACAACTAGAAGTGCCTTGCTGTGATAGGTAGGGGCGGCCGGTCAGAGAAAAAAATGGTTTCTTGCACGTTCTATACGTCTAGGAGTAGACGCGACGCGATCTGACGGACAACAGGTACGGTCGACGCGGTGCCACTCGTCGCCGTTCCACCCCCACCTGCCTGCCTGCGCCGGTACGGTGAGAGAGACGAGGAGACGAGAGTGACGGACGGCGAAAGGGCCCCGGGGAGGAGAGGAAGAATTCGAGTCGCTACTAGCCAGAGCCAGGGGAGCAAGCAATCAGCGAGGGATGTAGACCGGATAGATGGGGGGCAAGCCCATGACTCCCTTTCCCTTCCCTTCGCATAGCTCACTCAAAATCCCTTCTTTTTCCCAGAATGAATTCGCCCGACACGACGAATCCTGCCCACCTGTCTTTCTCATTGAATGAACCACTGCCTGGGACGCCCCTATGCCTACGAATTCAATGATTTAAGGGCCCCGGGAGGAAACTTCGGAAAGAAAGCCTACTGGTTGGTCTGGTTGTCCCCCTGGCAGTGCTCGGGCGGGCCTCGGTTCAATCTTGCCGATTGTACCTAGACATGGCTCAAAACGAAGGGGTAAGACCAAGTGTTCTTAAAACAAAACTTTCAGTGCACTTCGGAGCACGGTCTTCCGTTAGGTCCTTTACGGACGACGAAAGCCCCTCGGCTATACTCTACTCTTCGCCTCTGACTGTTCTGTTCTTTTCTTTTGGCTCGGCGGAGCTAAGCTGGATTCCATTACACTCTGTAGGAAATGCATAGACAGTCCACGCAACAAACCGAGGCCCAGCGTACGCCGTACGTACCGCCTACGAATAATAGGTAGCCCCACCCCGGCAGAGTTTGTGAGCCGTGTAATAGGCGACCATTTCGCGCGGTTTCGGGGCATTTGAATAAGCCGCCGGCACCCGGCTGCGTCTTTACCCCTATCCAATTTTTGGGCCAATTCCCCTTTCGTACTACCAAAAAATGAGATTTTTGCCGAATCCGAGTTTGCTGCTCCAACCATTACAAAACTAATACCTATTCTATTTAGTACTTCAGGTGCTTCTCCAGCGTATAATGTCAATCTCGTAGCGGATCAATTCCAACGAGCCTTTCAAACTAGTACTTTTTGTAATCGACTCTGTAGCTTCTTCGATAAACGTCGGTTCTTCGATCAAGTTTTGAATGACTTTCTAGTCAGATCGTTCCTGCGTTTCGGATATTCAGTCTCATTCGAAGCTTTAGACAAGGGTGCTATTGAGATATTGGACCCTCGTGATATCTCGTACACATTCCGACGATTGGCCGAGCCAAAAAGTAAACTTCATGCCCATGGAAATAATGGTGCACTGCATGCCCTTATACCCTAGTCCAAGGTTTTGGCTCGGCTCCACATGTCAGCCAGCCAGACCACATCCCCAAGCGCCCTTGCCCGTGCGTGCTCCCTTCCACCCTCTCGCCGGCTCCCCGCCGGCCGAGAGCGGAGAACCCATCTCTCCGGCGACCATCCACTAAGCGGCGCCGGCGCCACCGACGCCGACGAATCGAAATTCAATGTCCGCTGCCGCATCCATCGCGCTGCGTCCGGCGCCGAAGTGGGGCGGCGCGCCGTCGCACCGCCGTCTCGTGGAGGAGCACCTGGCCTCGCTCCCGCACGGCCTCCCACGCCTCCGCCACGTGCAGGAGCTCCACGCGCAGGTCCTCAAGCAGGGGCTCCACAGGGAGCCGCGCGCTGCGTCCAAGCTCATCGCCTCCTACGCGCTCTTCCGCCGGGTCCCCGCCTGCCGCCGCGTCTTCTCCGCCGCCGCCGCGGCGCTCCCGAGCGGCCCGTTCGCCTCCGGCACCGCCTTGCTCACCAACACGCTCCTCCGCGCCTATGCGCTCAACTCCCTCCCGCACGCCGCGCTCGCCGTGTTCGTCGACATGCCGGTGCGGGTGCGGGACACGTTCACCTACTCCTTCCTCATCAAGGCGCTCGCCACTGCGGGCCTCACGCCCGTCCGCGCGGCGCACGCGCACGTCGTCAAGCTCGGGTCCGTCGAGGATACCTTCGTTGGAAATGCGCTGATCGACGCATACTCCAGGAACGACGGGCTCTCGGACGCGAAGAAGGTGTTCGACGAAATGACGGCACGGGACGTTGTATCCTGGAACACGGCCATGGCCGCAATGGTGCGGAAAGGGGAGGTGGACTCAGCAAGGAGGATGTTTGACGAGATGCCCGAGAAGGACACAGTGAGCTGGAACACGATGCTGGATGGCTATGCCAAAGCTGGGGAGGCGGAGGAGGCCTTTGAGCTGTTCCAGCGCATGCCGGGGAGGAATGTGGTGTCCTGGTCTACTGTCGTGTCAGCCTACTGTAAGAAGGGCGACATGGAGATGGCGCGGGTTATATTCGATAAGATGCCGGCCAAGAACTTGGTGACATGGACCATAATGGTCTCAGCGTGTGCGGAGAAAGGGCTTGCGGAGGAAGCAGGCAGGTTGTTTACTGAGATGAAGGAGGCTGCCATTGAGCTTGACGTTGTTGCAATTGTGAGTATTCTGGCTGCATGTGCTGAGTCTGGCTCCCTTGCCCTTGGGAAGAGGATTCACCGGCATGTGCGCCAGAGGAAGCTGGGAAGATCAACCATTGTATGCAATGCCCTGATGGACATGTTCTGCAAGTGTGGATGTGTTAACCGAGCCGACTACATCTTTGACACTGAGATAATTGAAAAGGATTCTGTGTCATGGAACATTATAATTGGAGGGTTTGCAATGCATGGGCATGGTGAAAAGGCGCTGGACCTCTTCGCACAAATGAAGCAGCAAGGTTTTAACCCTGATGCTGTGACACTCATCAATGTTCTCAGCGCTTGCACGCACATGGGGCTTGTTGAAGAAGGAAGGAGGTTCTTCGCCAGCATGGAGACGGACTATGGCATTAAGCCTGAGATAGAGCATTATGGTTGTATGGTCGATCTTCTTGGCCGTGGAGGGCTCATTAAGGAGGCTGTCGACATGATCAAAAGCATGCCTTGGCAGCCTAATGAGGTCATATGGGGATCCTTGCTCAGTGCATGCCGACTGCACAAGAACGTGGAGTATGCAGAACTGGCAGTGAACGAGCTGAGCAGCTTGCAGCCCTCAAATGCAGGGAACTATGCTGTCTTGTCGAACATCTATGCAGAGGCTGGGAAGTGGAGTGATATGGCAAAGGCAAGGGTGCAGATGAAAGGAACAGGGTCTCAGAAAACAGCTGGCTCAAGCTGGATAGAACTTGATGAGGCATTCCATGAGTTCACAGTTGGGGACAGAAAGCACCCAGAGTCTGACCAGATATCTGATATGATTGATAGGCTGAGTTCGCATGTTAAGTGTGCTGGCTGTGTTCCGGTTGGCCATGAACTGCTTGTTCATTGAGTGATATGGACATGTGTGATTATACTACAAAAAGAAATGGTGGAAATGCCCACGGCAGATCTCAGATATGGTCCTTTTATGCTCTCCTCCAGCTTCTGGATTCTGATGCAATGCAGTCATAAACAAAGCAGCCATACATCATGTGACCAGTGGAACCAGCTGTGCTTGCTTATGGTAAGCCTCAATTGTAGTCGGTACACTTTGATGTGCAGAATTTCAGTTAGATACTTAAATAAAAAATATAAAGTCTTGACATGAAATAAATGCCTATTACTGCTGCTGGTTTTAGGCAGTATGCAACTCAGCATGGGTAGGTTCTCATTATTTGTAACAAGCTTTTATTCCATTCCTCAGTTCTCTTTATAAAATGTTATTGTATACTATGTCTACTCAATAACCAGTTACTTTTCACCAACTGCTATTATCAGATTGTCTACGAATAATATTTGGTTCGAGCCTTCTTGGTAGGGGAAACAATAGTTTCATGGTACTTATATGCCCTTTAACCTTTTTCTTCCACTTTTAGGTTTTGCTTTATTTATTTGAACTATAACATGCAGAATCTTGTTACGGATTTGTATGTGATGCTTGATGAAATACATTCTGAGGAAGCTCCTGTTGGTTTGAAGATGCCAGAATCTTTTTATGAATTATCTGGGGATATGAAGAATACTGATTATAATTTAAGGTTGTTTGCTTTTAAACCATATGCTATGGTAAGCTAACTTATTTATTTCCTTGATTCATTTAAATGTCAAGAGTAAACTATACATGCCAGCACTTACTTTTGGCAAAACTTTTAGTTTATGTCAGTTCTTAGTTAATGTTGTTTGGTTATGTGTAAACCTGATTCTTACATAAACTGAATGTCCTTTTATTTAATATTCAATGATGCTATCACCCATGCTTTGCTTTGAGATTATTTATCAATGTTTTCTTGTATACTAGCAACACTAATGAAAATATATGTATACACTTCTATATTGTCCAAAGTGTAGTATAGGAGCGTGTTAAAGGATCTCTTTTCATATAACAATGCATACGTTTTCAATGTTTCACAAACTTACACCCTTTCAACTGAAATGTATCTAATTGAGCCAACCAGTAAGTATTTTCAGATCTGAAGGTTAATTACTCCATCAAATGACGTAATGAGGATGCTGCATTTTAGGACTCAAATTAGAGTAAAGAATGATTATTTTCCTCCATCTAGATGAGTAGCTCTATCTGAATCTCAAGTTATTGTAAATCAGATCAGTATGGTGTAGAAATATTTTAAAGTTTTTGGTACTTATACAACATCGCACAAAGCTAATGGCCCTAGCGTGATTGATCACCAACCTAAAGTTCGATATCAGATAGTCAGCTAGTGTGTCATGCTATCATCTATACAACTTTCTATGTTTCTCTCTTATCAGCAAGTTGCAGTTCTTATACTCATCTTCTACATTATACCATGCAGATGGAGAGCATGGATAAGGAGTTGAGACCATCAAGGTTAATACTCCTCAAAAGCCCTTGCAAGGGAACAACTACCACCCCCTGAGTTGGTGCCTTGTCTTATGGACAACTCCTATAGCCATTTTGTTTTAGCATCAGATAACATCCTTGCAGCCTCAGTAATGATCAGATCAACAGTTAGATCATCTCTGAAGCCTGAGAAGATAGTCTTCTTACTGACAGAAGGTGGCATCTGATCATGAACCAGTCTGCAGCGCATCCTGGGAAGCCAGCTTTAGGGGACTTCTCTCAGTTGAAGGAAATTTCTTCCTTGTCTGCAATGCCTGAGAGAGGTCTTTCTCCACGGGGCTGTTTGTTTTTGACCCTAGCAAAGGTGCCTGGGCCAGGCAGCTCCCCAGGCCGTCAATTTTGAGCGCCTGCTGGTCGGGTGGACCTGCCTGGGCTTGGTGGTCCTGTTGGGATCAAGAAGCAAGAGTTGCTGAAAAAATACATTTCTCTCTTGAGAAAATCTTGAGCTTTCTCTACCTATACATAATACAAAATATTTGTATATGGGCGTGAACTTGTTCAAAATGTAGTTATATTTGTTGACCAGTTGACAAGAGATAAGCTTAAGGAAGGTGCAGGTAGAAGTAGGGGCCAAAGAACGGTGACCTTGTTTTTATTGGACACGAAACGTGATGCATTTACTTTGTGCTATAATTTGACTGGTTCTGTAAATAAGGCAATGATGTATATCTAATAAAATTCTAAATAACAAATGTTTCATTTTTCTGCGGCTAATGAGTCTGAAGTGACGCTGGGCTGCTGATTAGTCCTTGGTATTGTAGTCTATGTTATTAGGATAGGGCTCTTACAAACGGAATTGCCAATGATGTTCTGTGCTGTCGAATTGCATAGTATGAGGAAATCAAGTATGGTAACTGTTATTTCAACGAGGAATCATCTGAAAAGGTATGGTGAATGCCTGACCTGTACTTTGTGGGCATGTGTCCTAGCTGTCTCGCTGCTTGGAATGCATCTTGGTCTTGCTGTACTTTTACTGAACGATCTGAGTTCTAAAAAAAAATCAAGTGAGCCTTGTGTTGGACTAACAGTAAAGCCCATTTTTGCCTATTTTTAATGAAATAATGTTTAGTTCTTCAGCTATCATCCAATACACGCATCATAAGTTGAACTCTTTGAAGGACTACTCAAATTCAACTTTGAAATAATATCGAAGATAATGCTTACTCCTTCCTTTGTTTCAAACAGTAGTTTACACTAGTTTTGTTCTAAATCAACTTTCTCTGAATTGTTTTATCAAGTTCTTATAGAAATCCATCAACATATATCTGTAATAATAAATGAATTAATTTCATTAATTTTTCATGAGTGGTCTTGTCTTGATAATACATTTATTTGAACTATAGATGCTAATACACTTTCTAAAACTTTCTTTAAAGTTAGAGAAGATCACTTTAGAGCAAAGTTCATGCGATGGAGGGGAGGACTGATTTATTTGTTTTTTGAGGGAAATGGAGGGGAGGGCTGATGTTCATGCGATAAACAATAATACGATATATTGCACGGATTGAGTTGGGCCGCAAGCCTGTTTGTTGGGCTGTGAATGATAAGGCCCCAGTTGGTATGTCTCTTGGGGACTCCGACTCCTCACAATCACTGTAGGGCTAGTGCTTAAGGAGCTATTTTTAATTTTTAACTTTTTAATTTCTAACTTGAAAGAGGAAGAGCTAGCAGAACCAAGATTTCTAGCTTCACCGCTCCATTCTACAATGTTGCTACAGTATTTTACAGTAGTGGAGCCAGAGCTGGAAGCCGCACCAAACATGCCCTAAGAGGAGTTGTTGCGGTGATGAGCTCCTCTACTAAGTCATCGTTTTGCAAAAATATAATTACCCCAATAAAAAGATTTGAAAAAATAAAGTATCTCTTATCATCAATTGTTGCAACTTAGGGCCTGTATATGAAACGCGAGGGTTTCACATGATTCATAGAGAAATTTCACATTAAAAAATATAGGAACAGAAAAAGAAATTCTGTGTTTCAAACGGGTCCATAAAATATATATTTTAGATATATATACTCTTATCACCAAACCAATTTTACTGCTGTTTAATATTTTTTCTCAAATACATATGAACACTACGTATCATTGTGTTCAAGGAGAATAAAGACTTTAATATCGGTAATGCTCTCTTACGGACGTCCGACGCGTAAGACGGGTGGCGCGCGTCCATTGGGCCGCCCACCACACGCGCACGCCCCCGGCCCACTCACCCCCGGCCCCCGTGACCCCCACCTCTTCTCTCCTTCCACTCTCACCCGTGCTCTCTCTCTCACTTGCTTTCCTCGCTTCGTCGCCTCCACCGCTCCTCCCTCATCCCTCCTCCTTCCTCCCTGCTCCCGGCGACTAACGCGACGGCAGAGACCACCTCTCCCTCCCCCACGCCCCTAGCTCCTCATCCCCCCGAGCTCACACACCCACATGCACACGCACGCCCATGGTGGCGGGGCCGGATACGGCAGCGGCGGCGGATCCGACGGCAACGGCGACCTCCGCTCCCCCCACGCCCCAACTCCTCCTATCTCGGCTCTCTTCCTTCCCCTCCATCTCCGGGGGGAGGAGTTAGGGTTCCGGCATGGAGGGGCGGGGCAGCGGTGGAGCCAGGGCTGGATCCAGCCATGGCGGTCGCGGATCCGTGGGATCCAGCGGTGACGGCGGCGGATCCGGTGGCGACGGCGACCTCCTCTCCCTCCCCCACGCCCCAGCTCTTATCTCGGCTCTCCTCCTTCTCCTCTATCTCCGGGGGGGGAGAGGAGTTAGGGTTCCGGCGGGGAGGGGAGGGGCAGCGGTGGAACCGGGGCCGGATCCGGCCATGGCGGCGTGGCGGTTGTGGGATCCGCCGGATGCGCCGGGCGCGGCGTTGGATCCGGGCGGATCGGGCCAGGTACGCCTCCTACTCCTCCTCTCTCATCTATACCCCCTTCTCTGCTCCATCTCCGGTGCGGGGGTTCTCGCCGGAGGTTTGGCGCCCCCTCCCCGCTGATGGTCTCCGCTGCTCTGTTTCTCAACTGGTTTTTTGTTTCTACTGTGGTGCTCGGTTTGTTTCATCATCTTTTCAGTCGATGTTTCTACTGTGGTGCTCAGTTTGTTTCTCATGTTTCCGGTACGTCGTGGTGTGTTTCAACGCGTTCATGTGCTCACTGCTTTGTGTTTCAAATGGATGCTCCTTGGTTTGTCAATAGCTTTTTTATTTTTGTTTCATGAGTTTTCTTTCTATGTTTCAGAAGAACAACTCGAGTTGTTGTTTCTTTTGTGCTCCTGCTTTTCTCGGCTTTGTTTCTGCAACAACAACTTATATGTTTCATTTGATTGAATTGTTTTGTTTCTTTTTCAGTCTATTTTTGTTTCATATGCTTTTGGTACAAATGGTGTTTCAAGCTTTTTGACTTTTTTTCTGCAATAGCAACAAATGATTTCAGTAGACGTTTCTGCTCTATTTCAGCCTTACTGCTTGTGTTGTTTCTGCAACATATGTTTCTATGTTTCAGTTGATTAGATCATTTTGGTTCAGTTTTTTGTTTTCAATCTCATGTTTCGGTATTTTTTACCAACTTTCAAGGGAGGACCTGTGGTGTTGGAGGTGCTTGCGGAGCGACAGATCTGTATGCTCAGCGGGCAGCGGAGGGTGGCGTGCATGCAGTGCGACGGAGGAGGTGTGCATGTTGCGTGAACTGGCGGGGTGCGTACGAGGACCTTTTTCGGTGAGAGTGGGCTGGGCCTCTGCTAGCACGTACCGTCCTATACATAGGACGTCCTAACGCTAACATGACCCCTTTAACATATAAGAATGTCAGTCTCCGTCTGCGCCGAGTACATTTTGATGATAACTATCCAATGAGTTAACATCCCGCCGACACCGCCTTGAGTCCACGGCATTGGCCGTGGGGCGAACTGCCGCCTAATAAGTCACAGTCCGCGAGTGCATGGACTTTTTTTTTCCCCGTTTCTAGAAGAGGCGGAACGGGAGCAGATGGAGACCCGAGACGTACAGCATGCAAGCAGCATACATTGGCCACGACACAGGATATACATACATATATATATACATGCGATGCGACGGAGAAGAATCAAGCCAGGCCAGGGTGACGTGCTTAGATGGCGCCCACACGCGGTCAACTGAAGGGTATCTATCCGGAGAGGAAGAAAGGCAGCAAGTCGTCGGCCAAACAGAAATCGAAGAAAAGGCAAATCGCAGCAACAGTGCCCAGGCGACGGAGGTACGACGTACTCCTACAGTCCTATACTATGCGGCCGACGCGCGCCGTCGCCTTCTCGACGTGTATCATGTGTGTGTGTGTGTATATATATATATATATATATATCTCGTCGTACTGACATGTATATATGTTCAGAGTCAGATTATGGCGGGTACACCGCCGAGGAGGAGGAGCTCCGGCAGTTCGACATGGATATGTCCTACGGCCCGTGCATCGGAGTCACGCGGCTGCGGCGGTGGAAGCGCGCCGCCGCGATGGGCCTGCGCCCGCCGCCCCACCTCCGTGACCTCATCCTCCGGCAGCAGCAGCATCACGGCGTCGTCGTCGGCGTCATCGGCGCCTCGTCTCCGCCACCCAAGAGCAAGAGCGATGGCGGCCGCAATGGCGACATCGTCGACGTCTCCCAGCTCGAGCGCCTATGGGCAGGCAAGGTGTAGCTGGATTGTGGGAGATGGATCTAATTCTAATCGGTCCACCTCTGATGCAAAACCCTTGTGAGATAAAATCGACGTCGTACGACACATGGAACTCGACCGATCTTCACCTGCCGCTTTATTATTTCTGTTACGTTGTTTGTCACAATCGGCAGGGTCCGGACTCTATTCTAGATTGTGTCACCACTCACCACTGTTACCTTTCGTTTCAGTAACAATCTAGCTCCTATATATAAGCTACTTTTGTACGTTTTCTTAGGAATGCGATGTGTGTAAAAGCTACTTTTCGTTTTCGAGAAGTTCATTTCTGGCCACTGAAATATTGACAACAATCTAGAGAATGATCCATATTGATTTAAGATGCATTCGATTTGGGGACAAGATAGGAGAGGATATCATATCCCCATATTCGGTACAGCAGAAGGTCATCCTTTTGTGTTTGACACGAGGGATGAATCAAAAGAGAGAGTGAATTGTGGTTTCGTTTCATTAGTAAGAATTAAAATGGCACGTGTCATCCTCTTTATTTCTTCTTTTCTTGTTAGGGCAGCTCTAGTGTCAGCTGCGAACCAAGGCCTGCCTTAAATCGATTTGTGTCATGGTTTTTTCCCCCTAGTGTGAGCATCGATACATGGGACACATGGTTTCATTAAAAGGTGTGCTTTTGGCTCGTGTGGTTCACATGCGTAGGAGAGGAGAGGGAACCCGTTTAATTTTTTATTCACCATGGTTCGGACTCTAGACATGGTTTGCTTTTACTCTGGTTCATTTAGCGAACTTCACGTCAAAGATCAGTTTGGTTTCGAGTAACATTGGAGCTGCTCTTACTCTTCATTGCCGTGCGTCACATGGAAAAAAAGGGTAGAGAGGGCAGCGACGGGGCAAGCCAGCAAAGAGACCAGGTGGGGAAACACAATATCGGTGCAGGTAGGTAGTGGGATATGGGATGGGGAGGCTAGCATGAGGGTGAGGCGGAGAGCTAGTGTCGGGCGGACCAGCCGCGGAGCGGGGAGGCTCAACTGCGCCGCTCCAAAGGCTCCACCATGGTTGTTGCTCACGAGACGGAAGTTCTTGATCTTTTGTTAGGCAGAGGTAACTCTTGGTTATGTGAACCCATCTGGAGACTGGAGTACACGTACGGAAGTGCCCTCGTTGAGAGGTGCGGGCTTGGCCTCCATTGGGAGTGCATGAAAGAGGTGGAGAAGAAAAGGCCGACGGTTGAAGAAGAAAGAGAAACAACATTACAATAATTTTACTCTTTTTTACATCATATATAAAGTTGTTTTGTTAAACGGGTCTTAAAAACAGTTTAGCTTCACCTAGTAGATTGTTCGTGAAGCTGAAACGCTAGTATTACTAGTAAAGCTACACTGGTTTAAATGATGGTTGTAGGAAGAAACATGGCTAGAAAAATATGTAGAAAAACATGATCTTTGGCATCTGGGTGAAGTCCCGATCTCATGTTTGGCATCTAGTTTCAGATCGTTCAAATCAACTTATATAATTTATTAAATGAGAGCATTATTATATTATAGTATAAACAGTTTGTACTGTGTACACGTTGCTCCACTTTTGCAATTCATTGCATATATGAACAGTTGCTCCACATGTATTGAACTTTTAACATCGTGTTGACTTAGAAAACTAGTGTGCGATCTTACACTGCACAGAGCACGACGTCAGAGATAATGTACGTCGCGATGGTTAAGCCCGTACACACGCGAGCATAATGTATGGCTCAGTATATCCATCTAGAACGTGTAACTAGCTAACACATGTACTTATGCTATATATTGGTTAGTTGCTGAAATCGACATCTCAAATCGATTAATTAGCTATTTGAGGACTTATTGTGCCAGCGACAATGGTACTAACCATGATATAACTCATCGATATTGTATCAGTTCGTACTCCCACGTGTGCTACTGAGTTCTGGTTGATTACTCCATAGGATCGGAGGTGTTGGCCGGACTGCAGCGGGCTCGCCGGCCGGCACCGCCACGGACTGCAGCAGACGCCGAACTGCGTCCTATGCTCCAATGGCGTCGAAGAGATCGACCACATCTTGCTTTCCTGCACCTTCAGTCAGCAGGTGTGGTACTCGGTTGATGGGGGATTGTTGTGGGAAGGGGAGAGAGCGGTGGAGGGAGAGAGTGTAGTGGG
>CM041643.1:38841042-38860982 GCA_023333625.1 Bothriochloa decipiens
GGGGGGTGGGTGGGGGGCGCGGCGGGGGCGGTGTGTGTGCTTTTGGTCGACAGTTACAACAGATGGCTACGCTCGCGCAGAACGATCAGCAAGGATTTGAGACGAGGTTTCGACTCTCTCGTCTTCATAGTCGGTTGTTGGCGGCTTTGAAAGGAAACAAACGCAGGGACTTCAGGAAACACCAGCTGCGGTACGGGTGAGGTATTCGGATTTCGGAGCAATCGTCAAACACTATGCCAGAAAAGCTAATTACTGACGGCTCAACTACTGACTCAGAAACAAACCTGTCACCATAAGAATATGGGACTATTCAGTCGCATAACGTGTTTCATGTAAATTAAACTTCGTAAATAAAGGCCCGGCCTGCAGGTGGAGTTCCGACTTTCTGAAGTAATCCTAGGATTACAGAACGTTGTAACCTTGACATTCTACTTCTGCTTAATTAATGAAACACGTGCCACAATGACACGCTCGTGAAAAAAAATTACTGCTTTGAGTACAGAAGAGAAAAAGGATATAACGGCTTTACATTCAAGCCACCAGCAAGGTTTTCTTATCAACACGCAAACAGAAGGAGCGCCTTTTGCATGATATTGGGGCATGTACATTTGTGCCTTACAGTCATAAAATTTATCGCATAAAAATAATTAAAGGCGATTACCGGCCAATTGCCATGGTGAAACAATCAACATATTCCTCTCAGTCGTTTCTAATCTCTCCTCTATGTTTCAAGGAAAAGCACACGTTTCTATTAGGGCTACTAATGGGTTAGAACTCACCTCCTACCTAACCCAAACGAATATCAAATTACACCTTGCCTAACCCATAATTTTATAATTTCGACTCAACCCAATCCAACCTATCAAAGTAGAACCAGTTTGCTAACCCACGTGCTTACATAAAATGGACATGTAAGTTAAAATATATGTGGGCTCACTTAAAATGTCGAAACCCTAAGATAATTTAAAATCACACATTTTCTCTCTATTAAAATTTTATAAAAAAAATGAACAAAATTTATTGCAAATGATTCAATACAAAAGGGCAAGCTCGTGACAATTAGCAACGCCTCAACGCCAGAACTAAACTTTAAGCTCATACTTCGGAATTCTAACGAAATTGATTGTAATTTATTTGGTATGATTCGATGTGACATGAAGCTATTTTTATCACAATTAGAATCATGCAAGGCTAGCTCGGATTTAGACTTGAACCCGATCCCAGCCCAAAATGGTCCGCTGTGGACACTATTGGGCATAAATTTTTAGACTTGAACCCAATCGCCTATTTTACAGATTCGGTCTAAGTCGACTCAACCCGCAAGATGCCCAGTCTAGTCCTAATTAGCCTAACAAGATCCATATATGGACCCACATCAATGGCTGGACCCTCGGATTTAAAGCTCACATTCACGTCTTAAAAATTTAACAAAATTGACTGATTTTTTAAAATGATTAAAATTAATATGAAGCTACTGTATGCCAATTTACGTGGTAGGATCCACATGTGGGCCCATGTCAAAACTCAAAAAGGCAAATCTTCTCCAACTAATTAAAAGCTCACATTCACATCTTAAAATATTTAGCAAAGTTATGCCTTGTTTGGATGCATGCAAAATTTAAATTTTTACACTCTCTCTCTATCATATTAAATCTTTGGACACATGAATGAAGCAGTAAATATAAATAAAAAATTACTAATTGCACAATTTAGTTATAAATTATAAGACAAATCTTTTAAATCTAGTTAGTTTATAATTAAACAATAATTGATAAATACAAACGAGAGTATTATGATACTTTTCAACTCACTTTTCACCGTCTAAACCAGAGGTGCTTATTTGCAAATGTTTTATTCCCTATAAAAGGAACAACGCAGAGGTTGTAGTTGAGCTTGCTATACGAAAAATCGGAGCAAATGGAGCAGGGTGCGATGAATGAGCTCGTCTCCCAGGCGTCCTTCTGCTCCCCTGCCTCCCAGCCGTCCTTCTTCTCCGCGGCGTTAGGCCACCACTCAGTCCTCGAGTTCGTGTCCTGCGGGCTACCCGAGCAATGGCTACTGGGCGAAGAAGAAGCACTCGATAAGCCCATGCACGATGGCTCTGAGTGGGTGGCCGCCGGAGGCTCGCATGACTCGGCGGGCTCCGATCTGTCCAGCAACCCGCCGCCGGCTGCGGCGATCAGCCTGCAGTCCGAGCGCACGGTGGCGAGGAGGCGGGGCAGGAAGCCCGGGCCCCGGTCCGACAACCCGGGGATCAGCCACGTCGAGGCCGAGCGGCAGCGGCGGGAGAAGCTCAACCGCCGGTTCTGCGACCTCCGGGCCGCGGTGCCCACGGTATCGCGGATGGACAAGGCGTCCCTGCTCGCCGACGCCGCCGCCTACATCGCCGAGCTGCGCGGCCGCGTGGAGCAGCTGGAAGCCGAGGCCAAGCAGCAGCTCGCGGCGAGGAAGCAGCTGGGCGGCAACCCCGCCTTGTGCCCAGCCTCGGGAGGGCTCGAGGAGAAGCTGGAGGTGCGGATGGTCGGGCGCCATGGGGCGGCGGTGCGCCTGACGACGGCGTCGACGCGCCATGCCCCCGCGCTCCTCATGGCCGCGCTGCGGTCGCTGGACCTGCCCGTGCAGAACGCGTGCGTGAGCCGCGTGGGCGGCTCGGCGATGGTGCAGGACGCCGTGGTGGACGTGCCCGCCGCGCTGCAGGACGAAGGCTGCCTCCGCGCCGCGCTGCTCCACGTCCTGCAGCAGGACGAGAGCGCCTAGCAGTGCAAGCTCATGAGCTCCGGTTGCCTAAGCTACGCGTTGGATATATTGTTATATTCACATATATAGCCTACTGCACGCTCAATCAGCGGATCAACAATGAATCAACATCCGTGTGCCGATCTATATATATCTTAATACTAGCTAGCTAGCTAGCTAGGCAATTAGATGCTTTAATCTGCTCATGATGCAGTTATTTTCGTGTCCAATAATCGTGTGTAACCGGCCTCATCGATCACGATCAGCAACTCAGCTGGCCGGAGGTGTCTTGGTGTCTTAACGTATCAGCAGACCTCAGTCTTTCATCAGGTGATTAAGTACAAAAGTACAGTCAATAAATGATAGGGTCTGTGCTCAACAATCACATTCTTCGGTAGATCTCTTTTGGCCATGATCCAACGGCATAAATCTGCTCGTTCTTTAAGCACCCCTAAAATGAGGCGTGATCCTCATAAATTTACACAAATAGTTTTCTTTTCGAACTGTTTGTTCTAAGTTTATATAATTATATCACGGTGGATGTCTACACATAGAAACATGTCATGGATCCATAAGGTGACCATGGTTGCCCCATAAAAAACCCATCAATTCTATCGAGATTTTCTCATTTTCCCATGCCAATCTTGCCCTACATCCACTTTGTTGGTGGCCTACTTGCCGGCTCTCATCCTTCTGAGAGACTAAGGTTGATAAGTATGTGTCGATCTCATCCAATGTGTGATGAACGATTGGCAAAAGAGTTCAGATTTTTAGGCTTTTCCAGTTTAATGCATAATTGATATGTGCTTCATTATGTGTTGTGTCGCGTCAAGTGTGTTGTGCAACATGTCTTTTAGCTTATGAGTGTGCAGTGGTGTCGGACTAGATAGGAGCTATGAAGTGTGAATGAGGGGGTTTAGACCAAGGGGCCACAAGCTAGAGAACGTACCATGTGCTGTTCAAATTGGGCACATGAAAAGCAAGAGTACATGTGTGATGAATATGGTGTGGACAAAACTAAGAAGGAGAACGATGGCATCGTGGCACTTGGAGAGGCCGAACACACATCTACATCTCTTGAGTACATGGATGATAAAGATTGACATTAATGATGGAGATGGCATCGGTCAAGTCAAGAAGGAAGGCGAAGGCGTTAGAGCTTGATAGAGGTCGACCATGCATCAACATCGGCTAGTCACGCCTAGCAAGGCATGCATGAGAGTCTGCAACCAGGGATGAGGCGTGCATCAGAGAAGGATTTTGAAATGGATATTTAGATAGATAGAGGTGGATTGAATAGCCTAATTATACCTTTCGACAAAGCAAAACACAAGGAGAACACGTTAGATACAAAGGAGGGCCCTAATAAACTACCTCTAGCTATTGTTTGACAAGTCTAGGGTGAGCACAAGTACACAATTCTAGTATTAAGTAGAAACAACTAAACTATGTCAGTAGAATTAGTTGGTAATCTAAATTGGTTTGCACCCTAGGATGACAATTCTAATATTAGAATTATGGTGGCACCTGAATGATAGGTTTGTCCATCCGATTTCCACTGTGTTGTGACCTGTGCTCTAACCTAACATGAGCTCCAGCTCCAGTGGTCACTAGAGGGCTCTGGTCAATGATCTTACTGACCTAATTTGGGCAAGTCTAACCTCCAATTCACTTCTCTGGTAGAGCACCAAAGAGCTCTAGTGACTATAAAAAGTTATCTATCACCGAGCTCTCTTCTCAAACCTTCTTCAAAATGGCTAACTCCAATATAGATCTCCTATGTGATGACCATCATCTTTAGAACTTAGTTA
Source organism: Bothriochloa decipiens (assembly GCA_023333625.1). Classification (NCBI taxonomy): domain Eukaryota; kingdom Viridiplantae; phylum Streptophyta; class Magnoliopsida; order Poales; family Poaceae; genus Bothriochloa; species Bothriochloa decipiens. The sequence continues at coordinate 38,845,590 of CM041643.1, forward strand.
GATTTTTTAAAACATTTTTCACAGATTTTCACTTGCTACTCATCATGTCGCTAGAGCTAATGCATATGAAAAAAATTAGATCTGTGGTACTAGATAACCATAGGAACACAAGACATCCAAGACTTTGTGTATACGCTCATCACTGTCATCACATCTAAGTTCAACAATAAGGTCCTTCAATACAAGGGGTTGCTTCCTTAGGTCATATCTTGCTCCTCTTTCCACTAATCTCTCATGCATCTGTTAGACATGTATGCCAAGTTAATCCATCAGACATGTTTGCTTTAAATAGACAGATTATTATGGCAGAGAATTCATGCACCTTTGGAGACTCAAACTGAATAATGAGCTTCTCTAGAACTGGTGAGTGCTGGAGAAAGCATATTAATGCACCAAGGTTATTAGTAATGCACCACTCATTGAGTAACAAAGTTCTTAACTTGCTAAACACAGGGCATCGCGTTAAATCCTTCCTGAAAATGAACTGCATAAAGAAACACTGAGTAAGAATACCTCAACATCTTAACTTGGTGCAGTACAAGAAGCATGATGAGAGGATGCAACTGAAGTGAATAGAAGCATTAGTGTGTATTTAAAATTCAAAACCGACAAGGCGAAAGTAGTAGAGAAAAAAAGTGCACTCATGACATTATTTTTGCCATTGCTAGGTACACAGTACATATTTCCAAATGGCTATTCTAGGTTCCATCTAATAAGAAACAAACGCAAGAAAAAAATAGGAGGTGAACATAAAAAACAATTAAGTACTAAGGAAAAACATACCGGTCTTCTTGCAGCAGTTAACTCCAGATTTGTACAGCTTGACAAACCATGAAGAAGAATGCAGTTATTGTTTCCATTGCTATTCTCAATGATTAGCCTTTGGAGATAGACACTCATTTGTGAGGTTGAGAGCTTTGTTTAGATCTAGGGAGAGGAACAATTGCTCGTTTGATTTTAATTTTTTGCCATTAAAACTTTAATCTGCTAAGGAGTGGCTTGTAACTGAACATCATTATTAGGTAACCAAATAGCAATTGCTTGTAACCGAACATCATTATTAGGTAAGCAAAGAGAAATTTGGAACTCCATTTGTAGTCCTCTCCAAAATTTGAATTTTATCTTTTTTTTGGTGATTTTTAGATCCATTTTCTGGCGTTTTTTGACGTATTTTGGCTTAGATGTAGGATTACTTACAGAGTGTTTCACCAAGCTTGTTCAAATCATGCCTTGAGGCCCAACTCTTATCTCTAAAGTTCCCATATGAATAACTCTTGTTTTCTAGCCTCTTTTGGTGACTTTCTTGAAAATCTTTGAGATGAGGTTTCTAAGGTGTTAATGAAGTCACCTAAACTTTTACATAAGATGGTTACGAGACTCTTATATTGTCAACGGAGTCACCTAAACTTTTACATAATCTAGGTCGTCAACATATATACAAATAAACACCAAAAGGAGACCATATAGTTTTCAAATATTCAAGTTCAGGACCAGAATATAGATAATGATTTTAGAAGAAATCTTAAAACAATTACTCTATATATTTTCTAAGATTAATTAGGATTTTTATTATTTTTTAATCGCATATCTTCTTTTTTTGTTTTTGAATAAGAATTAACCTTTTATGATAAAGAGTATTTATACTTCCGAGCTGTCAATACAGCCTGATAAAGCTGACGTGATGCCATATAAGATGGTTGATATGGTGCCATGTTGTACCAAACTACTGTCAAAACAGCGCACGGAGCAAATTGGAATGATTTCGCAAGTTTGAGGAATAATAGCACTACTATTGTTGTCTGCCATTTCGATCGAGAGGATGGTACCTTGTCCGTCTCTACGAAATGTTCAGTGTTATGGTTGATCCCTATTTTTGGAGGTAGGCTGTCTCCTGATTGTCATTTTTTAAGTATAGTATAGTAGTGAAAGAAGGTTTTTCGATGTGAAGAGGCGAATCGGATTTCGGCACCTCGCAAAAAAAAAAAAAAAAAAAAAGAATTTTTCCAAAGCGTGCATCCTCTTCAATGCACGGCCCAGTTCGTTCCATGATGCCGGCCCACCAACGTACCTCCACGCGTTGTTGGGCTAGCTGGGCCTGGATGGGGTGCAAGGAAATATATATACTCGACCAAATCTGCCTGCCCCGTCGCATGAAGCTGGCTGCCGAGAAGGGCGACCAGCCGCGCGCATGGCGTTCGGCCATCGTCGGCGAGGAGAGAACGCCGGCCGCCGGCGCTCCCTTTCGGGATGGGAGCCACACCCTACACTTGTCGATCCGTTGAAGAACTGATGAAGGTCATGGTAGAGTTGAATTGAGTTTATGAGCAGCTGTTCCAATCAATCATCTCTGAAGAAGTCAGAGAGGGTCGAAATGGACATGGCCCTGGCCTGCTGACCGTGCATTTTTTGGGCAAGACCGCAGGATTCCTCAGGAACGAAATAACGCTCGGTGGTTGGGCAGTGCGCACTGCGCCGTGGCCAATGGCCGGTGCCTGCCGTCTGCCGATGCATCATGCATGGCATGGCAGCGACCTTGCACAGCACTTTGTTTTTATCTGTTGGAAGTGCTTTTCCTTGCCGCCGCCCTCTGCGTTTGTAGTTGTACAGAGAAGCTACAAGAGTGATCGATCGGATAGATATTGACGTGGTCTCTCGCTCTCCATTTGTAGTTGTACAGAGAAGCTACAAGAACCATATGCATGATTGGTGGTGGCCATTCTTGGTCTTGGAAAGGCAAAGTATATCACGGTCAGTGCATCATCCCTCTCGACTCCAGCGACGGCCGGTGCGATTCGCGCCCGTTTCTGTCCAAGGAGATTGGAAGAAATGACTTCGCTTGTGGGTCAGGGCACGCATGGGTTGCGACGTTTGTATAGGTTGGTCGCATGTGCTGGACTAATTTAGAAAAAAAAACTATTTGCTTAGGCTGCTTTAAGATTTCGGCTAGGGAATGTACAACAGATCGATCTCTATAGGAGCGTCTGCGTGACGAGTTCTACATAAAACGCCACGTGACTACATAGAGACGACACGCCCGTCGTCTCGTGAGGCGATGACCTCGACTCCTTCTCCAAGGCCTATTCGCCGATCCAACCTATGTTATACCGGTCGTCGTCGTCTCCATGCGAGGGGCTAGGATCTGGCTGCGGCACACGTGACTTGCACGCTCAAAATAGCAGCATAACGGTATACAAAATGTAATCACAATTGATCTTGGCTCTATGCACAACATTAAACAGTTTGCAGACAACGAAACAGATAATCTACTATACAATCTACCCTTTTAGCTATCTTTTATTCTTAGATTCAAGACTTTTAGAGACAAAAAAAATTGTTTATGGGTCCAACATGCCCTAATAAGCTCTTTTTGATGACCCAAAAGGCCAAAACCCAGGTCGTAGTAAGGCACCGGCGGCGCTGCACCACGTCCCAGACACGTTCTTTGCTGATCCGGCTGCTGCCTCAACTTGCCGAACAGGCCTGTCCTATTGGCTGCACGACTACCGGTATTATTGTAATCGTGGGGAACTGTGGTGCCAGAATATCGGGCGGTCCCATCAACTGGCGATACAGATTTGTGAGCCACCCGGACGCACATACTAGTAGTAACTGCTGACCGAGACTCGGCGCTAACCCTGTCTTGTTTAAATTTGGCAAACGTAGACGTGTTCAACTTTTGGTTCACTCACATTGACCGGAGCACCCACGACGATAATCTCATATTCCTTGACGGCTTTGAAGATTCGTTAGATCAAGAGTCACTCATTTGTCAAAAAAAAAAAGAGCAAGAGTCACTCGGGTCTCAGCTACATCATGGGCAGTCACTACGGCAAACAACTTCTTTGCCGAGTGCACCCATCTTTATCGAGTGTCGAAAGTCGAGCAGTCGACAAAGAAAACATCCGGCAAAGAATTATTTGCAGAGTGTCGAGTGCTTCTCAAATGACACTTCTGAAATGACACTCACTGTCCAGTTTGCTACTCTACTACTTTGCACTACTCTACTACTCTTCTATACTACTCCTTTACTACGAATACTACTACTCTACTCTCATATCCTCTAGTCCACTACTATTGTCCTCTACTGTGGGGTTGCTGGTAATCTTGGGACACCTGACGTGGGATTGCTGGGAATGTGATCTAATGTGGGGTTGCTGGGAATGTTGGCTACTGTGGGGTTGCTGGGAATGTTGCCTGTGATGATGTTTTATATTCTGAGCACTTGCCTTATGCCAATGATGAGAGCTTTTATATTCTGAGCACTTGCCTTAAGACAATGATGAGGGTTTCTATATACTGAGCACTTGCCTTATGCCAATGATGAGGGTTTTTATGTTCTATTCTTGTATGTCCTGTCCTATATATCCTACATCTACTACTACTGATGTTTTGTGGCAGGCAGCAACTTATTTGTTTGGCCCAGTCCTACTACTTCTATCACTCTTGTTTGGCAGGAAGCAACTGTTTTTTTTTTACATCTTGTCCTCTGTGTTTTGGTAAACAACTGCTTAACTGAACTGATGGTACACTTGGCTTTACTTAACAAAGATGAATGGCTCTACTTTTTTTATTTGAGGAATATCTGAGCACTTTCACTGTCATTTTGAATCTATCCTAGTACTTCTCCTCTCTCTCTTATCCTCTCTCCTACACTACTACTACTACCACCACCACCACCACTACTCCTACTCCTATACTACTCCAACCTATGGCTGTTAATTGTGGCTGTCCAGTCCTACTACTGAATGTTAATGTTACCCGTTTATATGACAACAACTGTTTTCTTTGACACCTCTCTATGTTTGTTTAGTAGTTGATGCTTTTTTGGCCAAATCTCTCCTCTACTCTTGTTTTGCCGATGATGAAATTGTCCAACTCAATGCATTATTTTAGAATATGAGCTGATGATCCAAAACTTGTGAGGAACTTGGCATCATTACTAGCTGCCCCTACAGTGCCTTCTTCTCTATTCTCTGTTTTGAAGCCTTGATGCTCCAAGTTTGTGATCAAATGATGCTAGACATGTTTCTGAGGCCTTTTTTAAACCTTTCCCTCTCCACTACTGCTACTAAAACACTACTACTACTTATACTACTAAGGCACCTCGGGACTTTCTTATTTGTTTGATTGAAAGGCGAAAAACAAAAAAAAAGTTAATTTTTCCAGAACCCAGCTTTCCCGAGTGCCCAACCTGGCACTCGACAAAGAATATTGTCAAAACAAATTCTTTGCCGGGTGCCGGACGGTGACACTCGGCTAAGAGGACCGTTAACGTGCATGTGACTGTAACAGCTACTTTTCTTTGCCGAGTGCCTTGCGGCAAAGTCTTGGCCGAGTGCCCGAGATCCGGCACTCGGCAAAAAATTCTTTGCCGAGAGCTTCGCTGCTGACACCCCTTTACCGAGTGCGGCACTCGGCAAAGGCTTTGCCGGGTGCAAAAGGCCCTTTGTCGAGTGCAAAAGGCCCTTTGCCGAGTCTCTGACACTCGGCAAAGCAGGCGTCTGCTGTAGTGAGTGGTCTAGAAGTCCAGAACGCCACATGCAAGTTTTAACTTTTAACACACGAATATATAGGATCCAAGAAGTTTGTTTTAGGAAGGCAAACACAAGCTGCATTTTTTTTGAATAGAAGGTTTCTCCCCGCTTTATAGACGTACGCTGCAATTAATTATTCACTACATATATTGTGTAAGGTTTGTTTAGAGCCCTAGGAGTATGAAAATTATGGTGATATAAACCACCTTCCTCCTCTTAGGTCATAATCGCATGCACAAGGGACCTTGAAACCCTATACCAAAATTATAGAGAAGAACAATGCTATTTTAAATATTATATGAACATAATTAGATAAACTATGAGATATATTTTCATAATTTTTGTTTTATGTAATTAGACTGTAATATTGTTCAATATAAACCTGGTCAAACTTAGGGTAAATTAATTTAAAACAAATTTAGAATCCCTTGTGGTTTAGGGATAGGTATCATTAAAGTTTGCGCAAGAGACAATGATTAAAATATTGGAAAGTTTTAAGATAATTTAAATGCCAAACTTATATTACATTAAGTTTTAGTGCCAAAATGTGCTTTACATTGTTAAACAACATGGAGTCACACTAATATTCAAAAACCTTCAACAACATCAATGGAGTATTACATGTTCCTCGTCATTATCATCATAAATAAATGAGCTATATTAGAATTTACTATATATATGATGAAATTGGAAGCATAACATCAATCCCATCAATTCTGTTCGACACCAATCACATCACTGCTCAAATTTGAATGATGATTAATTCTTGTGGCAGCCACACAACCCCAACCCTACCACATCATCCAGTATGAGCAATAGCCAGTAAAAGGGAAGCGACTATGATGCCAAACTTTAGCTTTCAATAAGGTCAATCTCAATGAGAAGTTCCATTGGATGTTTCTAAGAATTCCAAGTCATATAGAATGAATAAAAAAAAAGATGAAACAAGGACTCCCAATTGAAAGTTCTCCTAGACTGTTCTATCAAATAAAAGTACAATATATATGTTGAAATTGGAAGCATAACATCAATCCCGGTTGATCTCGATCACATCACTGCCCAAATTTGAATGATGATTCTTCCCGATGGCAGCCACACAGCCACAACCACATCAACCATTTTGAGCAATAACCGATAAAGGGAAGCGACTTTGATGCCGAACCTGAACTTATCTTTCAATAAGGCCAGTCTGAGCGAGAAGTTTCATTGCAAGTTGTTTCTAAGACTACCAAATCATACAAAATGAAATAAAACAAGGATGAAATTAAACACCTACTTTTAATGGAAAAGTTCATTCTATATGGTTTCATAGACTTAATTTCATGTCTTATAAAGAGTTGATAATCCTGCCAAGAGAGTTTAATCCCCATAAAGCTCACTTCTTTCTTTCTTAAAAAGGTTGCTTTATCATCAGAAACTATCGGTGTTTCGACCCCGGGGGTCAACACCAACGAGTAAATTTGTAATTGCGTGCTCCCTTAATCCGGTGGGTGATGCAAGAAGGACATGGTGATTTATCCTAGTTTGGGCAAAGAAGGCCCTACGTCCAGCCGGGGGGGGGGGATAGCTCATGTTATCTTGCACCGAAGCGCTAGTACAGGGGTGAATACAAGTGGGTGTGAGAAGTGTGGGCTTGAGCTCGAGCGTTTCGGGCGCTTAGCTCTCTACACTGTCTCACGGTGTTGTTCTATGATCTAAGCCTTAGCGTCTGATGCTTCTGGATCCTTCCTGGCTAAAGTCCTAGCTCCTCCTTTTATAGGCGAAGGAGGGGCACAAGAGTACATGTTTTTGGGGCTCACGTGGTTGGTGACGTATGATGTTGATGCCGATCATGTCGGTGCCACTGTAGAGGCGTACGTCGGTATGGGAGGTCCTGCAGCCGTTGCGTCGGGAGTTGTTGAAGTGTTGACCAAAGTTGTTGAAGTCCCGCTCAAGGGTCAGTGTGATGGTGTCGAGGGGCAACGTTCGAGGCCTTGGGTCGATCGAGGGGCTCGAGTTGAGGGGGTCGAGGCCCATCGGATAAGGTCAAATTCCGGGAAATGCGGGGAACGTGCTGACTTACGCATCTCGAGGGGGTGCCGGACGGGGCACAGTGCTCGGTATGGCGTAACAGTGAGGTACGACCCACGGGATTCCAGGGTATGGGCGGTAAAAGCAGGATTCGATTGCCATGCTCACAACTGTTTCGGTAACTGTGGCCATACGGTTAGGCGGGGGCAGGTAAAATGCATTGAATGCGCCTGGATCCGTACGGAGAGTAGGTAGCCGAGGGGTATACTGTGCTCGAGGGTTGCCTATTCGCACGGGCGAAGTTCCGTCCTCGAGGACGGGCTTGTTCGCTCGAGCGCAGTACCGTCCGCGAGGCCGGCCCGTTCGCCTGGGCAAAGTTTCGTCCTCGAGGGTCGCCCGAACCGTACCCTCGAGCATACAGTCTCGGTCCGCGTGGTAGCTCGTCGAGCAGGCTGTGGCTTTGGGCTGTCGATGCCCGTTCGGGAGTTAGCCCAGTATGCCTTAGCCTGTGGGCTTTCGAGCGATAGTGAGGGACGTCGTTGGAGGGTTTGCGTTGCTGACCTCGGGGATTAGTCCTGTTAATTGAGGGTTTGGGGTACCTCTTTCCCAGATCCTCGACAGTAGCCCCCGAGCCTCTGCGTGAGTGGTGGCACTCAGGCAGGGGCCTAGGAGTCGGGAGCGAGGTGCGACTCGGATTTTCTGTAGGGGGCGCGCGAGCGTCACCCGTGGGGGTAGCCCCCGAGGCCTCGGAGGAGTCGGCAGACTCCTTCAAGGGCTTTATTTGTCTTCGGTCGAGGGGTGCTCGTCTAGTCGGGTGCGGGCCTGAACTGGAGTCGTGGCGCTTTGCCGAGGGGTACGTAGGAACATCAAGCCCCGGGGGATTTTTGACCCTCTTTTGTCAAGGGGTGCCGAGCACGATCGAGCCCCCGAGCCTCGTGCGGTTGGGGCGTTGCCGGCCTCGGTGTTCCTCTCACGAGTCCTTTTGATCGGACGTGAGACGAGAAGCGTCGGATTACCCTCGATAGGGCGAGCCTCGAAGTTCTCAGTGAGCTGGTAACGGGAAAATCCATGTGAGAGCCCGTTCCTCATTCGATAGTGGTCGGCTGGTGGCCCGGAGGCGGTCTGATTAAAGCAAAACGCATGGACCTATGGATATCGATTCCATTTGATAGGTCTCGGCGGCTCGATGACTCCCTTCAGGGGATTCCATAAAAGTCCGTAGCATTTCGCCTTGGATATGTCCAAAGGGGTCTCGAGAGTTCGTTCTCAAGCGGGGCCTCGTGTTGGCTCCCCCTTGGTCATCCCTGATTCAGGTGCTCGAGGGCGGCTGTCAAACCCTGGTCGAGGGTGAGCCTTTGCTCCGTCGAGGCTTGTTATGGGGCCGGAGCCCCTTTACCTTCTCCTGGAGGAGTCCGTCGATAAGTAACGTTTATTTTTCTTACCATCGGACGTGTCTTTTGAGGAGGAAGGTAAACGGTGCAGTGGTGGAGATCGTGGCGGGCCTGGGCAACGGCTAATTGCCTGAGGTGTGACACATGTATCCGACCAAGAATCGAGGGGCAACGGTTAGGTAAACGCATTAACTGCAGGGAGTTACCTTTTTCTTCCTTCGGATTTTGCCCGTTGCTCCTCTTAGGTATAAAACCAGGGGGGACAAGCGCCGTTCGCCCCTACCTTTGCCACCCTGCCTTCACCGCCGCTAGTGCTCCCAAGTCCCTGCTTTCCTGCGTGCGAGGATAGGAACTTAGAGCAAGAAATCACGATTGGGAACCTTCCCGGTCGCCCGTCCACCGAGGAGATTCGCGCTGTTGCCGCCGCCGCCGCGTCCACCGAATAGATTCGTGCCACTGTCGCTACCATGGCCCCCATCCTCTAGTCTGCTGAACCTTGGTGCCCGTCGACATTAACGCAGCAGAGGTTGAACGAGCTGGTGAGAGAAGGACTTCTCCAACCCGTCACTGATCCGACTCGGCCGGAGTGGATCACGCCATCGAGGAGCCACCTAGAGCCAAACCCGTCGGAGGGCTACGTGGTGAGTTTCCTCAAGTACCACCGGCACGAGTTCAGAGCGCCCCTGAGCGAGTTTATGCGGGGGCTGACAAACTTCTACGGCATCGAGATCCAACACTTCTCCCCCAACGCCCTCTCCGACACCGCCATCTTCACAGCCATCTGCGAGGGCTACTTAGGGATGGCGCCACATTGGGAGCTGTGGCTCCATCTCTACAAAGGGGAATGGTTCACCTCTCCGATAGGACCGGGCATGAGGCGGATCGTCAGAGCGGACTGCCTCAACTTCTCATTGAAGATGGGCAAGTCAGAGGTGCCGCACGAGTACATCCCCACCAGGTTGATGTCCAACCACTCCTGGTGGGACAAGCAATGGTTCTACCTCCGTAATGACAGAGGCTACCTCCCGCCGTACACCGGGTGGCTCATCACCGAGCGGCCATTCAACTGGCCGCACGGCTTGACGAGGGATCTCCAACGTCGACTTCGATCCCTCATCACCGCGATGAGGACACTTTGAGAGGCGGGCTTGATGGCGGGTGTGGTGGTCTCAGCCTTCCACAGTCGATGGGTGCTCCCCTTGATGGAGCGCCCGCTGCGGTTGGACGAGATGCTTCCCGCGGTGGCGCCCGAAGTGCTCGAGAGGTGCCGGATGTCCAGCGAGGAGATATCCGCCGTGGAGATCGTCGCGTGGGTGAAAGGGATGGTTGCAGGTTCGTTCAGGATAGAGGACATCAACCGCCTCCCCATGCGGCCGGAGGAGGGGTACCTCGACCTGGTGAGTGCCTGGACCCATGCTTTTCGCGTTTACGTTTCGTCCCTTTTTTCCTTACTTTTGCCCTTGCGACTGAGTGCTTTCGTGCAGGGGGAATCAACTACCAGAGATCGAGGCCCCCGTTGAGGGAGGATGCTCCCGATCGTCAGGTGAGATGCTTCAATGCCCAGCAGGAAAAGAAGCGCAAGGGTGCGGAGAAGAAGGAAAAGGACAAGAAGCTCCGGGAGCGCGAAAAGCACGAGAAGCGCCGCGCACAACAGTGGCACGACGGGCTCCCAGAGGAGGAGTCTTCCTCAGAGGATGAGGAAGATAAGGATGACGACGATGATGATGATGATATCGAAGGGGTGGCGAAACATCTCGAGCCCCTTCTGTCTGGTCCTTTCTGTACTGACGATCCTCCGGTGCAGGAGGACGCACCGAAGCAACGTGCCCCTCAGCCGACGTCGTTGGCCTCGGAGCGCCTGCGAGGGAAAAGGCCGGCCGACCCCTCAACTCGGGGCGGTTCATCCCCCCATCGTACTCACAGCGGGACCCCACCCACTTCGACCCAGGAGACCTGGTCCCGGTCATCGGCGCGGGTGGAGCAGAGTCGCGCCCAGGAGACCTCGTCGGAGCAGGGAGGCATGGCGACCCTACCGACAGCCCCTAGCGGCCCTAGCCCTGGAAAGAGCTCAGCTTTGGGTGGGGCCTCGAAGTCTGCTGGCAGCTCGAGGGGGGCCCGAAAGGTCTCAATCCCCTTCCGGTAAGTGTTGTTGATTTAAATTTCTTCTCGTTGCTTCCCCATTCTGCGGTTTGTTAAGTTCTCTGCTAACCCTCTTTCCGTCCAGGCCAAAGCGCCGCATCGAGGAGGCGACCCTTGCACCAGCTAAGCGGCTCAGGGTGGATGTGACCACGAGGATGAGGGCCTCGGTCACAGGTGCGGCGTCGAGGCCCTTGGCACCGTGGGAGGTGAAGTGGCTGTCCTTAGCCCTCGAGGCTATGGCTCGTGGTAGGCTGACGGGTCCTGCTCTTGCTGCAGGGTCAAGCGACTCGGGGACTGTGACGGGCGGTGACTCCAAGTCAGGGAAGACGCTGGAGGGAGGGAGCGCCTCCTTGGTGTCATCGTCCGTGGTCCCCGAGCTCGGCCCGGCGCCATGGGACGGAGCCCCGGCGTCGGGAGCCCCTGACCTGGGCCAGCCCGAGGTCTCCGCTTCCATGCCCGAGGCGGGAGCCCCCGAGGGCCACAAGCCGGGAATGGAGGTAGCCCTCATCGACCTCGAGGGTGAGGAGGCCATCGCCCCTCCCTCCTCGAAGGGAGAGAGGAAGCCGTGGTCGACGGGGCTACACGAGCTGGAGGCCCAGCGGAAGCAGGAGCAGGAGGCCCTGCAAGAAGAGGAGCTGCCATGGACACAGTGGGAGGAGAAGGAGCTGCAGGTGCGGCAGGAGAAGGAGGAGCTGACCGGGGGCCGACCCCAGCATCAGCAGGCGCAGCAGACGCCGCCAGGGGATGCGACGCTGCTAGATCTGTCAGCGCAGCAGCCGCCTAAGCCATCGGAGGGGAAGGAGACCTCAGGACTCTCAAAATAGTGGGTGTCCGTGAACACCCTCGACGAGCTGCTGACGGAGCAAGAAGCGGCGTTGAAAGCAACAACGGTTCCGTGCCTATCGGGGACGCAACTCGAGGAGGAGACCTCGGCACCGAGCCCACCGGCAGACGTGTCGATGGTGGACCTGCCAGTGCCACAAGATGTGTCATTGGAGGAAGCGATGGCCTTGACCCCTCCGCCGCCTCAGGAGGCGCCTGAGCCAGCGTCGAGCCAGCCACTGCAACCGTCGGTCGCGCCGTCGGAGGGGCCAGCGATTTCTGGTCCGCAGGTGGAGCGGTCGGAGGGGACTGCGGCCAGGAGTCCTTCTGCTTTTCGACATCAGAAGGAAGGAGAGGGTCCCCCCGTATGTCGGAGCGGTCATCGCGTTGGGAGCTCCTGGCCCATTGAGGAGGTCAACGTTCGACCCCGGGCTGGGAGACACTGGTGCCGCGTTGGAGTTCCCCACCCTGGCCGAGTTGGCGGAGCACCACGGCGCCCCATGGGATGTGGCGGAGGAGATTGAATCCTTGGCGCAAACCAAGGTCAAGATGGTCCTCCCGCATTGGGGCAAGGAGCGCGTCATGCTCCGGGAGCTCGGTGATTCCAGTGCTCCCCGGATCGAGATGGATGACCCAGCGGAGGTCAAGCGCTGGGAGGATGTGGAGCGGTCTCGGGCGTGGTTGCAGCACTTCCTCAAGCTGGGTGTCGAGCTCGTCGGAGGCCTCAACCAGAGTCTCGCGGTAAGTCCCTGTTTGGATCACATACAGTTTTTGGCTTTTTTCGTATAGATCATCTTAACCTTCGATTTCCTGTTTCTAGGACGTGCGAAGGAGTTCCCACTCCAAGTCGTACTTCCTCCATGAAACGCATAACAGCCAGGAGGAAGTGCTTCGCCAACTCGAGGCTGGCCATTCTACGCAGAGCAAGGTGGCCGAGGTCGAGGAGGAGGTGAAGCAGGCCAGGGAGGAGGCCGCTAAAGCCAAGGAGGAGGTCGCCCGGACGAAGGAGGACGCCGAGGCAGCTCAAGGCGAAGCCGCCCAAGTCAAGGAGGAGCTTCGGCGGGCCAAGGAGGAGGCCACCGCAGCCAAGGGTGAAGCAGAGAAGGCCAAGGAGGAGGCCACCGCAGCTCAAGACCCTTCTTGCTCCCATGATGCCAACAGCATCATGTAAATTCAATTGCCTCAAATTTGCTGGATTTCTCAAATTTGCTTGATTTATATACAACCGGATTGAAGGTTAAGATAGATTCCCATGTATTTCTCTATGCATATATAGCCACAAAGTTAATACTAACATTTGAGAAGTGTAAGTTGGTACTCTGTTTCTTTACATCTCGGAAGTTGTATTCATGCTGCCTTTCCTTATTTTTTTTTTCAATTCAGAACTAATATAGGTGGCATGGCACATTGTAGAATGCTTCTTTGTTATATATTCTGGGCAGTGTGCACCTTGCAGATTCATAACCAAGATAAGTATATGACATGTTCAAGCAAATATATGACATGGTGAAGACTTGTGTTTTTGCTTGCATGGATATATTTGTTTAGAAAACTTCTGTCTAGTCAGGGATTGGTGCTGAGAGTCTGAGACTGGCCATTTTCATCTGACTGATGTTCATGCATTTCAGGTTGATGCTGCTCTTGATCTGAGACATCCAAAACATTGGTAGAATGATCAAGGCTCATTTTCCTCACTATCAGGTAATATAAAATCCTTCTTAGTAGGTACTGCATTTTAATATGTAGTAGGTAAACTGTGTTAAGGCATTTGGCTTTCTGCATAGTGTGTTGCTTATACGACTACAGATTTGTGACAGTTGAATTCCATGTGTATCAATTCATATGCTTTGGTCTTTGTGTTCAGACAGTTGCAACACTAAGTTCTGAAAGTTTGAACTAGTGCTTTGTTTTTTGCAGTTCATAGTTGTCTCTTTAAAAAGAGTATTTTCAACAATGCCAATGTTGTGTCTGAACTTATCTATACATCTGTGTGTAAATACAGATATATATACTCTGTTATACTTCTGCTGTTACGACTTTGGCTTCTAGGTTTTTAATAGTAATGGCTACAATCTGATCCAATAAACCTTGTCATGTACTTATGTTTCAGGTACCAAACTGACTGGAATAGACTTGATAGAAAGCAATGTTAGTTTCAGTTTAGTTCCTCAATTATTTAGCTGAGGCAATTACATTGAAAAGATGTATTCAAGTAGCCATCCATTTAGTGCAACAGCAATGTCTATATATGATGTATGTGTATTGTCATACGGAATGAATTTTACGCATGCAAGCGTGCATGTATAATAATTTTATTTTTTTTGTTGGTACAAGTCGGTTTCCTGACGGCGTGAATTGCTACCCTGACGGTTATTCCTGACGGCAAACTGTCAGTAATAAGTCTGGACGCAGACACGCATCAGCCGTCAATTGCTGTGTACTACCGTCAGGAATACATTCCTGTCGGCCAACCGTTAAAATAATCGATCTTTCTTGTCGAGACGTTCCGACGGCTTTTTCCTGACGGTTGCCCGACAGGAATATGATTCCTGACGGTTTTCAGGGCTTTCGTGACGGTCTATGTAACAACCCTAGAAATTCGGATATCGAAAATACGGGCTTTCAAAAATTTTTCTAAAGTTTACCAGTGTATGGTGGATGTCATGTAGGAAACCCGTCAATAGATGCACAAATAGCACCCGACGTTAGCCCGAGCATTGCATTTAAATAACCAGAGTTTGATTCGCCTCTTATTCAATTTTATGTGATGATAATAAAATCGAATAACCTTTAATGCATGTATATATATATGCCTGCTACCGACTCCCCGCGCCGGCCCAGCAGCGCGCTCGACCTCCGGCGCACGTGCTCGCCCGCGCGCGCACGCGCATGCACGCCGGCCTGCCTGCCCGAGCTCGAGGCCCAGCTCGGCCTGCTGCGCTGCCGCCTGCACGCTCGCTCGCGCGCTCGCCCGACCAGCCTGCCTCGAGCGTCGGCCCAGTCGCGCCACGCGCTGCCGAGCCCCGTCGATCGCTAGCGCCAGCCGACCGCCGGCCCAACAAGGCGGCCCACCAAGGGCCTGCCGCCGAATGCGCCCGCGCCCCTTCCCTTTCTCTCACTGACAAGCGGAGCACACCTGTCAGCTCCTACCTTTTACCACTTCTAGTCGACCGCGCGTCGCGTCCGCCGCACCATTTTTGTGCACCGCGCGCCTCCGCCGTCCGCCCGAGTACGGCCGCGTCTCGCGCCGTCCATCTAACCGCCTGCTTGCACCGCGCTTCACCAAACCCTAACCCTAATCGTGGCCGCGCACAGCCGCCCGATGGGCATCTTCTGCCTCCGCCGTCCATGGCCGGTCGCCGTGCCTATTTAAAGAGGAGCACCCTGGCCTCTAGGGTTTCCCCATCGCCCCGCCGTCTTTGTGGAGACCCGCCGCCAGATCAGTCGAGTGAGAGAGAGAGAAGAAGGGAGGAGCAGGAAGGAGGCGGAGCTAGAGC
>CM041643.1:38873075-38928710 GCA_023333625.1 Bothriochloa decipiens
CTCAAGTGTTATTGCATAATTGCATTGCTTAACATGTGCATAAGCATGATGCATCCAATTTTGTCATTTCATTATGATTGTGGTAAAGTGTTTAAATTTCAAATTCAAATTCAAATCTTGAAAACTCTAGTTTCAAAAATATCAAGATTTTAGCTATGGTACAAAAAGCAAAAGTGTAATTCAGATTATTTTGAGCAACTTTCATATTGGAAAATTTTCAAGTTTCAATATGAAATTTGGAGCAAATGAAAAAGGGGGAAAAGTGCTATAGTACCCCGACCTTCCCTTCTCTTCTCTTGCTATTCATTGCCGACGCCGTGGCCATCACAGCCCTTCGCGCGTTTGGTCGCATGGCCGACCGCGTGGACGATATCGCGAAGACTCCAGCCACCTCACCACGCCGAGCAAAGCCAAGCCGACCACCTCATTTTCTCTTCCTCTGTTTTCCCGGCCGCCACCACACTGCCCCACCAATTCACCCACGCTGCTCACTTTTCCAATTCGTGTCACCCTAGCTTCGCCACAAGCTGCTCTTCCTCCCTGTCTTGGCTGTGCCCTACGCTGTTGCGAGGTGAGCCCTTCTACTGCGCCGCCGCCATGGTCGCCATGGCCGCAAGTTAGGTCTCGCGTGGCCAACTCCCTCCCGTCTTCATTTTCTTCCTCTCTTTAGTGTTTTGTAGTCGCCCGGCCATATAGCATCTAGGACCAAAGCCCTTGTTGGCTTTGGTGTTTCGACATCACCGGAACGCCGCTGGCCGCCGTGTGCTTCATGCGCCGCCGCCGTGTACGCGACCATGACTCACCACCACGGCTCCGTGTTCCATCTTCGCAGATCTAGACCCGCCCGAGCACCCTGGTGCCCATGCGCACGCGCGCCGGCTGAGTTCGGCCAGAAACCGGCGAGTTTCGCGATCGGCTGAGCATCATCGCGTCGTGCTCTGCTCGGGAGCCGACCAGAGGCATCATTTGGTAAATAGGAATAAGTCCAGGGGTCTTGTTGTAAAGTATGTGACACATGTGAATAGTGCCAAATAGTGGATAGGACCTGTTTGTAATTTCTATAAAAAATAAGCCCTCATTTGCAAAGTTGCCAGGCCAAGCTGGGGCAGGCCGCGTTGGATCGGCCTGCCACTACCACGTGGCCTACCACTGCCACTGCCACTGCCACCGCCGGGCCGCCGCCAGCGTGCGCTGCCGCTGCTGGGCCTGCGTTGCTAGGCTGCTCGCGCGCGCTGCGGCCGCCGCTATTGGGCCGTTGCCGCATAGGCCGGCCTGCACCGCCGCTGGGCCGCTCGCCAGCACTAGGCCGCGCGCAACGCGCCGCGCCGCGAACCGAGCTGGGCTGAGCCTGCCAAATCGGCCCGCGTGCCTGTTTTTCCTTTTGAAAATGCTTTTCAATTTAATTTTGAATTCAAACTTTAGAAATTCATAAATTGAGCTAAAAAGGTCCAAATATGGTGAAACTAATTTTGTTAGTTTTGTTTTATTGTGATCTACATGATGAAGTCATAAAAATTTTAGTTTGGTAAACCTTTATATATAGCTTTCATTTATTAAAAGAAAGGCCCCTTTAACTTGCAAAATTAATAACTAGAGAATTATATCCAAAAATTGTGAAACCAAGTTTACTAAGTTTGTTTTGGTATTCTCTAGCTAATAGGAAAGTTAACTTTGATGTTTAATCATTTTTCTTTATATATCATATTCTTTTTATACATGAAATGATATGTTTAATTGTATCTCTTTATTCTATATGACATGTCAAACAAGATGTTTTATATACTTAAACTTATTAAAGTAAGATCTTAGATGCAGGTGTTAGGTCCTTAACTGAGGATGAATTTTTATATGTTAAGTTATGTAGTTTTGGTAAGTATGGTTTGCTTTTAGTGAGTAAAATAAAGTGTTTTTGTTTATTGTGATTCGAATAGGGCTGGAAAACTCGGTAAACGAGTGTCCAGTGATATGGTCTGATCAACTTGTCATTATAAGCATCATGTCATCATCACCATCGTCAATTATGCATTCATAATGCTCATTCTATGCATATGCATGCAATAGGTGTGCCCACGGGAGTGACCTTGTTGGAGTTTGAGGAAACGTGCCCGTAGGAGCCGAAGAATCCTCAGGAACAGAAGGCTCATCCAGCCGGTCCCGAAGCCGACCAGGACGTGATTCTCGAGTGCCCGTAGCACGAACCCGCAACATTCATGAAAGGCAAGCCCCGGAGCATTTTAACCTCCTAACTTTTTATAATTTACTAATATGCTATGTTTGTTGCATTAAGTTATAGGAGTTGATTTGGAACCCTTGCTGCATATACACCCTTCCTTGTCCAGCTTATTATCCTTGAAATCCTAATGATATGATACCGTAGTATTGCTTAGCTATGCTTAAACGGTAGAAGTCGAGTGATTATTAATCACTTGCGAGAATTAGGATGATGGTTCACGGTTGGCTATAGGTGCTATCGTGCAAATAACCATATGGATGTAAATCAACGGTAAGGCGGAACATGGAAGTTACAAGATCGACGGACCTTGTTAAATGAAGTGTACCGTCGTGCCGATTAATCACCTACAAGGAATGGAGCCTTTTTTGGTCATGTTGAATAGTGCCTAGCACTTAGCTGGTTGGATCCGAGGTTATCCGCCGCGAAGCCTAGTAGCTCAACTCAGGCTGGAAATCAAGGAGTATCAAGTGCTCACTACTGGGGTGGTATGTACATACTAGCCGTCATGTGTGTATGTCCCGTATCAGGTGAGTTAAAATTCCTGACCTGGCTTGGTAGCCCCCATGGGAGTGAGGCGCTGCTTGGATCCGCGATTCCTGAGTTGTACCAACGGTGATCAACGGTTACCCTTAGCAGGGCTTATCGGGTGAGTGTTAGGAATATTTTGCAGCTGGGTAGTAATCAATTCGAATCGTCATCGTCTCCTGGATAGTGCGAAGCTTGACGGGATTATCTCCATACTTGAAAACATTAAATTGTTTGGATGGTTAATGATGATTCACAAGATAGCTGTTGATGAACTTGATATGGTTATGTAATTCTCTTCTCTTTTGCTTGTTTAGCACAGGGGCAAACATAAATGACAGGTTAATGAATATTAACTTGATGCTAATAATAATATAGTTACTCTCCTCACTTAAGGCTTTTTATGCAAAATGAGTAAGCCAACTCCACCTATAATAGCCTTGCATAATCCTTGGAGTTTTTATTTCTGGTTTACGACGGATAAGTCTTGTTGAGTACAATTGAGTACTCAGGGTTGTATTCCCTCTTGTTGCAGAGGACATATTCTATAATGGTTGCTGCAAATACTGCCTTCTCCCTGCCGGGAATGAAGACTAGACCATTGGGCATGATCTCTACTAGTCTTCTTATCTTATATTGCTTTTGGTAGGGTGTGAACCTGAACTGGCAATGTAATCCTTAAAACTACGGATTTGGTTTGTAAAACCATGCTACTTCCGCTATATTATATTTTGGTTTGTAATAACTAAAGTGTACTTCGATGTTATGTAATCTATATAGATTATCTATGAAATGTTGTAACAGATAACGTGGTTATGCTGAATTACTACGATCTTGGTTTATTGCGAGTTAGTTTGAAATCCTTTGTAATTTTATTGGACTACCGGGTTTATATAAGTGAAAGTATGTAAGTGTCAACGTGTTAGCGGGGACATCCGTACTTGATCTTGTATAAATTGGACGGTTCCGTGACGATCACTTTCGGTTTTCTAAAATTCGGTACTGATGATGTGACGATGATGACACTGATGTACAAATATATAGTAGTGTTGCAAACTACGGTTGAATTTGAAACATACTCTTCGTTTGATAATTGCGGTGGGGTTTACAAAAATCAAGTTTATTTGGGTATAGTATAGTATGTCCAATGATCTAGCAATTTAGATCTAGCTAAATCAATTTGTAATCACTAAATTGTGAAAACAAGAGGCTAATATTAGACTTACAAGATAATTTCACACATTATACAATGCATTTCTTCTTCATAGCACTATATTTAAACATGTTTTGTTTTAGCCTTTTTCCTTAATACTCCATCCTAATTATAAGTTATTCGAAGAATCTTGAAAAAGTCAAAACATATTAAATTTGATCAAAATTATAGAGAAAATTATAAAGATTTTTAATATTAAAATAGGTATAATATGAAAATTAAATTGATAAAAAATCTAATGATAATTAGTTGGCATCATAAAAATTATTATTTTATTAGATAAATTTGATTAAACTTAAAATACTTTAACTCTCTATAATTATTGGAATGACTTATAATTATAATTTGAGATGGTTTTATCAACTTAAAACTAGTGCTAAATTGTACTATTGGAGACGTCTCGTATAAAGCCCGGACGAAAACAAGATTGTATAAAGCCCGGACGAAACAAGGCTAATGCTAGCTACCACTACCAGCCTTCGAGATCCATGAAATCGTGACGGGAAAATGAAATGAAATATGTCCATTTATTGCTCATGGACTACAGCAAGGAAACGCAAAAGCTCTGTCCGTGGTCGCACGCCACGTAAGCAAGGTCGCGACTCTCGAGTGTGTGCGGACTTTTCTAAGGTTTGCAAACGGTCTCGATCACTGTTCCGTAGTACGTGTCATCCTTTTGTTCAAAAAGGTTCGTGATCCTTCCCTTATTATCGGAACACCTAAAAAATGACCCAGAGACTCCTCCGTCTCTGCCATGGTGGATGGAGTGTGACGCATTCACCGTCCGTTTACCGGAGTTCACTTTAGCTATCTATATTTATATATCTCCTATTAAAACAAATTTTACTAGCTAATTCTTCAGCACCTACTTGCGTCACATCATTCACTAATCCAGCTGACATATCATAGTTTTCTCTCAACATACAAGGTATTATAGCATTTGCAATTATGATCTTCGTGTCAGCAAGACACAAACATCATCCACTCACATTAACTTATAGTTATTTATCCTTTTATATAAATAATATTCTTCTAAATCATTACCAATTCCTGTAACAGTACACACCTAATGCTTTATTGATCCTTGAGACCCTTAAGATTTATGGGTTTGTAATTTCCATTAGATAACTCATATTTTTATATCTCTTTTTCATTCATCAAATGGTCACCAAAACTAATCTTAAATTTCCGCGGCAACATGTAGGGAATCAATCTAGTAAATTAAAAATTGACTCTTTAAATTAAAAAATATAAAAAACATCAAATTTCTTTCTTTACATTTTTGATAAAATACTCTGAAAGTGCATTTACATGAACATGTAGATAATAGTATGGGATCATAAATATTGACAACTTTGCATATGGTAGGAAATATAAGGACATGTGGTACACTCGAAGAATAAGTTATATATGGAGTGATGTGCATATGACGTGGTATGACATGGAAAAACTTAATGGTTAGAGCGTGTTTGGTACAACTTTGCTTCATTAGGGGAGCAACTTGTTTGGTTTTCGCCCCGTTCGTTTGGTCGTTTCTGGCTCGCTGATTGTAGTTGATGATGATTTGTTGTGAGAGAAAAACACTGTTGGATCGCCGGTTAAAAGTTTGTTAAACAATTTCATCTTTCTTATATTTATTTTATCTTCCTTTATTTGTTTCCTACGTCTTCAAATTTCCCCTTATCCTCCCTGCTCGACATCCATTTCTCTGAATCCATGGCCCCATCTGTTTCTACTTTTTCTCATCCCACCAAACTCCTCTATCCGCTCTTTCCAACTCTAGCAGATCCGATTTTCCTCTCCGCTAGTTCTCTAGCTAGCTGTTTAATTTCACCTTGACACTCTGGCTAGTCTGCCACAACTTGGGAAGACTCTGAATTCCCGGGACTCTGGAACTTCAACTCCGCCTTGACAGTTCGGTCCTCCTGGTCCGCGCCACGCCTCGTGCACCCGAGTAAAAGGGCGGTTTGGGGAGAGCCATGGATCGGAGGAGCGGGGCGAAGCAACAATTTCTAGGTTTCTTCCAAGGGTTTCTCCTTTAAATTAAAGAGTGTGATTGGCGAAAGGAGTAAAGTGAAGCAGACACATTTTCTACCCCATTTGGTAGGCGAAGCCATGGAAGTGGTGGAACGGCTCCTGGAGCAGGTCTAAGAGCTCTGCCAAACGGGTCTTGGTCAGGACGCGCTATTCGTAGTTTGTTATCCGTGCCTATCATATAACAAGACCAAGGTCCTTACCACAGCCAGATATGCCATTTAGAGAAAAAGTAGTCATAAACGGGAAGCCTGACCACCAGCTGCACAACAGTGCAAGAATGGATGACCTTGTCTGCCCCTCCCCCGCCACCTCCCTCTCAGCGGTCGGCCACTTCCCGGAGCTCGAGTTCGTGTCCTGGGATGTCCCGGACGAATGGATGGAGAGCAACCACTGGTTCGATGAACCCTTGTTAGATGGCGACGAGGGCTCGGGCTCGGGCTCGGCCGGCAACGAACAGTCCGCCGGGTCCGGCGGCGAACTGCCTCAGGCGCCTGCGCCGAAGCGGCGTGGCCGGAAGCCCGGGCCCCGGACCAACGGCCCCGCTATCAGTCACGTGGAGGCCGAGCGGCAGCGGCGTGACAAGCTCAACCGCCGCTTCTGCGAGCTCAGGGCCGCCGTGCCCACGGTGTCCCGGATGGACAAGGCGTCCCTCCTCGCGGACGCCGCCGCCTACATCGGCGAGCTGCGCGACCGCGTCGAGCAGCTCGAGGCCGAGGCCAAAGCCAAACAGGCCTCCGTCGCATCGGCCGCTGCCGTCACCACAGTGGCGGCGGCCACCCACTCGTGCGGCCTCCTCCAAGAGAAGCTGGGTCTGGAGGTGCGGATGGTCGCCGGGCTGCACGCGGCGACGCTGCGCCTGACGACGACCGCGGCGCGCCACGCGCCGGCGCACCTCATGCTCGCGCTCCGGTCGCTGGACCTGCAGGTGCAGCACGCGTGCGTGTGCAGGGTGGGCGGCGTGACCGTGCAGGACGCCGTCGTCGACGTGCCCGCCGAGCTGCGAGACGAGCGATGCCTCCGCGCTGCGTTGCTCCACAGGCTGCAGCAGAGCGGCTAGCTTGCTAGCTAGCCTCGTGACCTCGTCGCCGGTCGGCCGGAAAGGTTTGAGCTGTGATATACTCCATCTCCGTCTTCGTCTCCGCCAGATCAATTAAGCTACCACTCACTCCTCGTGTTTCGTAACCGGGTTTGCTTGGACGACATTCTTAGGCGTCAAATCAAGCTGGTTGCATGTTATCTTCAGTCTTATTATACCTCTGTCTCCACTGATGTTACCGACCGTGTATATTTGCTGCGCATCTATAGTGCCAGTTTCTTATTTGTTGGCGTTATTCTTATCTTCTTTTTTTTTTATTTAAGGACATATGCTATGCATCTGCTGTTCTGTATACTGCGCACTGTGAATTACTGTTTCAATTACTCAGCATATTATCCATATATATGTCAGTCAGTAACATGTTTTGGCTATTGAAGCAAAATAGGAATTCCCAAACTAAAAAAAACAAAGAATTCCCAGCAGTGACATATGTGAGCAGTTTTTGTTAATTTCACTACATACGTACGGCACATATGAATTTCACAAGCTTCAGTGAGCTTGTTCATGCTGATGGTAGTGGCTTTAAATTTCAACAAAAAGTGTCACAAACACTACAAATGAAATATTCTGTTCTAAATTCAATGGTTATTGGTTTGAGAAAACTTATTATTAGGGCCTGTTTTTTAGTTTTTCAATGGCTTTTGCTAGCCAGAATAAGCATTTCTGTTGTTGAGCTGGTTTTTGAAACCCTAGAAAGTTGACAACGAAATACACTAAAAGATGAAAAGCGCGTTAAGAGAAATATTTTGGCTCTTGTTGGGATGAAAACCTAAAGGTTATCACAAAGGTAGACAGCAAAAAGCCAACAACCACAAGTCAAAAGCCAGAAACCTTGTTTTAGAGATAAAAAACAGAAAGGTAGGTTTTTTAAGAAAAAAACACAAAACTAGCCTTTTCAAGCTAAAAGTCTAAAAACGGCATACCAATCAAATAACAGACCGTTACTGTGTCCGCTAAACTTCAGTGATGATGTCGACATAACCCTTTTTAGTTTAATTGTGAACATAGTGACATGTAGTGCGAATGAACATATATACTTCCTGAATTCGTGAAAAATAAAGTCAGGTAATTATTTTCCTCTAATCAGTTTATTACAAAAGTTATCATATTGATTAATAAGTTTTGTTCTTATAATTTTTTCTAGACGACTTAGTTGATTGAGTTGTTACGAAATTTTTATTGCATAAAACCACAATTGAACTTGTGAAAAGTTATCTTGTGCAAGTTTTGCAAAACTAGAAAGTTCTTTGCAAAACTAGTTGAGTAGTGAAAAGCTCATATACACAAGCTACCCATAAAAAAAAGAACTTTTCCAAATGAAAATGTTCATCCAAAGAAGTTCTCATGGCTAACCTTTCTCGTGGATCTCTCGTGCAGATCAAGATACGATGATTAAAAGTTGTCCAAAACGTAGGCCAGAAAAACACATTGTGTATATAATTTTTATATGTATATATATATATTATATAATTATCATGGAAATGGATTTTTTAAAAGAAACGTGGTGGAGTACGATCTAGTATAGGAAGAATGGCACGTGGTCCCTTTGTATAAAGCCCAAATATCACAATTCTGCGAGCCACAAGAACGAAAAGTTATTGCTTGGCCAGAGACCAAGTGATGCGGGCACTGCACTGGGCCTTGTTTAGATGGCTATAAATTTTAACTTGAACTTCTATAATATTTTTGTTTGTATTTAGTAATTATTATTTAATTATAGACTAAATAGGTTTAAAAAATTTATCTCATGATTTATAACCAAACTGTATAATTAGTTATTTTTTACTATATTTAATACTTTATGCAAGTAGTTAAAGATTGACGTGATAGAAGAAGAGCGAAAAAACTACCCATTCTAAAAACAACTAAACGAGGCATTGGCCGATGGTGAGTGTACGGCAGAGGCGACTGTTCCGCAGCTCCAAGTGGGACGACAATACTTCGTTGGTAGCAGAATAGATGTTATTTTCGTTTCGAAAACTACCGCCGATAATTTTATATTAAAATATATAAAGATTTATGCTAAGTAATTAGTATCATCGGAAAGATCTTAAAGTCTAATTTTTTAATAAATTTATTTAGATTTATAAATATTACACGTATTTTATATAAATTAAGTCAAACTTGTAGCACGAAAATGTAAAACGACACCCGCACCCCTACCACACCCTGTCAAACGATAGGTGCGCTCAAACAGCTCCGGCAAAGAACTAAAATCGTTTTTCTGAATCGAGCTTTTTAACAATTTAAAATGTAGAAATCCAAAACTACAAAATTGTATATCTCATCGAGAGCTACAATTTTGGTATAAAAAGTATTTTCATATAAAATATTTTATAATGCGACAAACGTTAATACACAATTATTTTGGTGCTGAAACTTTATATAACTTTTTGAGCATTTTAACTTTTTCAAATAAAAAAAACTCAAAATCAGAGAGCTGTAGATCTCGTCGAGAGCTACCATTTTCGTATAAAAATCATCCTCATCTGACGTAGTATTGAGGAGTTATGATTTTTTAAGATTTAATCTTATCGTGCCATACTCGGTGATGTGACAAGACAATACTATCACACCAGTGCATGTGGCGCGACAAATTTTTCCATGTCAGAAAAAATACATGTCAGAAAAAATATCAAAGTGTCGTATCTTATGCCAACGCATGTGGCGCGACAACGTTGTTAGCGCCCAAAAAAGATATGAAATGTAAATATGTTTTGAGTGTGATTATTTTTGAAATATTGATTAGAAAATATTAAAATTAAAAAACAATCCCTGTACAATCAGCCCTGGTGAGCCCCAGCTCGTTCCGTTTTGTATCTGTTCGGAGCTCGTACTGTTACATACGAAGACAAGTCAAAACAAGAATCTATGGACAAGATCTCTGTGGGGTCAACATACTGTACAACGTAGGGAAGGGTTCCACGACAGTCTACAGCCATAACATTTCTGCCACAACTTTATAATATATCAATCAATATTTAGAGAGAGTACGTATTGCTTGCCTATTTTTTCAGAAGACAGGCGTGTACAGAACAGAGGATGATGGTTACGTGTGTGACACGAGCATGAAATGCTGCAATAATGGAGCCAAAGCTCTATATGCCACTAGTATTTTTTTTCACAGGGTCAATTATTTAGAGATATATGTCACGTGCTTGAAAGATGCTCTGATAGTGAAGCTAATAAAGTGCTAAAGTTCTGTTGAATAGTCCACGGATCCATGCATGCGCAGTTGCCCATTATATTGAATTTGACGGTCAACTCCGTATACCCTGTGTTAATTAACAGTTAAATTAGAATGTCACATGATTTATGATGGATTAAAGTACGTACGGAAATTAAATTATTTTTATGGTACCTAAAAAAGTTGTAACCTTAACTAAAGATAATTTAGTTAGGCGGAATTAGAATGATGACAGTCATTGCTGATTTTATAATTGTGTAGAAACCATTCAACATCTTTCTTTAGACTGCTTATGTCAAATTTTTATGGTATACTATACATATTTTTTTGGAATTTCTACTCCGACTGATACGCCTGCACCACTGCGGGCTGCGTCCTACCCCTGGCACTGTGACATTGGCAGTTGGCGTTGCCAGGGTGGCCTCAGTGGCTATTAGTTACTCCCTTCCTTCCTAAATAAATGTAGCCGTTAATGTTCATGCCATAAGTTTGACTCAATTTTTATAAAATGTATGTAATATTTATATCTCTAAATAATGTTGTTAAAAACTAGATTTAAAAGTCTTTTCTGATGATATACTTTTTACTTAGCATAATTATTAATATATTTTAATATATAATTACTGATAATTTTTTTAAAAAAATAAAAATGATATTTATTTAGGCACGAAGAGAGCAGGCCTGTGCGCCTTTTGACACTGGTTGTTGCATGCTCGGCTGGTGACTGCCTGACCGTGCTATGCTCTGCCCTGTGGATTTGTGGTGATTTTTCATTTTGTTTTGTGAATTGTTGAATGGCGATGGATGAGGGAGTAGATGAAGCCCGATGCCATAGGCGTGGGTGGTGGAGACGAAACAGAAACATGGCGATGGGGGTTTCAACAGAATAGATTGTTGTATAGTTTGTCAATTGCTTTTCATGTGAGAGTCAATCCTTCTTTAAGCTTGGCCTACACTATTTTTGTTTGTTGAAGTATCGATTAGAATAATACTATTGTTATTTTCTAAGCTACTATGAATATAGCATACATAGATGGCTAGATTGAAACATTGGTCCAGGGTGGTCGAGTTTGATCCATATTTGTGGCGATATGCTCTACCTCATACTTTTTGCCGAGTCCATCATTATTGTTCATCCACAAGGTGACCCTGACATCATTATATTCTCGCACAGAGATTCACCCCTGGTCTCTTTATATCATTATAAGCCACTAATAAACTTAGCAAAATCTAGCCAGTCAGACGATGTTGAATGTTTGCTTCTAGAGAAGGCCGGACGTACGGGAAAGTGAAGCAATACAGCAGCCGTCCAGACCAAACAAAATCACGATTGAAAATGAAACACCGTTACGGTTGTGCATTATTCTCTGCTCTTGTGTGATCCATGGATTGGACCACACGTCCACTGATGGAATGAAACAGCCGCTGCTCACGAGCCGATGCCACGGAACAAGCCCCGAGCCGATGCCACGGAACAAGCCCCCTGCTGCTGACTTTTCTAATAATCTAGCGCTCTCATTGCCTTGCCTCCGCACTGTTACTGTACCTCCGAGGGAGATACTCCAAATCTTTGAGCATGCATCATTTCTCCTTATCGTCCTAGAATACAACTGTTTTTTTTTTATAAATTCCTATGCAACCAGTCAAACTGTTAAAGGTACCCATGCTAGTGTATTTATAAAACATCAATAGCTTTATTAAACTAAATATAAAATAAGTTTTGATATAGTGTATTGAATTTTAAATGTTATATTTCTTTGAAGGTGCTTGAAATTAGGGATGTTTTAATTTACTTAGGATAGAAAGAAAAATAACTACAATTTAGAACACGTAACTCTCTCCATCCCAAAATAAATACATTTCTAACATTCAAAAAGTGTCTCATAATAAAAATACTAACATTGATCTTCCCACCTGTATATTCTAAAAGTGCACTCATTTCTCGGATCGAAGGAATAGCCAGCAGTGATGCACAACCCCGCATACCCCACGCGGGCCAAATGTCTAGGGAGCAGGTCTTCAGATCAGCCAAACACCCATGGCCCAAGCTCAGAGCTCCTCTGAACCAGCCCACCCACCAGACGCAAGAAGGCGTGGCCCTCCTGTTCCCGTAATCCCGTCAGCTTCGCTGCGAGCTGAGCTCCGACCCCGTCACTGTCACCTTGTCCTAGAATTTTTGAGCTCCTACACAACCAACGCATCCTCTCCATTTTAAATTATTATAGCTTGTTTTGGTTATCTTAAGTCAAATCTCTCTAACTTTTACCAAACTTATAGAAATTTGTACTAATGTCTATGCTATTAAATTACCTTAAAATTTATTTTGAACTTGTAAATGAATGCCAATGTATGTTTTTCTAAAAAACTTGGTTAAAATTAAAAAAAGTATTACTTAGAGTAAAATCGAACGAGGTAAATGATGATAATACCGAGGACCCATAGGGCATGACGATGCTTGCATTTTGGTTGATCTTTTTATGTAATATTGAACCAGAAAACAATCTACTAGGTTGGTTCGTTTGTTATTGGTAGACCACCTATCACGCTAGATGCGCGTTATTTGTATTAAAAACTCTTTTCTTCTTAATATCAATGATAGATAAATCTTTTGTGTAACTAAAAAATGATAATACATTTCATAAAATTTGTAATGGTGCTCATTTTTATATTGTAAATATTATTTCTTTTACAATTTGGTCAAGTGACTTAGTAGGATAAAAAATTGGTTATGTTTTCTAGGATAAATAAATTAGTTAATGTTTTTTAGGACGGAAGGAATGGAAAGGATAAAACTGTCGGACATGACCGTAAAGTTGATACCGATGTACGAAAGAAAATTTTACTATGTAATGGTGCCGACGCCACGCCTTCATCCGACACGTGTCCATTGGAAGCGGACGAAACAACCAGTTCAATCGCGTGGCGCATCGCACGCCCGGTGCTTGCCAAACGTTTTCTTTTTTCAGACAACTTGCTTGCCAAACGTTAAGGAGGACACGTGTCAGATGATAACATGGTGCCGCACGTCAGTGTCTCTGCGATACTGTCGCAAAAATTTGTTCCCCACACACAGTTGGCCGGCCGGTATTGTAAATGAAAGTTCAGTTTTGCATTAATCGGTTGTAGTTGCTACTGAAAATTCATAACTAATCTTTTTTTTCTCAAGCTTTTACAGACAGTGTTCGCTTCTTGATCTTATTAGCCATAATCTTTTTACTTTGCGAATACGCACCAGTGTATCTTATTAGCCATAATTAATTTTACCTTGTTAGAATTTATATGGATAATTCCGTAATTTCATGAGAAATTCAATTAAATCTCAAAGACCCAATACATGTGTTTTTTAATGGACTTTAATATATAAGTTCATGAGTAGAGGTGGGAGGTATAACCTCAATTAGTATCATATTGCTAGTTGATGCAGAGATAAGAGATTTTTCTCCACATATATACGTACCGATCCTCCTGAAAAAAGACACACTAAAATCTACAATTGAAAGTTTTAATTAAAAAAACCTAACATAGTAAATTGTTATTTTTTTTCTTCTTGCTACTGCGCTGCCACCGTAGTCTCTCCATCCCGACCATCAGCGTGCACGGGTGATCGAGAGAGCAGGTTTCCAGAACCCTCGTTTTTGTGATCCTGCACCGGGAGAAGGCGAATAAGATTTTTGGGAAGCACTCTCCGCGACTGCTCCCAAATCCTCCACGATGGTTCGTCTTCCGAAGGTCGCCGCAGACTATCGCCATCTGCATCTTCACCAACAAGTACGTCTACAATCGGTAGGTATAAACATATCTAGTATACAAGTTGGGTTTACACTAGTTATCATGTTTATGCTATGCGATATCATGATCTGTCTTGCTAGTATATACAAATACTGATCTGTCATGCTAGTAATCTGTACGTGCTTAATCTAGTTCATCTTCTTGTCATGATTTATATTCTGGTTTTAATCTAGAAATTGCCTAATTATTCAACGCCTTTTAGTCATATAACAATGTTCCCTTACAATAAATCTCGTATATGAATCAGTCACAGTTGCAATAAGTCCTATCGAACAAGCCGTGTTAGGGTGTTTTCTGGATGAGGTTGTTGTCTAGTTGACGGCGCCTCGTGGGGTGACAAGTGCTCACACACGATGGGCCACCACTACGCCAAACAGACACCGTAAGGGCAGCTCATTAGACACTGTAAGGGCGGCTGGGTGAGGCGTTCTTTCTAAAACGGCCTTACAGTGGAATCCACTGTAAGGGTGGTTGTAGATTCAGCCGCCCTTACAGTACCCCTACTCTAAGGGCGGCTGAAAACACCAACCGCCCTTACAATGCCCCATTAGCAAGGGCGGCTGATGTTTCCAGCCGCCCTTACAGAGGAAAACCAAACAAAAAGAAAAAAGCCCACATGGGCTTGGATCTGGGCCGCCATGGACCCAGATCTCGACGCCGACGTCGATCCACCGCCGCAGCTCCAGCCGTCGATCTAGTGATGCAGCGCCGCCGCATGTGCCGTCGTCGTTGGATCTACCCTCGCTGGGGCTGGATCCGGATTCGCTGTCACCAAATCCGGTCTCGCCAGGGCCCGAGAACGCGCCGCCAAGGCCTTGCTCCACCGTCGTCGTCATCCGAGAGGAAGGGAGGAGGCCGCCGTCGTCATGAGAGGAAGAGGCCTCGTGCCGCCGCTGCCTTGCTCCGCGGGCGCCCTCCACCGGATCTAGAGCACTTGCGAGAGAGAGAGAGATGAGGTACTGGGAGGAAATAGGATGGAAGAGAGAGAGGGAGAGACTTATCTGGCACGGTGTTGGGAGGGTATGACGTAGAGGGGTCGTCACTGTCTCTTGGCACGCAAGGCCGCGGTGACCTCGGAGTGGAAGAGGGACGCGGCTACAGGTGGGGACGACGCCACAGGCAGGGGCGGCGTTGGGCTGGGGCTCCACGCCACCGTGCGGACAAACAACAAGAAAATCCGGCCTGGGCTCCACGCCACCACGCAAACGCAGCCTGGGCTCGGTGAGAGGGCACCGCCCGCGAGGCCGCTCAACGGCGGCGCGCTCAGCCTTGGGCAGGCGTGCAAGCCGGTGTGGGTCCGCGACGGCGCTGCGACCTCCATCTTCTCCGGCTGCCATGAACGGCCGCCGCCGCCGCTCTGCTGTGTGCGGTAGAGAAAGAAGAAAGAGAAGAGAAGAATGAACTAGGGTTAGGGTGAGAGGTGGCCGATGAATGCTTTTGATGCCCCAAAATTCACCGCTGGTCGTTAGATTCAACTGACCTGAGATCGGATGGTTGTCGGCGATTGGGCCGGTGTAGCTTGGGCTGGCTGGCAGGGAGCGTGACGCGTGCGACTGCGGGAGCAGGCCGTGGGCCGTTTTCAAGACCGGGTCGAATGGTTTGCCCTCGGCCTGGTATCAACAGTGCGCTGAATTTTTTCTTTAAATTTCCAGAAACTTATTTATAGAATATTTGAATAAATTTGAATTGAATTTAAATGTAGATGTCAAATGGAAAAATTATCTATGTATTAAATATAGATCTTGATGAGTTCTACAAACATGATATTCAAAATGTTTTCATTTGAGGTCATTTAGTGGCTGAATTGACCAATTTTGTCCAAGTCAAACTTGGATTTTAAAAAAATAACAATTAGACTGCAGTTTTTAAAGCCCTAGATGGCCTCAAGTCGAAAAGCCATGAATACTAAGATTGGTACAATCATCAAGATCTACATTTGATACACAGACCATTTTTATATTTGACAAAGTTTTAGCAAAATATAGTTTTAAATCCACATATCTCACATATAGTTTCATAAAGTTTGTGTGAGATTTAAAATTTTGTGACTAGTGTTTAATAATATTTTCTCAAATACAAAAATGACCTATGTATCAAATATAGATCTTGATGAGTTCTACAAACATGGTATTCAAAAGTTTTTCATTTAAGGCCATTTAGTACTCATTTGATCAAGTTTGACCAAGTCAAATCTTAGATTTTAAAACATATGGCTAGTGTTTACTAACACTTTCTCAAAAGCAGAAATGACTTATGTATCAAATATAGATCTTGATGAGTTCTACAAAAATGATATTCAAAATATTTTTATTTGAGGTCATTTAGTGGCTCAATTGACCAAGTTTGACCAAGTCAAACCTTGGATTTTAAAAAAATATGACTAGTATTTACCAAAACTTTCTCAAATACAAAAATAAACTACTTAACGAATGTATATATTAATGTGTTTTACAATCTTGGTATTCAAAATTTTTTTATTTGAGGTAATTTAGTGTTTCATTTTATCAAGTTTGACCAAGTCAAATCTTGGATTTTAAAAAAATATGACTCGTGTTTACTAACACTTTCTCAAATACAAAAATGACCTATGTATGAAATGTAGATCTTAATAAGTTGTACAATCTTGGTATTTAAAATTTTTTATTTTAGATCATTTAGTGTCTTATTTGACCATTTTGTCAAAAACCACTATGAGGACGGCTGGTAACACAACCCCCCCTTACAGTGGACCACTGTAGGGGCGGCTGGCTTTGAAGCTGTCCTTACAGTGGCCGCCCTTACAGTGGCTCGGGCCACTGTAAAGGCATCTCCAAAGCCAGCCGTCCCTTGGGGTGGTTTGACGTTCTCTTTTGTGGATTTTTCACCTAGTGCACAAGCCACGACGACGTCCCGGCCATGTGGCCAACCGCTGGAGATGCCGAAGGTATAGAGCTCTTCTAGGAAAAGCTGAAGCCCTGCCAAGCTAGGACATTGATGTTCAGCCGGCTCGATCCGACGACCATAGGGCGTCAAGGCTTCGAAGAGTCATATGGCATGAGAGAATGTGATGGACGTACTTGCATCGTCATGTCATCATGCTTGGCTGTCGCTGGTTGTGTGAGCGGATTTCAATGAGCGTAGCTGTGTCTTAGAAACGGGAGCAGTCTGCTGATGCAATTACGAAAGAGCTTCTTTTGAGTTTTCTTGTAAGATCAGCTCTCGCCTGTGATAAGTACAGCACGTCGTAGTGACTGGTGAGCCCAGGTAGCTGGTGCAATTACGAAGAGAAGTCAAGACAAATAATCTATGGACAAGGAGAGATCTAGGCGAGCCATAACATTTCTGCCGGAAATTTATATTAAACCCTCCACTAATTTCTCATATTCTGAGTATTGAATTTATATAACATGCTGGTACTAAACTTTTTTTATATAAGATCATGAAATTTAGTTAAACTTGTGCTACTTTTAACCGGTGCAAATTGTATTCTTTTGTGGAGGAAGTATCAGAGATAGAGAATACCAGTGCTTGCTCATTGCGCGGAAGAAGGCAGGCGTGTATGGAACAGAGGTCGATGGCTATGTGTGTGACACGAGCATGAAAGCTGCAATGATACAAAGACAACACCGTTTATAACAAAGGAATGCAAAACAGAGAAATAGTAGAAAACACGAAAACCAAAGAGAGTGAAAAGTGAAAAGTAACTACACGATTGGAAACTATATATAGGAACAAAAATTTTGGTTCGTTTAGAATATGGGAATACAACACAGAAAATATAACAGGTCGTGCATAGGGGTGCACGTGGCAGCTCTAGGCGTGACCCGCGGGCCGTAGCGGTGGCCGCGCGGGGCGGCGGTGTGCGGCGGCGTAGGGGACGGCGCGCGAGGGAGCAGGTGCAGCGGCAGCTGCATGCGTGGGTGTGGGCGTGAGGGAGAGAGATAGAGAGGAAGATAGATAGGGATAAACCCTTTCTATTACTTGATCCAATCTGATTATAATTCCCAAGTATTTATAGCCCAAGGATTTCTTAATCCCTAGCGACCTAAACCTAACCTACGCGAGTACGACGGCGGCGGCGGCGGCGCGGGTAGGCTGCGTGCACCCGGACCCTTTGCGCATGCGTGCAGCCTCCCTGGCCCACACGGCGCTGCTGCTACAATGCTCCTCCACTTCTGGCTTGGGTTGGCCCAATTTCTTCACTAATTCATTGGTCGATGTTGTACTTGTTACAGAGCCTCCCCATTTTCCACTCGGCGCGTCCTCGCGATGAAATTGGAACTAGATGTTTCCGCTAATAAGGGACAGTACTCTTGGCGAAGTGGCCTCCACGTTGCGGGTCATGCGACCGTTTGCTGAAGATGATGTGGAGTGTTGGTGGAGTCATGGAGGATGATGTAGTTGCATGGCGTCGATATAGTTGACATAGTTGCTCATGAAGTAGAGGTAGTTGTGGGGGTAGCCGTTGACGTTGATGACGATAAGCATGATCTTGAGTTCGGTTCCTCCTTTGTGGGTGTTAGTGTAGAGGTGGGACACGGTGCTTGACGTAGCCATGGAGAGGTCGGTGATGATGAAGAGGTTGTGGCACGGGTAGTAGTAATTCATTGTCGATGGTGCTGTATGAAAACTGAGCATGTTACCAGGAGAGAACTCACCATTAATGAAGGTATTAGACCAAATGTGAGGCTCATTGTAGTAGGCGTTGATACGGCAGAGAGGGTTGTAGTTGAAGTGTCTGTCTACCATTCCAATTTTGCATGCCATGTCTTTGAAGATGTCTAGCCATCCAAAGAACGGTTTGTAATTGCTCTTGCTATTGCTGGTGAGGAAAGAGCGCTCTAGTGGTGGTGATAAGGTAGGTGGTGCTATATCTGGTGCCAACTCTGGATATGCTGCTTGATGAGGGAGCAGAAATTTGGGTTGTGTTATAATTGTTACCTCTTATTTGATAGGTAATTGCCGAAGATGGTGTTCTGGTCGGTTGGTTGTACCAACGTTGAACTAAGCATTATTCCATTTGCAATTCCATATAGCAGCATACTATTGTCATTGTCATTGAGGTTGGCATCTTTCTTTTTGCTAACAAGGTCAATTAGAAGCAGTGGCAGGACGAAGGGAAAGAATAACCATGTAGTTGGTGACGGTTGGAGGTGCTTGTTTGTTACCTTTTTCATGCTCTTTGTGATTCGAGGTAAGAGTGGTTCCGCCATGTTATTGTTGATTGAGGTGTTGTCAGAGATGGCCTCAACTTGTTGATTCTCCATAACAGGTTCATCAGTGGCAACGTCATGCTGGAGCATGTTGATGTCACTGTTGTCAGAGGTCGGCGCAGTGATGTTGATCAGTTGGTGGTCGGTGTTGCCAATCTGTTGAGTTTCCACAGCAGGGTTGTCATTGGCCATGAGGGTGACGTCGCTATTGTTGCATGGTGTTGTTGGCGTGACGTCGGGGGCGTTGTTGACGGTGATGATTACGGGATCATTGTTGTCGTCCTTCTGTTGTTCCTCCTGAATAGTGTCATCGATAGCGTCGACATTTGTGTGTGGTGCTGATGTGGTGTTGCAGGCACTGAGAATAAGGGCCCAGTGCCTAGCTACGTGGCCTCGTGCTGTGGTGCTGTTGCTGGCATTGTCGTGGTTGCCATGTGATGCTCCGCTTGTGTGGGCGTGTCACCAAGCACTTGGTGGGCATCAATGTTGATGTCCTCCTTGTTGGTGATGATCCCGATCTGTTGTATCTCCACAACAGGGTTGCTGATGGCATCCTTCAATTCTGCTGTGGCTTGGCTGCCGTTGATCGAGGCATCGACGGGGGTGTTGATGTTGAGGACATGGATGTCGGGCAACGTAGTCGCTTGCGGTGGCGTCTTTACTGTTGAGGCCATGGGGTCGACGCGGGAGGCGTCGCACTTGGGCGCGATCTCCTTCTTGTTGGTAAGGGAATGACATCCTCGTTGAGGTATGGCATAGTTATTGGCACGTGTTGATGTCGTTGTTGACGGGCACCAGTTTGCTGCTGATGACCGAGGGGTGGTCGTTTTCATCCTTTTGTTGTTTCTCCAGGATAGTGTTGTCTTTGACACGCGCAGATCCGATCTGGGATGGGCCTTGGTGACGGTGGTGCTGTGGGTGTTGGTGTAGACGTGCCCGGTGCTGACGGCGTTGATGACGACGTTGCTGTTGGTGTCACGGCGTGTCCACTCGGCCTCTTTGGCCGCGAGGCGCTGATCCAGTTCAATGAGCTCGTCATCGAACAGTTGGTGGGTGTCGCTAGCCGCATCCAAATCTGGTTTGATTTGGACCGTGTGTTGTTGCTGCAGGGAGGAATTATTCAGTTCTCGTACTCCACCTTCAATTATGGCGTGGATTTCCTCGGTGGTTGCTGCATTGGCGGTGTCGTTGCCGGCGATGCGTGCCAGCTTGCCTTCTTTGGCGTTGAGGAGACGATCCGGTTCAGCGATCTTGTTGTCGAAGTTGAAGGCTTTGATCGCGAACACTTCCTCCATGAAGGCAGCGTCCATGGTGGTCGCGGCGGCCATGGATTGATCTGGTCTCTGGATACCAGCTATAACAGGTCATGCACAGGGATGCACGTGGCAGCCCTAGGCGTGACCCGTGGGTGGCGGCGGTGGCCGCGCGGGGCGGCGGCGCAGGGGCGGCGCGCGTGGGAGCACAGGCGCGGCGGCGGCTGCGTGCGTGGTTGCGGGCGTGAGAGAGAGAGAGAGAGGAAGATAGATAGGGATAAACCCCTTCTATTACTTGATCCAATCTGATTACAATTCCCAAGTATTTATAGCCCGGGAATTTCTTAATCCCTAAGCGACCTAAAACCTAACCTACGCGAGTATGACGGCGGCGGCTGCGGCGCGGGTGGGCGGCGCACACCCGGCTCCTTTGCGCGCGCGTGCGGCCTCCCTGGCCCACACGACGCTACTGCTGTGATGCTCCTCCTTTTCGGGGCCTGAGTTGGCCCAAATTCTTCACTAATTCGCGGGCCGGCATTATACTTGTTACAAGAAACAAGATCTAGGCATTGTTAAATGTTTTCACTTATAAATAAAAAAGATGCAGGCAGGCATATGGTTTTTTTACAAGAAATATTTCATTTATAATTAGCAGCAACGTGCTGCATGGATGATTACACCATTCAGGCCTACATGCTGTATAACCTCTAGCAAGTTGCACTGGGGTAAATGCTCATAGGAGCAATTGAAATTGGATCCCATCTTCTCAGTATGATGCAAACAAGCCTTTTCTCCGAGTGACTCACCTGCCCGCTGGTTCTCCAAACGCTCGTCATGCAGACTTTTCCTTCGTCTGCAATTTTCTTTGAAGTTCCTTTGGTCCATACGGGTGAGTCGATGTCAAGAGATATATGTCACGTGGCTTGAAAGATTCTCTGATTGCGGGCAACGGATTAGGTGTAAACCAATCTCTTCGTGAAAACCTATACAAACCACGGCAAAAAAGTCGTCTTAATTCATCAAAAAATCACACATGTAGATAATATGATGATACACAATCATGTAAAATATATTGTTCAAACTCGACTTAATTTGTGAGATATAAAAATAACAAATTTTAAACCTAGCTACCAGTACTAGCTGTTCCTATCAAATAAATTAATTACCTCATTCTCATTATGTAATAAAATAAAAAAAAATGATATCCTGTAACCAATCTAAACCGTCTAGATGATTAGGATCAAGTAAAACAACAGGTTGTTAGTAGGTTTAATGTTGAGATGAAGGAGGGACAAGACAAATAGGCTAAAGTTTGTAGTCAACTAATGCACGAGAACTAAAAAACTTTATGAAAAAAAAGTAGGTTATAACAATCTATTTATGTTTTTGACTAGTGGCTAAAACTTTGGTATTTATACTCATGTTGACAGATAGAAAAGCAGTCCGTTCACTTTTATTCTATGAACATAATAGATAAAAGAAGCCGAAATGGGTTTAGTTTGTAGTGCCCATTAAATTGCTAAAATAAATTTCATATTCATCCATCTTCTATGACTTTTATAAACTTTGT
Organism: Bothriochloa decipiens; assembly: GCA_023333625.1. Classification (NCBI taxonomy): domain Eukaryota; kingdom Viridiplantae; phylum Streptophyta; class Magnoliopsida; order Poales; family Poaceae; genus Bothriochloa; species Bothriochloa decipiens. The sequence goes on from CM041643.1 coordinate 38,895,171, forward strand.
TTTGCCTTCTTTTGCCAAATTGTTCCTTGAAATGTATAAATGTTCAAGTATAATTGTGTAAAAGTTATTAAACTCGCAAAAATAGTTTGTCATTTACTTCATTTTTCATGCGCTTCCCTAAAATAAAACAGTTTTGTTAGCATGAGCACCACACTAGTATTATTAGCTTTGCTCTTAAAGAGATATATCCTTGACATACTAGTCTCATCATAAAAAATACTTTGTATTGTGTATTTTTTGTTATATGTTTCATGGAAATTGTAGTCAAGTTAGTATTAGAGTTTTCTTTGTAGTACCACAAGCAACTTATTGACACTAACTGAATTTAGCTCAATTCGTATTCTTCCCATTCAACATTGAAGTCGTTTTAGTTTTTCTAGATACATATCTTTTGTTACACATAATATAGATATACATTATATCAAGGAACGTAGTAAAAGTTGTATATGTCTAGAAAAGACAAAGCAACATAACTTACGGTTTGGAGTGGAGCGAGCGGTAGGTTAAACACATTATATTGACAATCGATCAATGGTTGGTAATGATCAAATTCACAAGTCGGTTAAACACATTATATTGACAATCGATCAATGGTTGGTAATGATCAAATTCACAAGTCAAAATATTTCCGTCCATAAAAGTTCCTTTTAAGCTTCAATGCTTATTGTCGTTTCGATTCTAAACAGATTCATCCCGATCAAAGGTAATCTCTTAGCTTGGTACTTCTACGCTCTTATTCTACCACTAAAGGCCTGTTATTTGGCTACACTTATCTTCACGTCAATCTACATGTGTTGGAGTGAATTAGGAATAAAAAATAGTTATTTCTTTTGCTCTAATCTACCTTAATAAACAAGCTTGTTTGGTTTCTTAATCTAATTGGATTAAAGAGGGTCTAGGGAGACTGACTTATAGAGGATAAAACCCTCTCATGGGTTCTTTGGATAAATTCGTATTCACATCAATCCATATGGGTTGAAGTGGATTAAAATGTAATTTAGTTAATTTGCCACCACAATCTACTACAATACATGTGTCTTTTACTGTGTGTTTCAAATAAACTATGTTTTCCTAAAAAGCAATTGTTACATGTGAATTGAGTTATAAATACGAATGCATGCAACCAAGTCCCAATTCCCTTAATACTTAAGATTTTTTTCTAAAACGTGCATGCACGTACCTCGTTAAAAAAGGATAGAATGTTTTACATTCCGGCCGTTCGTATGGTGAGATACCAAGGAGCTGCCGGACAGAACACTTACACAAGGCGCCGACTGAAACGGCGGAGTTTCGAGTGATGTACTAACTAAACAAACCGTTGTGCTCCAGGGGTGAGGACGTAGGGTCAAGCTGCGAGGAATGGCACGAGCGCACGGAATCCCGCCGCTACCCACGCCTCTGCCTCCTCCTTGACGCGTCCGAGTAGCGTCGTAGTCGACATCAATACTTGGTCAAAAGTCTGGCGGTTGCGTTCTTTCCAAATAATCCAAGAGGTGAGCAAGACTAAGCTGTCAAAAGCGCAGCGATGCGAACCTGACAGCGACCGACGGGAGCGTAACCACCACTCGAGCAGGGTGTCGCCGATCATCGGGCATAGGCGATCAAGATCGTAGCGGAGCAGCAAGCGGTGCCAGACCTCTCTGGAGTATGCGTAGGAGCAGAGAAGGTGATCTGCAAGCTCCGGCTCCTAAGCACACAGGACGCAGTCATCGTTATCCTGCAAACCGTGGCGTCGGCGGCGTTCTACCGTCCATAGACGGCGTGCAGCGCGATCCAGAAAAAGAACTTGACCTTCGGGGGGCAGGACACCTTCCACAGCTCTTTGGCTCTTTGGCCCCCGGACAAGTAGTTCTACCGATGAAGAAGGCCAAATAAGCTCTCTTAATACTTAATATTAACTAAACAAGCTCTCTATATGGGGATTATGGGTGCAAACGGGTGGAGCCAATTAAACTGAACAGTCATAGGATGTTGAATATTAACTTCTAGAAGGCCTGGACGCGAAACAAAGCACGCGTACAGCAGCCGTCCAGCTCAATCAAAATGACGATGGAAAATGGAACACACTCTTCGCTGCTAGCTATTGGTAGTAGCCAGCCACCAGTGCTTTCAGTGACTCCGTACTATGCCTTCGAGCGAGACACTCATGAACGTCATTATCCTTTCGGCCCTAGCTAGAATACAATTTTTTCATTCCCATATGCAACGTGCGGTCGAAAGCACCCATGATCACAAACTAGTTTGACAATATGTACTAAAAGTTACCTTTTATCACTGTCACACATTTTCATCGTGTGTGTGTACTGTGTCTGTGTAACGACTTGTCAGGGCATTGGACTATGTAATTTACGAAATGAAACATAGCTAGCTACTTTCGTTACCATGGGAGACAAATTTAAACTACATCCATTTATATTTGTGTTGCCATGCAAGGAATCAAAACTGCAGTTGAGTGCTAGCTGACTTAATTTTTTAATTACTAAATAGTGCGACAAGTAAGAGACTTGTATGGATTTTAGAGATCGTCCCACACATTTTTCATGATACAGTCCTCTTTCTGCACGATATTTGCTATCAGAGACAACCCTATCCTCCTCTATAACCAATACGAGAGAGCCTAAACCATTCTTTGAGAAATATAAGAGAACTATAAGAGCATCTCCAAGTATATCCTATAATCCTTACCAACCCATGTTTTTTTGGAAGGAAAAAATATCTCCAACAAGTCCCAAACTCACCTCCCAATCTTTTGGCACTTAGAAAAAAAACGCACTAACGCGTAATGTTGTGCACACTCCAGCTGCGTGGATCTGTCTTTCCCTGCACGTAGTTGAACCTAGCGTGCCTTATGTTGATGCCCTCGTCCATCATGCCGATATAGCAGCCCTCGACACTAGCGAGCACGACGCTAGCGATCTCTTAGCACCTGGCGGAGTACTCGCATAGGACGTCGGCAAAGGCAGGAGGCTGCCACGGCCAGAGGCTCCGAAGGATCTAGAACTCGGGCTCCACCAGTCCAGGGCCTAGTGGTCCTGCGACATCACCATGTCTTTGTTATATATACGTACCCTTTGAACCTGAACTCCTTGTCGTTCGCTGGGTGGATTACTTCTTCTCATCGAGCAGGTGGTTGAAAAACCCTTGGACGATCTTGAACGTCGTGTCACTTCGGATGGAAACCCTCAAGCCACTACGTGAAAAACAAATTACCGCAGAGTTGTGTTTTGGAGCTCGCAGCGGACGTCTTTGCTGCCCGCTATGGTAAATCGCCACGATTTACCGCAGCGGACACCTTTTAATTACCGTAGCGGACAATTTTGCTCGCTGCAGTAAATTGATTTACCGAAGCGGGCATGCAATAAGGCCCGCTGCGGTAAAGGCCGGCCCAGTCTTCAGGTCAGGCGAAGCCCAAAAGCCCAATTCCCGAGCACCTGTATATATTGCACCCTTAGGGTTTTCAGCCTCACACCCGTAGCGTCGGCCTCCACCCAAGTCAACACAACCTCTCCCTCACTTCTCTCACTTCCTTCCCACAGCCGCGACGCCGCTCACTTCTCTCCCAGCCCGACGCCACTCCTTCCCGGCGATGGCCCTCCTCTCCTCTCCCGGTGCGCCGCTGCCTCCTCCCTCTCTGGCAGCCACCCGCGCGGGCGGGGGCGGCCTCTCCGACGGCGGCGTGAGGTGCGCAGTGGCGGCGCGCGGAGGAAGAGCGGCGCTAGGTGGCACGGCGGAGGAGCGGCGACAGGCTCCGGCATGGGGTGGCGCACACCCACCACGGAGCAGCGGCGACGGGCTCCTCCAACCCTAGCAGTGGCGGGCTCCCTCTCCCACCCTCACCGGCGGCTAAGGGATCCCAGTTCCGGTGGTGGATCTACCTCTCCTCTCCTTCATCGGTGGCTGAGTGGCTCCCAGATCCGGTGGCGGCTCTACCTCCCCCTCACCTTCACCGACGGCTGAGGGGCTCCTAGATCCAGCTTTGGCTCTACCTCTCCCTCTCCTTCACCGGCGGCTGAGGGGCTCCCAGATCCGTCGGATGCTCTTCCTCCCTCCTCCCGGTGTTCAACGGCGTGCGCGAGGAGCAAGGCACGGCGGCGCGAGTGCGTTCTCCGGTGACATCGAGACCGGATCTGGCCCCGGTGAGGGCGAGATCCGGTGATGGTGAGTCTGGATCCGGCCCCAGCGAGGGCGGTTCCGCCGGCGATGGCGCACACGGCGGCGCTACCTCATTGGATCAAATGGAGCGACGACGGCGAGATTTGGGTCCATCCTGGCCCAGATCGTAGCCCATATGGGCTTTTCTCTCTTTTTTTATTTTTTCAAAATCTTTACCACAGCGGGCATTCTAATGGCCCCGTTGTGTTAAATGGCATTTACCACAGTGGCGGCGCCCGCTGCCGTGCCACCCACATTTACCGTGGCGTGGCAGCGGCAGCGGACGCCGCGGCCCGCTGCGGTAAAGCCAAATAGTCCCCTGTGGTAAAGTCAGATGGACGTAGTGAGCTCAAGCTTCACTTGTGCCCTTTAGTTATTATGTCGCTTGGTCCCACGAGGCTAGCCAAAAGCCTCGAGTGGCTACTATTGGGGAGATGCAACCCCACCCTCGCTTGTCCTAGGCGTGACCCTCAAGTGCATCCGACCTCTCGGTGTCTCTAGGGGTGGATCCACCAGGCCACTGGTGGTAAACCTTGCTAGAGGGTTACAAAACGTTGACCTTGTTAGGGTAACCTCGCTAACTTATTTATGTGATGCCCTTCACAAAGGTACATTGTATTGGTAATTGTGCAAGGTTGGGCAGTGCTTGTAGAGTCCAGCGACGTGGAGTAAACCCTAGATGGGTTCGTGACCACTGTTGAGGAACATTGAAGACTATGACCCCCTCAAGCAGAAGCCAAAACATGTTAGAGTTGTAGTTGAGGGCAAAAGGCCAACTTTCCAACGTGCCCCCATGCCTAAAAAGAAGTAAAGACCCATGGGCCGTTCAGGGGAAATTGCAATATATTCTCTAGCATCTTCTTAACATCTTCTTGTGTCACATCATCGACTAATCCAACTATAGTACCGCACCATCTCCTTTCAACATTCAAGCTAACCACCTCATCAAACCACTATCAGTTCATTTATGTCAACACTAGCATTTGCAAATATGATGTCAACAAGACACGTTGTCGACTAACATCCACAAACTAAGCATATGCGACGCCGTCCACTTACATTAACTTATAATTATTTATGCATTGTGTAAACAATCGTATTCTAAATAATCATCAATTTTCGCGCGGGGTATGCTTTGTTGATCCTTGAGACCTTTAACGTTTATATGTTGGCATTTTTCATTAAATAATTCATATTTTTATATATCTCTTTCATTCATCAAATGTTCATGAAACCTAACCTTAAATTCTCGTGGTAACTCACGAGGATCCACCTAGCTTTATAATATTTCTAGCTATGCTTGTCTTTTATATCGTAATTATTTTACTTATCTTACAGTTTGGTCAAGTGACTTAGGAATTAGGACAATTTAAAGATGCTTATACTTTAGGAGAAATAGAATAGTTAATTTTTATATGATGATGAAAGGAGCAGAAACAAAAAATTGTTGGACGTGACCGAAAAGTTGATACTGACATATAGTCGGTATTGGCGTATAAAAGTTCGATTTCACATCAATCATTCTTAGTACTAATACTGAATTAACATTTTCTCTCCAGCTTTTACAGCTGAGGCAGGGGTTTAGAATTTATAATATTTCTTAACCTGCAATAAGGTTTTTTTTCTTGGACACAGTGCCCGGGGCTGTCTCAGATCTTTTTTTTTTCTGTAGACTATCCTGGGACGACAGCCCATAAAAGTTCGATTTCACATTAATCAATCATTCGTAGTACTACTGAATTAACATTTTCTCATTTTCTCTTCAGCTTTTACAGGTGAGGCAGGGGTTTATGATTTAGGATTTTCCTTGACCTGCAATACGATTTTTTTCTTGGACACAGTGCCCGGGGCTGTCTCGGATCGTTTTTTTTTCTATAGACTATCCTGGGACGACAGCCCACCAGAATGGTTGAGGTTGTCTGGCCCGCCTCCTATCTTCCCGCTCTACCTCACCGGCCTCCTCCTCCTTAGCCGGCCACTACCACCCGGAGCTCGACTTCGTGTCCAGCAAGCGAAAAGCCATGGTTGGGCAGCGACGAACGCCGGCCGGGTGGGGTGACGAGGACTCGCGCTCGGCGGGCCAGAACGACGACCAGTCCGGGTCTGGAGAGGCGGGGCCGGAGTTAGAGCTCTTTTCTAGGAGAAGCCGCGAAGCTCTACCAAGCTAGTTGCTCACTGAAATGGATAAGTTATCGCCGGCCGGCTCAGGCGACGACAGGGTGTCAAAGGCTTCCAGGAGTCATGGCATGCTTGAATCTGATGTATGTACATGCAACATCATGGCATCACATACTTGGTTGTGGCTGCTGGTTGTGTGATCGGCTAGCTGAGAATGCAGTTTTTTCTCTTAATTATATTGTGAGGAAGAAGACTTATTTTGACTTTTCCTCGTACGATCAGCTTTTGCAAGTGTTGAGTAGTGATTGTTGAGCCTAGGTCAACAGCCATAACATTTCTGCCCGTACTTTATGTTATTATTAGAGAAAGTAGTGCTTGCGATTTTGCGGAAGAAGTCATGCATGTACCAGAACAAAGAGGTTGACGGTTATGTGTGCAGTGTTGCAGAGACACGAGAATGAAAACTGCAATAATGAAGAGACAAGTTATATAGGCCACTAATATTCTTTTATTTTTCACTGGTTCGATTAGTATTAGAGATATTCGTCACGTGCTTGAAAGATGCTCTCTGAATGCGAAGCTAAGTACTATAATACTGTTGATCCTTACAGCCATTGAAAGATGCTCTGATTGCGAAGCCTAGTGGGCCTGTTTGGATGCAGCCGACTATAATTTTACTAGCCAAAACTTTAAAAGCAAAACTTTAGCCAGCTAAAATTTTCTACCAAAATAGCTAGGTCATTTGAATGCTCCAGCTAATAAATTCAGATAAAGTTTAGTTGACTTTAGCCAGCTGGGTTGAAATACCTAATCTCAGCTAACTTTAGCTGGTCTTTTAGTTTGGCTTTTTGTATGCCTAGCAACAAAATTTAGCCAACTAAAGTTTAGCTGGTACTTTCATCCTTATAGCTAACAACCAGCTGTACTATTTGCCTTGCTTTTAGTCCATGAATTTGTGCAACGTATATGGAGCATGATATTAAATAGCTTAGGATTTTTCATTTTTAATATTTTTATTCAATATTTTACAACAATCACATCCATAAAAAAATTACAGATCTAAACCTTGTGGTCACGTCAGATCTACTGGTGCGACAACATAATGATTTTTGCACCAATGCTACCGGAGTGACAAGACTGACCTTTAAAAATCCATACTATTCGGTACATCAGATGAAGATGATTCCTATATGAAAATTATAGATCTAGGCGTAATATGGTATTTTCCAGTTTTGATTTTATTTTATTTGAGAACGTTAAGAAGCTCAAAAAATAATATAAATTTTAGCACCATAATAATCACCTAATAGCACTGCTACACTAAAAAAATATTTTTTTGTACGGAGTCAAATGAAGATACTTTTTATATAAAAATCGTTGAACTTTGTAGTTTTGTGTTTTGACATTTAAGGTCATTAAGATACTCAAGAAAAAAAATAATTTCTAATGTGGCAGTGGCAGGGGCTTGTTGTGTCACGAATTATTTTTTGCCACACCACAGTGTTTTTTGGTCACGCCAACCCCATCGTCGTGACCAAAGGCTCAGATCTATACATTTTTTTGAAGTGTTTATTATTAAAAGTTGAATAAAACTGATTAGAAATAGAAAAAAAATCCAATGGCCTACTGGTACTAGATAATACTATGAAAAATGTAATGCCTCATTATGTAAATAAAAAATTAATACCCTGTATCCAAATCTAAACATTCTAGATGGTTAGAGCAAGTATAATAAATGATTATTAATAAGTTTTATAATGAGGTGGACGACAGACAATTAAGATATAAGGACTGAGAAATTTATGAAAAAGAAAGTAGGTTATATGTAAGTCAACTACTTTTATGAGTGGGTTGATAGGTAATGGCCATACAAACAACAGGGGTTGTATTTTTAGCCTTGCTCTTACATAAAAGTAGCCTTGACATACTAGTTTCACAATTAAAAATGCTTTGTATTGTGTAATTATTTTTTAATATATTTCATGGAAATTTCAAATCAAATTATTAGTATTAGAGGAGTTTTGTTTGTAGTACTACAAGCAACTTATTGACCAACTAAACTTAGCTCAGTTTGTACTCCATTCATTTTATATTGTAAATCATTTTAGTTTTTCTAGATACATATCTTTCGTTACACATCCAGATATATATTATGTTTACATATATATAAAAAAATAGAAAAGCCAAACAAACTTATTAGCTTAATTATAGTTTTGAATAGAGGGAGTAGTAGATTAAAATATTGTATTGACACTCGATCATTGGTTGCTAATGATCGAATTCACAAGTCTAGCCTCCTTTTGTGTTGTCTCAGGTGATCTTGTACATATAAATTTTTTGTTCATCCATGAGGTTTAAACTTGATCAGTGGCAGAGTTTGAGGTAAAATAAACTAGGGGCCAAGCATCAAATGGCACACTGTGTTTGGAAATTTATGATTATTATTTTATAGTACAACAAGCTCATAAGGTACATATCTAATGGTGATTCGCATATGGCATCGTTTCAATTCCAGATAAATTTACCCTTGTTCAAAGAGCTTGGTACTTCTGCGCACTTATTAAACTATTTCGCATCAATACGCGCAATTTTCTATTTGGAATTGAAACGAGATCTAACTCCTCAATTCCCTCTAATCCCCTAGGGATTTTCTATCATAATATATGTAGATTGAGTTAGATACGATTGCATCAAACCTCCTCAATTCCCTATCTAATCCCCTAGGGATTAACCAAACTCTAGTACACGAGGATTGTGGTGCACTCTGGTGCCGCCAAATAAACCTATAACTGAATATTCAGAGGACGTTGAATATTTGCTTGTGCTAGAAGCTAGGCCGAAAATGAAGCACCTTCAGCAGCTGTCCAGCCCTATCAAAATGACGATGGAAAACACGAAACACTATTCATTATTCGTTGCACTGTGTGGTCCATGGATGTGCCACACGTCCACTGCTCACGTGCCCATGCCACGTACAAGTACCCACTGACTTTTCCAACCTAGGCATATTACGTAGCCGGCGCTCTCATTGCAGTCCCGTACCTCCGGGCGAGACACCGGAAGTCTTTGAGCAATGAGCGCTCTTACTAGTCGTGTCCCTAGCCTAGAATACAATTGTTTCTTAATTCCCATATGCAACCTGTGAACTGTCAAAAGTACCCATGATCACAAATTAATTAGTTTGACAAAATATATCGTTACTCTTTTTATCAGTCACATTTTCACCGTGCGGACGTGAATTGTGTGACGTACAACATGTAGTCACAGTTCAATCTACTGAACGTGGATATCCCTATCAACTCTACCTTCCTCCCTAAATAAATTAGAAGAATTAACCTAAATAAATTAGAAGAATTAAAAACTAAAACAACTGGACTCCCCCGCGTCGCCCTCCCGTTAGGGCGACCCGGGCGGCACCCCAACCGCGCTGCCGCCGGGCGCCCTACCTCCCCTGCTCTCCCCTCACCACCGCCGGAGGGCGCCGCCGGGATGCCCGCGCGGCTCCCCAGGAGGGCGGCGGCGGGGCCTCATCTTCCCGGGATGGGGCGCACGCGGTGACTGGGGAGTGGCAAGGCTCCCTGCGCTGGCGGCAACGCCCGGATCCGGTGGCCCCTGGCCGAATCCGGTGCTCGATGGCCATTTCTTGCGGCTGGTGGATGGGGTGGTCAATTGGTGGCAGGTCAATGGCGGTGGAGGTAGATTCCGGCCGCCAGGGGCTCGATCCACGCGGGTCCGGCACGGAGATGGCCGGATCGGGCGTCCCTGTGGCGGTTCTGGTGGTGGAGGGTGAGCTGCATGCGGGTGGCCGGCGTTTCTTGCTCGTCGTCCTTCGGCGGATGGGTGCTGCCTGCTCAGTGCTCTGCTCGATGCTCTGCTCGGTCCTCCCTCCCCCCCGGTGCTGCATGCTGTCTGCTTGTGCGACTGGGTGCTGGCTGCTGCCGACCGCAGTCGGTTGGCGTGCTGCTGCTGACTGCTGGCCGGCCATGGCCGGTTGGCAGCTGCCAGATTCGGGGGTGGGGGTGCTCGTTGGTGGAGGAGCGGCTCTTCGGCGGCGCCGTGGTGACGCGGCCGCCTTGTGATGGCTGGTCTGTGGTGCCGTGGCGGTGCTGCGGACTGTGCCGCGCATGGTGGTGGCTGCTCCTCTCCGGTGGGGATTGCAGACAGGGCGTCGCAGGGCTGTTGCCCTTTCGGGTGTGGGGGGCAGCGGAGGGGTTCCCTCCTCCTCTACTCATCCCCAGCCTCCCTCTTGATGGTGGCCGTGTCATGGCGGTGGCTGGGGATGTGCTGGCGTTGGAGGATGGTCTTCGTCTATGCCGTCCCTCCCCCCATGCCTCTGACCTACCGTCGTGGTGCGGTCGTTATGAAGACGGAGGCCTTGGCGTCCACAGGGGTGCTGGTCCGGGGCTTTTCTCTAGTTTTGGTATCTTCAGGGGTGGAGGTGCCTGCGATGGGAGCTCGGTCGACGGCGGTGGCCAGCGGTGGCTACGGCTACGGTGGGCGGTTGGTGGAGGTACACGGTGGAGGGAGGCTGGTGTTCGGCAGGTGGTCTGGCAGGGTGCTAGCGCAACTTTGCGGTTGCTCGCGTGGCCGGCGCGTCGACCCCGGTGAGGCTTCTTTGGGATGGCCGGCAACGACGTCCTGGTGTCTAGGGGGGACCCGACTTCTTGACTGACGTTTGTGCTGTGGTTCCTTAGGCGAAAGCCTGGCGATGGCGACACCTGTGGGTGCCGTTCCCCTGTTGAGGGCGTCGTGTCCACAGTACATTCCGCAAGTGTAAACCTTGTCCTACCTAGGACGAGTGACGGCGGCGCTTGGTGCCATAACCTTCCTGAAGGCGTTGTTGCGAAACTCGTCTCGATCAGGATGTCTCGGGCAATGCTAGTTCGTCGTTTTCGTCGTTGCGTTCGTGGTTGGTGCTAGGGGTGGAGTAGGGGTTTTTTCTTGTTCTTAGTTTTTTTAGCTTCCTTTGCTAGCTTTTAGTTTCAGTTGTTTCGGTGGTGGATCCTAGTGGTTTCAAGTGGAGGATCGTGTCGAAGAACCAATCCGACCGAACTTTAAGGTTGAGGCTTGTGTCGATGTCCTAATCCGACCAAGCAATGAGCTGAGCGGGCTCTAGTTATGGCGTGAGTTGAGTTGACTTGATACCTAGGTGTACAGGTGGAGTATAGTACCCTCCACAATTGTATGGTTTTTCTAGCCCGGTTTTCAGTCAAAAAACTGGGCTGGCACTTGCCTTTTCCTTTATTCGTCTAATAGAAATCGTGGCAAAGATTTTGCCGTCCTTTCGAAAAAAACTCTACCTTCCCTGATGTTGTGGTCTACATCAAGAACAGATTGCAGCCACAGTTCTTCATGATGGTGGTAATTTTGATGTGTTGGACAATATGGTCAGCAAGAAATGATTTCATCTTTCCAGTAGGGGCTTTGTCCCGCCCGTTAAATCAAAAAAAGAAATGATTTAATCTTCAGAGGATCCCTGCAAACCTGGATATACTTCCAAGTTCCAAAAGTTTCTTTTCTAATGACCTATTGCTGTTGATGCATAGAGCTAAGCCGTCTTCTAATGCTGCCTTTGAATATTAAATGATGTTGAATCTGGTGTAGGCGCTAAGCTTATGTTATTTTTTATTTCTTCTTTTTGTCTCTTAAAACTCCGCCACTCCCCCTGTTCCCCTTAGGTTTGTAACTTTTTTAGAGTTAATTTTGTAACTTTTTCTCTATTATTCAACTTCTGTAGGGCCCATGGTAAAAAAATTCAAAAAAACAAAAAAAGCAAAAAAGCCCCCACGGGCTGGATCTGAGCCCGCCGAGCCCGCCGCCGCTAGGAGCTCGCCGGATCCCGCCCGCCGCTGCTCCATAAGCTAAGCGCTGCCGCGGGCCGAGCGCCGAGCGCGTCGTCGGGCAGGCCTCGAGCCGAGCGCCACCGCGGGCCGAGCGCCTCGCATGCCGCCGTCGCACCCGCAGGAGCACCACCGCTCGCCGGATCTTCGTTGATGGTGGTCGGATCCACATCGTGGAAGCTCGATCCACGCCCGGCCGCGTACGGATCTGGAGAAAGGAAGAGGAAGGAGTGAGGGAGATGGAGAGGGAAAGGGGGATGGAGAGGAAGAGGGAGACCAACTCACTGGAACCCTAGTCCCTAGCGCCGTTGTGGCCTTGTGCGCGCCGGCGCGGCCCCGGGCGTCGTCGTCGAGGACCAACGCGCCTCCCGGAACCCTAGCCCGAGTACCGCCGTGGATGTGGCCCCAGTCATGGAGCTGTTGAGGACGGAGGAGGCCGTCATTGGCCCCGCGCCACTGCTCCTCTAGATGCACCGAAGGAAGCACGGAGGAGCTCCGCCGCCTTGCGCCATCGCGCGTGGTGCCTCCTAGCCCCACGCCTCGTAGCCCCACGCACCGCCTTCGCACCCCTCGGCCTGCTCGCGAAGGAGAGAGTGGGGAGGAGTAGTGAGGAGAGCAGAGGAGTTAGGCGGTCGTGGAGACAGTCGCGGAGAGCAGGAGAGTGGGAGGCAGTCGCGGAGAGGCCGGCTGCACTGGAGTGAACCCTAAGTGTTCCAAGTGTTGCTTTTATATCCGGACAGCTAATGGGCTCCGCCTTGGGCCTCCTAGGCTGAGGCCTTTACCAAAGCGGGCTTTATAAGCTGCCTGCTACGATAAATCAATATACCGCAGCGGGCATCTTAAGGTGCCCGCTGCGATAAATAGGGCATTTACCGCAGCGAGCAAAAATGCCCGCTATTGTAATAAAAAAGTGTCTGCTGCGGTAAATCGATCGATTACCGCAGCGGGCAACTTAAGGGCCCGTCACGGAGCCCAAATATGCAACGCTGCGGTTATTCAATATTGACGTAGTGACTCTTAAACTCAATCCAACAGGATGAAACAAATAATGATAAATCTATTGAGCAATTTTGATATACACGTATGAATTGACTAAACATGACAGTATATTTAGAAACGCTCGTGATACTTTAGGACACATGCTTAGTAGAGCTGTATCTGATTCTAGTTCTCTATACAAGCTGATTATCTAAGAAAAGTGATTCTGTGTCTGAAAGTGATTCCTTTTATTCTTTAACAAACACTCCTAAAGTCATGATGGAGAATAACTTCAGAGAACCAGAAGAAGCTAATTTCTTTAGCTCTCAACTTCTCAATTCATTTTAGAAAATTATTTATTTCTGAAAAATTGTTTGGCAGAGCTCCTACTAAATTCAATAGAGAATCAACTCTAGAAGCTATGCAAAACAAGTCCTTAACAAAATTTAAAATAAGCATAAATTAGACTATAACAATTTTTATTTTCCAAATTATACTTACTCTTTTGTGCCTTTATCAACAAAATTTCTTGGATTAACACTCTTGTCCTTGATTTCTAATCTGTCATACCTACTACTAATCTAGTCACTAGTTTTTACCCAAATCTCGACTAGTATTAACTCGATTTTTTAGGGAAAATCCGTGGAGCATTGCTCCCCAACATTAAACTAAAGAGACATAAACAATAAAGTTTACAAATGTTAGCCAGCTGCTAATAGGAAAAAGAGAGGAAAAGAAACTCATCTAACTTACCTAAAAGAGACGTAAAGATAACAGGAGGGGGTTTGGGGGGGGGGGGGTTTGGAAGGCCAAGGCCAACTAAAACACCAAAATTACAACATATTGATCCAGTTCATAATTAAACCATGTTTTACATCAGGGAATTCTTTGCCGAGTGTTTTTCCTGACACTCGGCAAAGAAGCCTCTTTGTCGAGTGCCTTTTCTTTGACGAGTGTTTCTTCTGGCACCCGGGAAGAAGCCTCTTTACCGAGTGCCCGAAAAAATACACTCGGCAAATTATGATTTTCCGGTAGTGGTATGTATGTTGCCTGGTGCCAGGAGATCGACTATAAGTACTTTAGGGCTCCCTAAACATAAACAACAACCCGTCTCCATTAATCACTTGGTATTAAGTGAGGCGGTTGAACTTTGTAAACGCTTCCACTCATATTTGGATGGTGTTTTCTAAAATTATTTCTGTAGTAGTATCAGAAAAAGTTTGAATTTTTTCCTAAAGAGGGAGTATAATGTATATACTATCAGCACTTTGATAACAATATATATAGCCCCCCTTTCCCCTCTCTCTCAGCTAACATACTGACCCATATGACTTCTTTTTATTGACAAGCAACCATTCGATCTCATGGGCAAAAGTCTAGAGTACATGTAGGGTTTCACGAATGACAACAGCCATAAGATTTCTGCAGGAAGCAGGAGTATGTGACGACAAAGAGGACGTACACTACCAGAATGCACAACAAAAGCAAGCCGACAAACGTATGGGCCTAATGGTCCTGCTGTATGTGACAAGAACATGAAAACTGCAAAGCAAACACAAATTAAAGCCATGAAGCTAACCCATGAACTATACCACGTTGCCAGTCTTCTCCTGTTGTAGTCCAAAAAAAGGAGGCACAAACCAGAAGCGCGTCAAAATTTAAAGGAAAAAAAAGAAAAATGGACATATATGCAACACAAAATAATACATGCATTTGTGCCCTTAATTTATGGTCATTTTTTATGCACACGAACTATTACTTGTACCATATAATATTTCATGTTTTTCTTAAGCTTGAATGTTGTTATGGACTTTTTATACAATTGTTTGAGCTAGTAAGCTGATTCAACTATTGAGGGTGCCCTAGTGCTATAAATAGGATACTTTTCATGGCATTGATTATATTGCATGTTGTAAATTGACATCAAATGAGAGAGTATAAAAAAGAGAGAAAACTATGTCACATCCAGGACATGATTTCTCTTAAAAAATTAACACCACAAATTTTTTTTGTATTTGAAACGGATGGAGCTTTTTGTGATAGATGGAGAAGAAAGATAATTAGTGATAGGATCGTAGGAGAATTGTAAGAAATTCTAACTTTTCTAGATACCAAGTTTTTACTTTGTATTTAGACATAATGGCTATCTGTATACTTAGCAAAAGATATACACCTAAAAAAGTTAGATGACTTAAAACTTTGAACAGAGGAAGTAACTAAATAATTGCTTGTTGTGAGGCAATATATGGACATGTGGTACTCTGGAGAAATAAGTTCGAGTGATGTGTATATGACGTAGGACAACATGTGGAAAAACTAAATGGTGTCTTGCGGTGTGTTTGATACAACTTTGCTTCACGACCGAAGCAGCTTGTTTGGCTTCGGCTGGCAGAACAGCGCCAGAGCTGAATCTTCGAAAAAGTTTTAGAACAACTTCTTATGGTAGATAAAAATGGTGAAATATTCAACACCATTCTATTTTTTTCTTATATTTATTTTATCTTTCTTTTATTTCTTACCTCTTCCTATTTCCACTTATCCTCTCTGCTCAACATCCATTTCTCTGAATCCATCACCCGCACCTATTTCACCCTTTTCATGTCCCACCAAACTCCTCTATTAGCTCGTGCCGCCGCCTTGTTAGATGATAATATGGCCAAGCTAGGCATCCTCGTTACTCTCTAATTCCTACACGCCCAACCCCCCCTCTTTCTGTCTCTGCTAGTCCCACCGCTCCACTCGCTGGAACTCTGACTTCGCCTCGACACTGTATTCTACCATAGCTCGCTAGCTAGGACCGAATTCGACCTCTGGTCCACCGCAACCTATTTGGACTCCGAGATCAACCCAACCTACCGGGACTTTGGAACTCGAACTCCACCCCGACACCCTCACTGAAGGGTTGTTTGAGGAGAGCCTACATGCTCATCTGGAGGGCTGGGCGAAGCCACTTTTGTAAGTTCCTTCGAAGAATCTCTGCTCCAAAGACCGTGATTCACGCAAGGAGCAAGCGAAGGGAAGCAGATGTTATGTACCCCCAGTTTTTTGGTAGTCGAAGCCGCGGAACAACAAACAGATCTTAGTCAGGAAGCTATTCATAGTTTCCTTTCCGCGTCTATCACACGATAGTACAACAAGAGCAAGGTCTTACCTGTTTCAAAAAAAAAAAGCAAGGGCCTTACCACAACCAGATGTACCCATTTTTAGCAAATAGCCATAAATGGGAAGCCTGAGTGCCTGATCACCACCAGGAGAACAGTGAAATGGAAGAGCTCTACCCCGCCTCATCATGCCGCTCTCCCTCTCCCACCTCTTTCTCTGCGGTCGGCCACTTCCCGGAGCTCGAGTTGGTGCCCTGGGATGTCCCGGAGGAATGGATGGACGGCAGCTACTGGTTCGATGAACCCTTGGATCGGGACGAGGGCTCGCGCTCAGCGGCCAACGACCTGTCCGGGACCTCCGGGTCCGGCGAACCTCCGCCGGCGCCTGCGCCGAAGCGGCGTGGCCGGAAGCCCGGGCCCCGGACCAACGGCCCCGTCCTCAGCCACGTGGAGGCGGAGCGGCAGCGGCGCGATAAGCTGAACCGCCGCTTCTGCGAGCTCCGGACCGCCGTGCCCATGGTGTCCCGGATGGACAAGGCGTCCCTTCTCGCGGACGCCGCCGCCTACATCGGCGAGCTGAGCGACCGCGTCGAGCAGCTCGAGCCCGAGGCCAAGCAGGCCTCCGCCGCTTCGGCCTCTGTCACCACCGCGGTGGCAGCAGCCACCCTCTCGTTCGGCCTCCTCCAGGAGAAGCTGGGGCTGGAGGTGCAGATGGTCGGGCTGGACGCGGCGGCGCTGCGCCTGACGACGACTGCGGTGCGCCACGCGCCGGCGCACCTCATGGTCGCGCTCCGATCGTTGGACCTGCAGGTGCAGCACGCGTGCATTTGCAGGGTGGGTGGCGTGACCGTGCAGGACGCCATCGTCGACGTACCCGCCGGGCTGCGCGAAGAGGGCTGCCTCCGCGCCGCGTTGCTCCACAGGCTGCAGAAGCAGAGGGGCTAGCTACCTCGTCACCTCGTCGCCGGCCGGCCGGAAAGGTTTGAGCTGATCTACTCAGCCTCCGTCTCCGCCAGATCAGCTTGCGCCTCTCGTACGTGTTTTCGTGGTTGGCTTGCTTGGAGAGGGCTGCTCAAGCTTCAAATCAAGCAGGCTGCATGTTATCTTCAATAATCTCATTATTGCTTGTGTCTCCACTGATGTTACCGTCCGTGCATCTGCTGCGCATCTATAGTGTGCAAATTTTTTGTTTTGTTTTTCTTTTTGAGGGATAGTGTGCCAGTTTCTTGTTTGTTGGCGTACATTGTTCTTATCTTCTTTTTTGAGGGCATATGGTATATATATGCATCTGTTGTTCTGTATTGTGCGCACTGTGAATTGTTGTTTCAATTTCAGCATATCCATATTTATATGTCAGTCACTGTAAGATGTTTTGGTTATTGAAGGCAAGAATAAATTCGCACATGTTAAAAAAATAAATCTGAATCTTTCAAAACGTTTCTTGACAGATCTTAATCTAAAATAATTCTATTGAGAATCATCTGAATCCCTACCAAACACACCCTCCACATTGTCCACACTCATACTACCCATTTTCTCCTACAGCTTTCTTTCCTTTTTTATTCTTTTTTCCCACACTAATCCTACCCATTTATTTGCTCCTACATGCTATAATTAGATGGAAAATTGTTCCGCTATATTTTGTATATGTATCTTGAAATTAAAACTACTTTTAAGAACTTTTTTGTAGTATAATAAGTTTTGTTCTAGAAAACTTAATCAATTGAGTCGTTACAATTTTGTGCATAAAACCACCCTTGAATTTCTGAAAACTTATTTTGTGCCAAATTTTAAGACATTGTGTCGGTGTTCTGTCCCATAGACAGAACCCCAACGAGTAATGATGTTACGTGCTCCCTAACCAGATGGTGATGTAAAGCGAGAACACGAGGTTTATCCTGGTTCGAGCAAGAGAAGGCCCTACGTCCTGCGGGGGAGGAGTTCTTATATTGCCTTGCACCGAAGTGCTTGTACAAGGGGTATTACAAGCTTGCGGATGAGAGTGGGGGTGAAGCGGAGGGCCTAAGTCTAGAGTGCTAGCTCTATGCTTGGAAACTTGGGCGCTTGGAAGGCGTGGGTGTATGTTGGATTGCCCTAGAACTACCCCGGCGTCCCCTTTTATAGGCCATGGGGAGACTCAGGTATACAGAAAACCCTAGGGGTGGTCCTTTGTAGGGCTGACGCGGCTGGTGACGTCGAGGGGATGGCGCCGACCTTGTCAAGGTTGTTGTAGCGACATGTGTTGGGCATGGTCTCCGTCCTTTGGGCGCATCACGGTGATGTCGGTGATGGTCAGTGAAAGACCCTGGTCCCTGTTATGGGCGTGCGGATCCCTGTTGGTGCCATACAAGAGTTGTTGAAGTGTTGACCGAAGGCGTCGAGGGGGTAGTCGAGGGGGTCGAGGCCCTGCCGATAAGATCCAACTCCGGGAAACCAGGTTAGGGACGTTGTCGTATTGCGTTTTCGAGAGGGCCTTGAGCAAGGCATAGTGCCTGGTATGGTGTAATAGTGCCGGTATGGTACGACAGTGTCAGTTAAATCACCGCACGACCGGGGATGGGCAGTAAAAAAAGAGGATTTGACCTCCGTACCCTGCTCCTGTTGATGTGGCTGTAGCCATGGCGTTAGGCGAGGGTAGTTGAGGTATTAAATGCTCTGCGCTTCCCGTACCGGAGTAGGTAGTTCGAGGGGGGTCGAGTTGGTCGACCCGGGGATCGTTCGCTTGGGTGAGTTTCTGTCACTCGAGGGGGCCCCGTCGAGGGGTGCTTGTCTGCGAGTGATTTTTTTGTGGTCCGTGGGCCGATTGCCAGGCTCGGTGTGATGGTGTTCTATGGGCCTTGGGCTGTGGATTTTTCGGGGATCAGCTCTTTGATCCAGTTAATCTGGGTATCCCTAATTCGGATACCCGACACATTGAATAGGAAAAAAAAGAACTTATGTGTATAATTTGTTATTGAAGTTTCTAAAACAAGAAAGTTCTTTCAAAAACTAGTTAAGTAGTGATAGTGAAAAACCCATATACATAAGGTACCTGTAAACGAACTTCTACAAGGAGTAGATTGAAGTGTAACTTAGCTCACCTACACTCTAATCCACTTCAACACAAGTGGATTAGATTGAATATATACGAATGTATTCAAACAAGCTCCAAAAGATAAAGGTTTGTTCAAATTAAATTTTCATGATAACCTTGTCGACTTATCGTAGATCTTGTGCAGAACAAGATATGCCTACAGGTTGTCCAAAAAGTAGACCCAGCAAAACGTTGCGGGTACCCCGAGGAGACAATTCCCCATCTATTAGTCTTCCTCGTTTAAGCAAAAAACAAATACATTAATCTCCTTCATCTGAGGTAGTCCTCTTTGTTTAAGCAAAACAAAATTACATTAATCTCCTTCGTCTGAGTTGGTGCTGCGTAGCACTCCTTCCGTTCTAAATTATTGTTTACTTTAACTTTTTTAATGTATATATTTTACTATATACCAGAAAAATCAAACGTAAACTACAATTTACAATAGAGGAAGTATGTATTAACCACTACGTCAGCCCATGGCACCTCAGATATTACGACGTTAACAAAGGACGTGAGCATCGATGCTCCTTGATCTCTTAAGATGGAAACGGACTTTTTTTTTCAGGAAAAAAGCGCCTGTCTAGTACTCTATTTTAGGAAGAATGGTACGTAGTCCCCAAATGTCACAATCACGCGAACCAGAAACGAGGCACCGGATTGGCAGATGGTGTGTACGGCTGATCAGGCGAACCAGAAATGAAAAGTTTTCTTAAAATTTGAAAGGAAAAATTATGCTGGACCGTCATGAGAACGGGAGGGGAGCTGGGCTTGTGCTACACTACTACTACAGGATTAGGTGGGCCAGGGGATATACGGCCCATGCGACGGCGTCTGCCTGGACCGGAAGCAGGCGATGCGTGCTCGATACGTCGAAATAAGTCAACGACAAAGAGTCAGTTTAGTGGAGTAGTTTATTTCGGAAAAATGGATTAATTTACAAACTGTCGTCGCTGTAGGGTAAATCCGAAATACAGAGTGAGTTCTTTTTAATGTCAGAGGTTTTAACGAAACTTACTTGATACTGGCTATTCTGTCTGAGAATTTTTCAGTATTTACTGGTGTTATGCTTTAAGAGCAAGAGCCGTTTCCGTTGATAACAACACGCCAGTGGTGACTTCGAGAATTTTTCCTTCGAAGATTTTCATAAGGATAGGGTACTAGGATAGGGTTAGCGTGCGTAGAAAAGGAATTCTATCTCAAATTTCCTATGTGCCTCGACCAGCACCTCCACGCTAGTTAATTAGGCCAGGCCACCATCTACCTATCCATGAAAACTAAACCCTGATCGGCTGCAATTTTCTGCAGCTGCACCCCAAAAAACTCAGTCTTCGCAGTCTGGCGATTGCATCGTGCCTGCATGGTTGTGCCCGGGCCGGGTGATGTTCTCGGGCAATAAGTGACAAATGGCCCATGAACCTCGTGTTTGCCGGTGCGCAAATAGTCTGCTAAAACTCGTTCCTCTCTTCTCTCTCGCACGACACATGTTTCTGGCAGCAGGCAGCGTGTCATCCCTCTCTGCTACGGCCGGGTGCGTTGTATCTGTCCGTCTCACTCTCACTCGCACGTTGCATCCACAAACACGCGCGTGGTCGTTTCCAGAACCTCCGTTTGCTGTGCCGGCCTCGGGAGGCAGCTGATCCTAATACGCACGAAGAAAATGCGAAGCTAGCTAGAATACTATACTTACTATGCATTGGATGAAGCCTGGCGGCTAGTTGGCGTCATGTCTATAGACATGGAGAATTATATATTTCATTTCATCATAAATGATCGTTGTCGGCTTGAACAATCTCCATGTTTTAAATCCTAGCTAGGTCCGCCTGGGAGGGAAGAACTGATGAGGGCAGGGTAAATAGAGCAAAGGCATCCGGCCACATTAGTATTTACTTAGATATAATAAGACTATTATTATACTTATTCTTATAGACTGTTAGTGTATTTTACCATACATTTTAAGAATGGTCGACTTATTGACAAAGTAACTTAGGACAAAGTAACTCAGGGCAAAGTCAGACTAACTTATATATTTATTATTAGAGGAAATATTCCTGAATGTGTATATATACAATATACAATGCAAATAGAACATGAGTTACACGATGGTGGATTAATTTATTCGGTTATCCAAGGCTCCGATGGAGGAGGCAATGCAATCCTGTGCCACAATGAAAATGGAATCTTGACCGTGCACCGTGCCTTGGACCACATATTGTGCACATGAGGCCACTGTGCCAGTTCATGCACTTCCGCATACAGAAAAAGACTTGTGCCAGCTAACTTTTCTAAAACTGGTACATGTCGCTCCTACGTCACCGCTGAAAACTCGAATTTTTTTTGTGTTTTTCTCACGGAAAATTCCTATTTTTCTGCTGGTTACTAAATATACCCACGGAAAAATTCGAAAACCCACAGAAAAATTAATCTATTTTTCTGTGTATGATAGTGCCCGCACGGAAAAATTAAAAACTCAGGGGAATATTCGCATATTTTTGTGGGTACAAAGATGACGCACAGAAAAAATATACTAACGCACAGAAAAAATCTATCGCGCCCTCGGATTTGGCGTTCGTGCCCTCTGTTTTGGCATTCGCGCTTTCCGTTTTGGCGTTCACGCCTTGTCATCTATATGTATGTAACCTGGATGCTATGAATGGATGGGCTGAACATTTGGATATCATCTTTACATGTATGCTATTTATTCTGTGGGGAAATTTCTGTATGGAATGTCCAAAGTATAATATGATGCTGCTACTGTTTTATATACAATTTGCGGTATGGGTGAATTTATGTATTCTGTCGGTGTTCAGGTATTTTTCTGTGCAGAACTTCACATTGATAGAAAAATGGTATTTTTTCCGTGTGTGTACTTAGTTTTTCTGACGGAGCTGAGCGACACCGACAGAAAAATTAATTTTTCTGCCGGTTTCTATTTTTTCTGTGTGTACCAACGCACAGAAAATTAGTTCTTGATCCGGCGGAAAATAATTGTGTGCTTGCCCCACAGAAAACTTGATGCTAACGGTGAACCCACACAAAAAATCAATTTTTCTGACATTCTATTTCGTGGGTATTTTTCTGTTGGTGTACCATCGAAAAAAATATTTTTCTGTGGGTGTATGTATTTTTCCGTGGGTTTTTGCACCGACAGAAAAATCCGAGTTTCTAGTAGTGCGTTGTTGCCCTTTTTCCAAAATGTCCCCTAGAAAACATCGGATTCTCCTAATCCATTTGCATCATTTGTACGGCAGTTTGGCAGGACTCTGTGAGGAGCTTAGGTAAAATATTGCCAAAAGTTATACGCTTAAGAGCGGTTACCCGCCATCTATCTCGCTCACCGATGGCCACGGAGAGAAAATCGAAAGGATTGGAGGTGAATCTGTGTCCACTACTAGAAACAAGAATTTCGATCTGTGCAAGACGGTGAAACTGCCAATACTTTTTCATTCATACAAATACGTTTTAGACTGGTTCTAAAACGTCGAATTTTGTTACATGTCCAGTGTTTTAGGGTTCATCATTTGATTCAGCATAAGGAATGCTCTTTTCGTACGGCATTCAAACAAGGCTCTGTTCATCGAGAGCATTGGTTACGTGATATTATTATTATGATGCAGTTAAGAGGAAGATGGAGGACCCCGACCCCGACCCCCTCCGCTCTTTCCTCGTTCCCCCACCCCCCACGACACCAAATCCGTCCAGATCCGCTCCAACCAATCCCTCCGCCGCCAATCCAACCCCAGATTCGTCACCGGCGCTGCTCAATCTACAGCCGGAGAGTCCACTTGACGCAGATGGTGCGCCAGAGAGAGAGATCGAGAAGGTGGAGCAACGGGCAGCAACGGAGCAGGAAGCGCAAGTGCAGTCAGGCGCGGTGGCGTCGCCGGTGCCGGATGCGGGGCTCGCGGAGCAACCCTCATTGGTGGAGCTGAGTGCCCTGAGGCAGCAAGGTCTGGTGGCGCAGCAGGCGCCGGAGATGCCAGGGCATGGGCTGCCGCAACCGCCGTCCAAAGCAAGTCAAGCAGGGCCGTCAACACAAGCCACCCAATCAGAGCTACAGCTACAGACCAGCGACGGCTAGGAACCACCATCAAGTCGAAGCCCCTCAATCCCGGCAAGCCCAACCGCTATTGATCCGGATCTGCAGGCTCAGATAAGAGGGATTCTCCCAGACCTGGCGATGGATCTGCTGAAGAGGAAGAACCAACGGGCAGCTCCAGAGAGGAGTAATGAAGACAAGGCCAATCCCAACCTCAATCAGCCACGGGGAGAGTCCTCAAAACATGGAGAGGCTTTAATTCGGAGTAATGGGAGCGCTGCTGTTCAAACAGAGATGGGAGACCATGGAAGATGCAAGACAAAGAGGGCATGAACCAGGTAGGCGCCTCCACAAGTCCCAGATTCTCCAGCAGTCAAAAGGGGAAACAAGTCTGGATTGAAGGCATTCATGGCACCGAGCAGCTCCACAGCCTTCCTAAAGCCACATTTCAAGCTGAGCAGAACAGAGCTACTGCTCCAGAAGGGTCTACCTCCATAGCCATGCATCTGGTGGAACATCAATTGCTCAGCCCTACCATTAAAGAAGAGGAATGGGAACCAGCCAGGAAACCGCGCAGGCACAGAGCGGTGGAAGAACAGAGCCAGCCATTCAAACCAAGCAACCCACCAGGCTCAGCAACGGCTGGATTTGAATTCTTCAAAAGCAAGCTCATTGGAAGGTGCTATAACTGCTTTTCACCAAATCATATAGCAAGAGACTGCCGCGCTCCGCATCGATGCTGGAAATGCTTCCGTTCTGGGCACCGCGCGGCGCAATGCACCAAAGGATAGCCAAGACCTCAGCTGCAGTATAAAGAAGCCACAGCAAAGAAGGAACTTGCATCCACCAGCCAAAGCCCTACTGCTACATCACAACAGTCACACAGCTTCTCCTACGCCGACGCCGTCCGAGGAAGGCCAGCCATGGCAATCGCAAGGTACCCGGGCGACCCGTTGGCCCGGCCGGAGCGTGCCTTCTGTGCGGTGTCGGCCACGGGTCCGATCAAGGAGCGCAGAGACGACCTCATCACCCGCTCGGTCGTGTGCTGGCTGCGCACCCAGAGCCACGACACCAAGCCTCACCACCTGGGAGACGCCCTGCGCGAGCGCCTGCACGTGCGACATCAAGACATCCAGATCCTGAAGCATTTCCTGGAGCAGTTCCTCATCATCTTTCGGTTCCCGGAGGACAGGAATAGGCTGCTGGAGAGGGGAGCCATCTATGACGGGGGGCGCGATTTCAACTTTGCCCCCTGGAGTGAGAGGCTCCACGCCATCAATGTCAGCTGGGAGTTCCGCGACATGGTGCGCATCGAAGGCATTCCGCTGCACTGCTGGGCCGAGGAGGTGGCGGCCAAGGCCCTCGGCCCCAGCTGTGCCATCCACTACCTGGAGGAGAAGACCCACCGTCGGGAATGCACCCGGACTTTTGACCTCTGGGCGTGGTGCTCCGACCCCAACGACATCGCCAAGGAGGTCATCCTCACCGTGACTTCACCAGATCGTGTGCCGCCACCAACCTCCATCCCCTTCCTCCAAGCACCAAGGCACTTCGATGACCCCACCGACATCAAGAGAGGGCACACCTACACGCTGCGCAACCACATCGAGTGGGTCGAGGACCTGACTTTTCTGCAGGGTCGCGGGAGACAGGGCGGCGCCAACAACCGCAAGGCACGCCGTGAGCTGATCTGGGACTATAAGGTCCCAGACTCGGTTGGCGAGCGTGCACCAGGAAGAAGGATGGAGAACAGAGGCAAGGACCTGGGCAGGTTCCACAGGAGAGATGACGATGGCCACGACAACGACCGTCGTAGCCATGGTCTTCGTCGCCACAGAAGCGTTTCAGGTTGGGCAAGAGACTCGCACTGCAGGGGCGCCCTGGAGGACTGCGTCAGCTCCAACAGATGGCGCGGAGGTAGAGGCTCCCCACCACCGCGCAGCAGGGGCATGGCGCTCAAGCGTCAGGTGTGGCGGGAGAAGCAGCAGGCCGACAAGACCACGCTCAAGGCTAAGAAGAGGGTCACGTTCGCAGACCCAATAGCAACTAAACTGAAAGCTTCCAAGCTCAAGATTCACGACGACAGCATCCTCCTCATCAAGGATCAAGTGCAGACACAGGTCGTCATCCACCAGGAGACCCACATGCAGCTACAGATGTCCGAGAACATCAACAACGGCAACACCGTCGCCATCGAAAAACCAGAGACAAAGAACACCAACGGTATGCAGGTCATGAAGGGTGGACAGGAAACAACCCAGCAGCAGATGGACATCCAGGCTCCCAACAAGAAGCCTGAGTCCGCAATGAATGAGGCTGCTCGCGTGGCTATGACTGAAAAGCTGAGAGAGATGACCAAGGACCTTGCTAAGGTGTGCGACAGCATGGTGAGCACTTCTGACCAGCAGTTACTACAGCTTAATGCCGATCATACCTTAGGGGTCATAGGCAGGGTGGATTTCTGTGATAACAGCACACCTGAAACCAACCATAGTTTAACTGTTAACTTTGAAGAGGTTGCTTTACAGTACAACACTGAAAAGTCAGGTTCTATTAAAGCTGTTGAGCAACAGAGTAGGCCATCACTTAACCAGTTAGATGGTAGCGTAATTTTACCAAACAGTAGTGGCACTATGCAGCAGGACACTATGGCTCAAGGCCTAATGCAGGCTCAGCCTGAAACACACAATGCCGCTGATCCCATGGCTGAAAGCTCAATGCATGCACAAACTGACACAGAGACCACTGTTTAAGCAATCATACCTGTCTCTCCGATGAACGAAAACCAACACCGGACTGCTACGGTGGAAGTGCTACCTAGCAGTACAGACAACAGTTCCAATACGCCTTTGATAGATGCCTTTCTAGCCCAAATCCAGGTTGCAATACAACAACCAATTATTCAAGAGCCTCCCCAGAACACAATAACAGAAGACTGCAAAATAGTAGACAGTGAGTTTGACCCCCTTCATCTGAACAATAAAAGAAGGAGTGTCAGATTAGCAAAAAAGGCAGAATTAAATGTGGGCAAAGATTCGATGCAAGTAGCTCAGGATCTTCTAGTAAAGAAATTAGGGGAACTGTCGGGTGTTGAACAAAAACATGATGATCCTAACTATGATTTCTATGCACAGCATTTCCAGCATCCAGTTGAGCTGACCAAGATGGCGGCGATTCAAGTTCTGGTTGAGAAGGAAAAGAAGAGGCAGAAGAGGGCCGTCAACAGCAAGAA
This sequence comes from Bothriochloa decipiens, assembly GCA_023333625.1. Taxonomy (NCBI): domain Eukaryota; kingdom Viridiplantae; phylum Streptophyta; class Magnoliopsida; order Poales; family Poaceae; genus Bothriochloa; species Bothriochloa decipiens. The sequence continues at coordinate 38,921,701 of CM041643.1, forward strand.
GGCGTTGGCCCAGGTGGTCATGGAAGCCTAATGGGCTCCATGCTCAGGTAGCTCCGTGATCCATGGAACACAATCCATGTATTGGAGATGGGGTTTGTATCCCCGTGTATCGTAGTGCCCTGGTGGGCTGGCCCTTAAGGCCCAACTTAGTTGCGGAAACAGACTCTGCTTATGCCTGTGGGATGGTAAGCCTTCAACACATGATGAGACAGAACAATTTGTGTGTGGGCACCTGCTGGCTTTGTTGCCTTTGTGCATGTTTTGTAACCGGTGGCCTATTTGCGACTCTTTCAGTTATCGATGTTCTCGAAGATTTGCTTACATCTTGCTGGTTCGTGTCGTGCATGTGACTGATAGTAGCTTTTTGTATCATAAATGACAAGCAAGAACTGCAACGTTATTTGCTGGAATGTGCGGGGTTTGAATGATGCAGCGAAGAGAGCCAGTGTTCGTAACCAAATACAATTATCAGGAGCGACTATCGCTTGCCTACAGGAAACAAAGATAATGAACTGGACAACCGCACTCTTGGTCAAGACCTTAGGAAATGACCTTGCTACAAATGTCGCCTTTCTATCGTCTGTAGGGGCGTCCAGAGGTACACTCTTAGCTGCTTCAGAGCGCTTCTTCAAATTAGACAATCCGAACACCACAACCAACACGGTGTCGGCCACCATAACGATGCTGGCAGATAACACATCATGGGCAATAACGGGCGTCTATGGACCACAGGCCGATAACGAGAAAGTGATGTTCATGCAGGAAATTATAGACATAAAACAAAACATGCCCCTAGCCTGGCTACTAATGGGTGACTTCAATCTGATTTATAAGGCAGAGGACAAGAACAACAATAGGATAAATTTATCCTTACTGAATGGGTTCAAGAACACCATTGACAACCTAATGCTAATGCCAATTGATCTGAAGGGACGCAAGTTTACGTGGTCCAATGAACAACAGTCCCCTACGATGACCAAAATTGACCACATTTTTGCCTCCCAGGAGTGGATGGACATTTTCCCACGAGCTGATCTTCAGGCGCTGTCATCGCTAGGATCAAACCATTGCGCCCTTTTTCTACAGGGGGACGTAGTGAGGGACTTCTACAAAGGGTTTTGGTTCAAGTCGTACTGGACAAACTACGAAGGCTTTCTGGATACGGTTCATGAAGTTTGGGTAAAACAAGTCAACACACAAGATGCATTGTTACGAATGCATGTCAAGCTTCTGCGAATAGCCAAGGCACTCAAATTGTGGCGAAGAAAGAATTTTAGCAATTGGAAAATCTGATGGGCGATAATCAACATTACCCTGTCAAACCTAGAAAGAGCACAAGAAGAAAGACAACTCACCAACGAGGAAATCACGTTCAAAAAATACCTGAAAATGAAAGCGCTCAGGATAGCAGCCATCCAAAGAGCAAGAGCTACACAGCACTTGAGGATTACATGGATGAGGAAGGGTGACTCCAACACAAGATTTTTTCACCTGCACGCTAATTACCGCAAAAGGAAAAACTTCATCCCGGCACTCACATCTCGCCTAGGGACAGTGGTTCGACAGGAGGACAAGTCTAAATTGGTACATGAGTATTTCACTCAGATCATGGGAACACCGGTGCCAAGAACAAAGGCACTCAATTGGCAAGAGCTAGGCTACGTACCGCATAATCTGGATGACCTGGATGCTCCGTTCACGCAAGAAGAGGTCGCGACGACCATAAAGGATATGCCATCGGAAAAGGCACCGGGGCCGGATGGATTCATAGGTCTTTTTTATAAAAAAATGCTGGACAATTATCAAGGATGATCTAACACAGGCGATACAAGGTTTCTACAATCATAGAACAGCTAAGCTCAATTTAATAAATGAAGCAAACATCGTCCTCCTCCCAAAAAACCAAATGGCGGCTACAATTTCTGAATACAGGCCAATAAGCTTGATAAATAGCGTGATCAAAATCATCACCAAAATCCTTGCAAACCGGTTGGCGCCACACATGGACAGATTAGTCTCACATGCCCAAAATGCTTTTATAAAGAAACGGTGCATCCATGATAACTTTATATATTCACAAAGAGTGATCCAACTACTCCACAAAAGAAAGACGCCAGCTCTGTTTATCAAATTAGACATATCCAAGGCATTCGATTCAATTGGTTGGGCATTCCTACTTGAGACGATGCAGGTTCTGGGATTTAGTACTAAGTGGCGAGATTGGATAGCCTCTATCCTTGGTTCGGCATCTTCAAAAATTATAGTCAACGGACAGCCGACTAAGCCGATCAAGCATGCAAGAGGATTGCGTCAGGGGGACCCTTTATCTCCTCTTTTATTCATTCTAGGCATTGACCCCCTGCAACGCATCATTCAAGTAGCAGCACAAAGATATATTTTAAAACCTCTTCTACCAAGAGTAGCACAGCTTTGATGTTCCTTGTACGCTGATGATGCTGCAGTTTTTGCGTGCCCTATATCAGAGGAATTAGTTAATCTACACAAGATCCTTAGTTTCTTTGGAGAATGCTCTAGGTTAAAAGTAAACATTTCAAAGACAGAGATATACCCTATCAGAATTCAGGAAGACATGGTAGCCCAACTCTTATGCAACTTCCCAGGGAAACTTTGCAAGTTCCCAGGTAAATACCTAGGATTACCGCTACACACAAGGAAGCTGCGAAGAATAGAGGTTCAACCATTAATAGACAAGATAGGTGCCAAATTACCAGGGTGGAAGGGAAAGCTAATGCCATCGGTGGGTAGAGAGACAATGGTCAAAATAGTCCTGTCCGCACAGCCAATCTACCATCTTATAGTGTTCTCTGAGCAAAAATGGTTGATTAAGAGAATTGATAAACTTAGGCGTAGTTTCTTGTGGAGAGGAGAAACACCTGACAAAGTCTACGGAGGTCACTCATTGGTAAACTGGCCAACATCTTGTAGACCAAAAAAGATGGGCGGACTAGGAATTCTTGAGCTAGAAAGGTTCGCTAGGGCACTAAGGGTGAGATGGCTCTGGTTCAAATGGAAAAGCAAAGATCGTGCTTGGAACAAACTGGACCTCCCATGTGATTCAAAAGACCTGGACCTTTTCAACGCGTCCACGGAGGTGATAGTAGGCGATGGGACGACGGCCAGTTTTTGGACGTCTTCATGGATCAATGGTTTGGCACCAAAAAACTTTGCCCCTACGCTTTTTGATAAGTCAAGGCAAAAAACATCACAGTACAAAAAGCTTTGCAAAACAATAGGTGATTGCAAACATCCTCCCCATCCAAACCGAACAAGAGATTAGAGAATATGTAGACCTATGGGAAAGACTGCATAACATACAGTTGCAAGAGCAGGTCGAGGACACCATTCGTTGGAAATGGACACGGGACGGCGAATACACAACAGCAAGTGCATATCAAATCCAATTTGAAGGTTCCTTCGGCAAAATAAAGCTAATGCCGATATGGAAAGCTTATGCAGAACCTAAGTGTCATTTCTTTGCATGGACACTCCTACACAAAAAAAATTTGACGGCCGATAACCTCGAGAAGAGGCAATGGCCCAACGACCCGATATGCAAATTATGCAGTACTCATAATGAGACACCCAAGCATTTGTGCCTTCAATGTCCCTTCGCACAAGAAGTTTGGTCGTGACTGAAGATATGGTTTAACCTTCCAACAATACAAACCATCAATGCAAATGGTTCGATATACAAACACTGGAAAACTTGCCGAAGGAAAGTACCTGTAGCGGAAAGGAAAAAATTTGACGACATCATCATCTATTTCTGGTGGCACATCTGGAAAGAACGTAGTAGGCGAACTTTTCAAAACAAGAGTCTACACGCGGAACAAGTAGCCCAACTATGCAGGGATGATATCAAGCAATTCTTTTTCGCCAAGGAACCGAATCCGCAAGAAGAGTAATTCACAGTTTGCTTTCTTTCGGCGGGTGTGCCAACTCTTTTATCCTCGGGGACCTTTCTGTTTTCCTCTTCTTCGTAGGCTTTGCTTTCATTGCTCAGGTAAGTCTGGTAGAGTAGCTGGTAGCCCGGTTGAGTCTGTACAGTCGTTTTTCTTTTGTCTTCTCCCCTCTTTGTAAAGTCTTCTGTTTTCCTTTCTATCGTCTAATAAAATTAGACAATTAGACGGCGAAGCTTTCGTCGTCCCATTCGAAAAAAAAATATTATGATGCAGTTGACCCTTCTCGTACGCCTAGATCTTATTGTCCGATGACAAAGAGCAACTCCAATCAGACTTAAAACAAGAAGGCCTATCCTATTGGGAGGCTGAAACACAAATTTTGCTCTCCAACCAAACTCCTGTATCAGAGCCGCTCTCCCATCAAACTCCTGCCCGAGCCCTGACGGATAAGAGGCTCTCAATTCTCTCCTGGACCCCTTGGTGTAGGAAGCCCTCATACTTCTCCCTCATCCTGCTTTCTATATTTCCAAAAAACTGACAAGTGGGACCAATGAGTAGGGTTCATGACCTCTCCTAGATGTATGTAGGAGGCCTCATACTTCTCCCTCATCCTCTTTTCTCTCTTCTCACAAAACTTACAAGTAAGGCTGATGAGTAGGGTCCATTGCAACATGATGTAAATAAAAGTAGGTAAAAATTAGGAGATTGGTCGGAGTACATTGCAAAGTAGGGGCTGGGCTCATGTGAGAATGGGTGGGTGGGGGGGATCAAAATTTAAGGGTGGTGAAATCATAAAAACCATTTGCAAAACCATACTTAGAAGTTTTTTAGAAAAAATAAAACTACGCACATAAATAGGGTTTTCATGATTTGCATTGATTACTTTGCAACGAAGAATAGCACGCTTTGTTTAAGTAGCATGTTGGTATTTATTAAGTGCAATGAAAATATAGAAGTTATCCACAAGCGCACAGATAATTTACCGATGTAGCACTTCACCAAGATGACCTAGTTTTAAATATCGAACCCAAAGAAACGGAAGAAGGGATCTTGATCTATGCTTAATCCCTGAGCACAATCAAGGATGAGACGCTTAGAAGGTAGGAGGAGAAGACTAGGGCTATCTAGTTCTACTTTTAGAAAGTATTGCTCTTATCATTCTACTATGGGATTACAATGGAAGACCGCAAACAGAGTATGAATCTATCACGTAACCAAATCTCCTGCAAGTCCTATATTCGGGGAGTGGACTACAGAGGACTCAATGAAGCTATAAAGTCACCTTCATGATCTACCACATGGCCCGAAATATAGGGGGCATTCCACAAGTAATTGAACCTAAGCATCACACTTACGAACAACTAACTCCTCTAACCCTAGAGCTACCAGGATCAAAGTACTCAAAACAGTTGCGAAAATAGAAGAACAATAAGAACAATTACTCACAGACTCATAGAAGTTGACGATCATAGAAATCTCTGATCCAAGCTTGAAGAACTTGAATCCGCAGGTACAAGGTGTAGAGGAGCACCGACAGGCCCAGGGCTTCCTCCAGATCTTCTACCTCTCTCTCTCTCTCTCTCTCTCTCTCTTCTAGTTCTAGTTTAAGACTAGATCTAAACCTAACTAGAGGTGTACTAGTCTTCTTCTTGATTGCTAAGCTTTAGAGAGATGATCCATTCAAGGGTCCCCTCTCCTGAGATCTACTCTGGAGATAATGAATTGTAGACTTATAGATGTAGATGCTTCTGAGGGGGGTCTACCCATGCTTATATAGCCCGGTGGGATGAACCGCAGCCCTTGGATCAAACCGACTTGAAACAATGGCCGAGATGCGTCGAGAAAGGCGGTTGGAGATCGAATTCTGAAGGGGACCGATAGGTGGGACCCATGGGCCCGTCAGCCCCACATGGCAGGCCGGTCGGCCTGGCCCAGTGCCAGTGGCCTTCTGCTTTGCTCTGGTGTCCTCTGGCATCCTCTAGAACCTTCCCGTCAAATCTTGCGAAAATCCGACTTGATTTAGTTCGGTTCCTTGACTCCTACTCTTTCTCGGCTATTTCTGTTTTAATGCTTGAAAAATCATAATTCACCAAAGCTATGGAAATTGTTATGTTAGTACAGAAAACTCTTGCTTGGTGATTATTCCGGTGTCTTCTAGAAAGTTCAAAGCATATCCAAAGTGGACTCTATCGTCGGGACTCCAAATATAGCAAGTAATATGTCCATTTCGATCGTCTCGACGAGCCCTTCACAATGGTGTGCTCTAATTCTTTATCTGAGATACTTTTCTGTGATAAAATAAGGATAATCCTGCAATCAAGTGAAAACAACACAACTCATGGAACTTATTAGTTTGAACACCCTACAACTATGCTTTATGATCTTTTTCAGATGTTATTAAGCAATAATTAATATGTATATTTAGGCATTAATGAGTGTCAACATAGCACGAGAATTGTGCTTCTATTACGTCTGTGGTAATTTATTTCAGAATACGACCCTTGTGGTGGAATCTTTTCACATGGGTTTAAGTCCTCGACTTGGCACAAGTGCTCTTATTTTTCTGAATTATAATTTTCCACACATTGTGCTTTCAGTGGTAGGCATTGTTCTTGTCGATAGCAAAGAGTCTGTGATGACTTTGTCAATGTCGAGATGTGTCGGCACAGTCTTTTGGATATGCTCATTGGGAATGGTTTATGTACGTGTGTTCATAGAGGGCGAGTGTGTGCATGTTTGAGCGTTTGGGTCTGTACTTGTATAATTTGCAAAAAAAAAAAGTGAGACACCAATTATGGTGTTGGGTGCATTTTGTTTTAACAATAGCAAAGTATACACTACTGTAGAAGACGCATTTGATATGCGCATGGTAAGTGGAAATTGCCGATCCATGTCCATACGCGGAGAATAGCCTGTAACAAGACAGAGGTAGTCTTTTATGATTTGTTACACTATGTATAGAAGTTGATTTAGTGTTGGAGATGCCATCTTAAAACGACTTGATTTTATGTACGTGTGTTCATAGAGGATGAGTGTGCGCATGTTTGAGCGTTTGGTTCTGTACTTGTATAATTTGCAAAAAAAAAA
>CM041643.1:38928720-38953125 GCA_023333625.1 Bothriochloa decipiens
AATTATGGTGTTGGGTGCATTTTGTTTTAACAATAGCAAAGTATACATTACTGTAGAAGACACATTTGATATGCGCATGGTAAGTGGAAATTGCCGATCCATGTCCATATGAGGAGAATAGCCTGTAACAAGACAGAGGTAATCTTTTATGATTTGTTACACTATGTATAGAAGTTGATTTAGCGTTGGAGATGCCATCTTAAAACGACTTGATTTACGGCCGCTCTCCCATAAAGTTCCTCTCGGTCGGTACCGTACCACCACTACCAGATCTAAACTTATATCCATATACAGGCATACGCTGCAGCTGCAGCAGCACAGACCAATGGATGAGCTGTTCTTCCCTGCTTCCTCCAGCAGTTGTCCCTCCCCGGCCTCGTTGATCTCAACCGCCGGCCACCACCAGGAGCACGACTTCGTGCCCTGTGACGTTTTAGAGGGATGGCCGGGAGGTGGTGACTGGCTGTGGTTGGACGAGTCCCCAAATGACGCCGCATGGGGCGGCGAGGGCTTGCGCTTGCCGGTTAACAACCACCTGTCCGGCGAACCGCCGGCACCAGCGCTGAAGAGGCGTGGTCGGAAACCAGGGTCCCGTACCAACACCAACGTCGGCCCCGCCCTGTGCCACGTGGAGGCGGAGCGGCAGCGGCGGGACAAGCTGAACCGCCTCTTCTGCGAGCTCCGGGCCGCGGTGCCTACCGTGACCCGCATGGACAAGGCGTCCGTCCTCGCCGACGCCACCGCCTACATCACCAAGCTCCGCCATCGCGTTGGTAAGCTCGAGGCCGAGGCCCAGAAGGCCGCGGCCGCCGCTATCGTCACGACGGTGGCGCCCTCGCACTCGTTCAGCAGCAGCGGCAGCCTCGGAGAGACAAAGCTGGAGGTCCAGATGGTCGGGGCAGAGGCGGCCATGCTGCGCTTGACGACGACGGCGGCGGCGCGCCACGCCCCCGCGCGCCTCATGCTCGCGCTCCGGTCGCTGGACCTGCCCGTGCAGCACGCGTGCGTTTGCCTCGTCGGCGGCATGACCGTGCAGGACGCCGTCGTGGAAGTGCCCGCCGCCGCGCTGCGAGACGCGCGCGCCCTCCGCGCCGCGTTGCTCCACCGGCTGCAGCGGACAGGCTAGCTTGCTAGCTAGCTAGGCTCGTGGTCGTCGGCAGGTTTGCGCTGCATCTCCATCCACTTCCACTCTCCGTCGCCAAATAAAGCACTTGCGTGTGTGCTCATGTTTGATGCCAGGCTTTTGCTTGACTTGAAATACTCGCTTGCACCGACACACAAGCTGGCTGCATGTCATCATGCTTATCTCTTCTTTCTTATGTGTTCTCTTCGTGTAATTTTGATGCACATGCATAGTGCAACGTTGCTTATATTTTAGGCGGCGATCGATGCATCGCCCAGAAACTGCTGTTCCTACAGTTTATGTTTGTTTCAAGGAAAAATGAGTTAACTTGTGTTATACTGCTATTGCCTATTGGATTTAGTAGGGAAAACTAAGTCATTTAGGCCTTGTTTGGATGTTGTTGGATTTATATCAATCCATATGTGTTGGATGGATTAAGTTAGAAACTAGATTAAGTTCTGCTCTAAACCACCTAAGCACACGTGGATTCATATGAATCTGACCACATAAAGACAAGGCTTTAAGGATTCACCTTAACTAGTCCCATCCGAAGGGTGAACGTATGGATAATAGATTGATATCCTAAGGGTTTGTCTGTTGGGTTAAAAACGCATGTCTTGGGAAGTTTTGGAGTTTTTTTTACGTTCAACGAGCTTTATTGATTCACAAATATGGATGCATCGTTTACAAGCAAGTATAAATGAAGGGGAATCATATATACCTAAACATGTGAGAGCTTTTGTCTAATAAAGGTAGCCTAGCTAATTAATGGACCACTGAATTACAAGTTCTATTATAGTGACTAATTGAGATTGCCACAGATTTATTGGCGCGTTCATCATATATTGTCGTTGCAGCCATGGTAGAGAAACCTTCATCCCGCATTGTATTGACAACCTCTATGCAGTCGATTGAATCTCAACTTGGAGACAACCAATTTGTTGTGCCAATAGAAAGACCATCCCTTAGCATGCTTCTGCTGATGCGGCATCCACTCTATGTGTGGTATAAAAATGAGTGTTGAAGCGATAAATCCACCCGAAGGAGTCTCCCTAATGACAGCACCGTACCAGAGCTCCCCGGTCCCTTTGTTTCATCAAAGCCAGTATCCACATTGATCATCAGACTCCTCTCTTAAGGTTTCAATCTAAACTAAATCCTAGAACCTCCTGATGAAATACCGTACCTACAATTGTGGCTTTAATCTGTTTATTTGCTCGAAGCGAGGATGCTTTCAACATTGTTCTTGTGTTTCTCTTCTGTATTTCGTGTTACATGTCCTGTCTGTTTTATGTGACAATCTATTTATATATTCGTCATCCCAGGCATTTTATACAAAATATGATGATCGAGCTACGCATTTGGTTGATGAACTTCAATTCTCTTATTTTCACTGACTTGCTTCTAGTTGCTATATTCTTAATTGTTTTCCAACATCTCTTTTGTAGTATTATTTCTAGTATCGTGCATATAACCTTTTTTATATAATGGAACAAAGTTCTAGCCTTTACCATCATCCAAAGGTGATACACAATTGATATATAGTAAAGAAAGGAGAAAATGAATCGTTGAAAAGTATTTAACATACTTAATATTAGTAAAAATCCCAAACTTAAAATGCCTTCTACACTCTGAAAGAACAGTTCTTTTAAATTTTGTCTTATCCCTGGATACCCAAATGGCAGTGTATGCTGCATGAATTATCTAGCTTATACATAAAGATTGGCTCGTCAAATTAAGTTGTGCTTGGGCTCTGCAGGTAGTTGCTGCACCAATGGCTGGAACATATTTCATGCTATTTGGATGGTGTAATCCTCAATATTGTATGAAGGATGGAAACGCAAAAAAGGTCAAACATAAAACAAACGCAAAAAAGGATGAAAACTTACTTGGTCGAATTGATGCAACTAAAACTAACAATTACTGAAGAAACATGACGACGTGCCTGGTGACACCAAACAACATACCTTATGGCACCATCATTGTCAGATGGCAAGGAGCAAGCGCAGAATTGGGAAGCCATGATAAGAAGGCAAGTGGCGTGAGCAAGAGAAGAGAAAAGAAGAGAAACGCCACGCCTCGCTAGGTTTCGAGGTTGCTGGGGCAACCTGTTGCGCCCTAGCGAGAGGGTTGTGTACATGTAGTTGTAGGGTCACTTTACTTGCCCATGAAGCACATGGATTGTACCCTACTGCACGCTACCGGGGCCACCATCAATCGCAAATGACGCCAGACTTTCGCCATTGGTCCTCCCACAATTTGACTAATACTGTAATAAATTAAAACACAAGCAGGCAACATGGGTCCGTCTGGTGGCCCACCGCCATGCGTGCACTAAATCCTCGTGCGACTTGGGTTGGCTGCTGACGTACGTGTGTGGCAGTGGATGACATCGGTAGGCGCCGGTTGTACAGGTTCGTGCATGTATGATTTTCTTGATTGTCTTGATACAGAGGCTTTTGTTCCAAATCAGCACTAAAGGCCGGCCGGGTTATCAGCAATGTGCTCCACATCCTCTAGGTTTTGTGAGGGGTAATTTGTTAAGGGAAGGAGCTAGTATTATCAGTCTGGTCACTTGTTCTATCAGCGTCTATCTATCAGGCATTTAATATTATTTTTCTCTCACAGTAAATTAGCATCATCTAGAAAGATGATCTGCCGGACAGCGGTCCGCAAAGATGTCAAAAATGATTTCACTTTTTTGGACCACCTACAGTATTGATGAACATGAAGTGGCATATGTCATGTCACATCAGTAGAAGAATTTTTTTCCTATAATGTCGCATCTGGGTGGCACAAGAAATTATTTGGTAATTAATAGAAATTATCCCCAACTAGTGCATGCATTTTGGTCACAAGACGACATCAACACTTGGGTCTTGTTTAGATACTAAAATTGGTATCCAAAATTTGCATAGTAAGTGTCCCGTCACACTGTAGCAATTTTATTTTTATTTAGTAATAATTGTCCAAATATTGATTAATTAGGCTTAAAATATTTGTCTCGCAAAGTACAACAAAACTGTGCAATTAGTTTTTGATTTCATCTACATTTAGTACTCCATGCATTTGCCGACATTTTGATGTGATGGAGAATAGGAATTCTGCATAGTAAAATTTGGGGGTGAATTTAGGAATCTAAACAAGACCTTGCAGTCGCAGGTAATGTCGATGGAGCAAAAGGATCACATGTCACTCACACTGACTATATGGGAGCTCCCGCACATACAACCAACTGACTATATCAGAGCCTCCCGCACATGCAACTAGCCGGCAACAATGGTCTATCTCAAAACCCATCGAAGAGAACCAAAAAGAAGAGTGCTAGGTCCCCGTGTTGCTCTCCATTAGAGGCGACTCGAGCGGCGCCGCCACATCTCGGCCTTCGATCGGGCACAGCCGTCAAACATCCTCGGCTCAGCCACCACTGGAGCTCGATGTCGTGGTTCTGGCAGAAGGCAGGGATAGTGGCACCCATGTGTCCTTCTCCTTCCTCCCTCTCCCATTGGTTCTGCGCACGGAGGTTGTCGAGCCCCCTCTAGTGATGGCTAGCGCGGCCGTTCCTGTGTTGGGAGGGATGCATCCACGGGCTTGGCAGCCGGATCCTGTCTTCCGAGCTGGATATGGCGATGGTGGCCAGCTTGCCCAACAATACTTTCCAACGGCTAGGTTTTTGCACGGGATGCTAGAGGTCACTCGGCAGCCAGGGCTGCCTGGGCCCTCTCTTCGCCAGATGTGGTCATTCTCCAGTTGGATCTGGCGGGGCCTGGGTGCTTGGCCCTTTCCTGGGTATAGACGTGATCCGGTCTAGTGGCGGCGGCGGCTACGGCTCAAGGTGCCGCATACAACGCCAAAGGTATGGATGGGGGTTGCGTGCATGTTGGTCAGCTAGCGGCAAGCTGGCGGTACCAGGCTGAGATGATGGCCGCAGTTCTGTCACTCTGAGCTGTTGGATTTGATGGTCCCTCGGCCGAATTTTCTCGAGTGGAGCTCACCGGCAATGGAGGTGTCGTGGAGCCAATGCAGGATAGTGATATTTTGGTGTGGGTGTGCTGCTGCTGGAGACCTTATGCAAGGGCTTGGGATATTGTTGGGCTGGGCAACTAGAGCTTTTTCTAATCTCGCCTCTTTCTCCCCATCAAGTTGCCTTCCCCCTTTGTTGGGCTTGCTTCCATGGTGGAGCTGACCGGATCTGCTTGTGGCTGGCTAGCTTTGTTGATCCTGACGGGATATAGACTGTCCAATGGGCTTCTTCCAACACTTCCTGGCTGGTGACCTTGGGGGCAGCGGACAGGCCAGTCTGCTGCTGAATCTTGCCACTCACAACCTCCTAGGAGGGTAGATTCTCTAGCGACAACAGCATGAAGGTTGCTTGAGGTTAGGGGCGAAAGCTGGACAACGACGACCGCAGACGTCGTTCCCTTCTTTGATCGTGACAACGGACCTAACGCTCGAATAGAGCCAGAGTCTAGGCGTCGTCTATGAAGTTGTAAGTTTTTAAGCTTCTCGATAAACACAGTGCCAAACAAACCTCAGAGTGTACACAACGAAATTGGAGCAGAGTGAGGGACCTAAGATGCCGGGCCCTGGATCCGTCATTGCCCATCACAATTGCTCTGCAAGTATCCACACTCATGCATCATCATGGCTTCAAGATAAAGAGAAGCGCTGCGCCAGTGCTAGGGTCGTTGGAGACGGGCCGACCAGTGTGTTCCGACCGATGAGCTTGCGAGAGAGCGCTGTGGTAGGGTCACTTGCCAGCAAGAAGCACGTGGATCGTACCCCACAACATGGCAGCACTGGCCCCCCCATGAACAATTAAATAATGCACAAACTTCGGCCAGTCTATATATTCATATATATTTAATGCGTCAATATGACCAGTTCTATTACATCGAAGGATTGGATCCATGAATACACTTTATGTGTTCATTGTGGATCTTAAACTTCAGCTACATTATTGTTGTGGGAAATATACCCCAGATACCACAAGATGGTAAATGGGCGGCACCATCGAAGAAGACCCAACCCATAGGATGAAGGCGTGTGGCAAATGACACCGCACGATATTATACCAAATAGGATACTTTACTTTTAAACATGTTTCTTCGGAGTATATAAGAAGGGGTAGGGATCCTTTAAAGATCATCAAGATCAGGTCTGAGATCACCAAATCATACACCCAATCAATACAAAATAATAGAGCACAGAACATAGGGTTTATGTCACGATGACAACCTGAACCTATGTAAATCTTGTGTCTCTGTTATCATATGTAAACCTTGTGTCTCTGTTATCATTCGGTTCCTTATTATGCGCACCTCTACCGATCAATTTACCATCGTGGGTATACCCCTTCTGGACTATCGATGATATTTCGTCGACAATTGTGGACAAGATATTAGATGACGTCTAATGGGAATGGGTCTCTCTAGTCATCACTATGGAGCTAGCCCAGTCTATACTACACATCAGATCACCAACCTCGCATCATAGGCAGTGTGGTCCTCCTCTACCATGATTTCAAAATCTGGTCCACATTGTTTTTTTTTTGCACCACAGGTAGGTTTCGAGTGAGGTTTCGAGTGCGTCTAGTAGATTTTAGCATGCTACTATGGTATTTCTTACCTTAGCTCCACTGCTGGTCTTAGCATATGCTTCACACTTCAGTTAGTCTTATCAAGTGGTCTTTTCGCTCACATCACAGCGTCCAAACTAACAGATTTGCCTCACAAACCTGACAGAAGGCCAGTTTCCTAAGAAAATTCGGTTTTGAAGCCAGAATCCTAAGTAAATAAAAAAGAGGTCAATTTTCTAAACGCAAGTTTTTTGGAGGAAAATTTTCTAATTCTCCCTTTAGTGTTTGGTGTCATTGATTTACCTTTTGTCACACAATGTCAGATACTTTGGTCGCTGATACGGGACACTTTGCATGACATGAATTTGGGAGGAACTGCATAAATTCCCACCGTCTATTAACCTGCATTGGAGAAGGAGGCCCACTGGGCTAGGGGTACATGAAGGTGAACAACAACATTCTCAAAGGTACAGATCTCAATTTTCATTTGTATTATGCAAAGTTACATGGTTATTGTGATAATCTGATGGTCGTTTCACCACTCCTAATTTTAGAAAATACATTATAAGGAATTTTGTTGGATCTTGCTCCATTTCTATGATATTAGCAAATTAAAACATGGCATGTTGTTTGTGAAGTTTGTTGCATCCTAGAGAGCATTAGGCTGGAAAGACATTCTAAAATACAAATTGATGCAAAATTGAAGCCATTTATCTTTCCTATTTTCACCGAAAATGGCATACAGATCCCTTTTGAATTGTAACGCCTAGAGCTCAATTATTGCAGGTACAGGTGAATTAATCTCACTTTAAAACAAAATATTCTCTAATCTGGTTCAGAGGAACATTCTGCATATTGGCCGATATTGTTAACGTGCATATGTTGCAGTTGTTGAGGATTGAGAGGAGAGAGTTGCGGGAGCGCCAACGGCAGGCGCGCTACTGAACCCGAGGGTACTGTTCACAGGGGCTGCTAGGGCTGTGAGGGCGAGGGATATCCGGTCGGCCATGCAAAAGGGAAGGGTTTTTCTTCTTAATTATTGCTTGATTAGATTGATACATCTTCTCTCATTATATAGAGAGGTCTTTGTAACACCTCTGGTGTTATATTAACTAAAACCTGCCATGTCATCATATGCACTGCAAAGCATTCATAATTAGGTCAACCTTGATGTGCATTAACTAAAACAAGTTTATATTTCATAGGTTGATTGTGTTTCTGGAATGTATTGTCATATGAAATAATAAAACCCTACTTTTGAATGTCATCTCAAATGCTTGATTTATATTCTATGTACTTGAGGTGTAAACCGTGTTTACACTAGTGTCAAATATAGTGTATAAATCTAAGTCCAACGCTAAAATTTTTTTTCACATTTGAAGTTGAATTTGGATTTCAAAGCTTATTCCCAAGTCTGGCAATTCAAATTGGAATGCTATAAAAATAATTTACAAAAGTCAACCTGGTCAACCAAGGGTACTACTAGGTCATTGACCTAAAAATATCCTTGGATGATTTTTGTGATCACTAATAACCAATCAATTAAATTAGAAACCAAATCGAGTTTGAATTCGGTTTCAAAAACCTTTTATTTCAAAATCTAGATTTATCCCCTTTTTAATAATTCAAAATCTAAAAATAATTTAGGGATACTCTAAAAAAATAGTTTTTAGATCTTGTCAAGAGCTACAAAGTTGGTATTCAAAGTTTTTCAAGTTTCCAAAAAGAATTTCAAATGAATTTGAAAATATAGTTTTCTAACATTTGTCCCCTTTTGATTTTAAAACCATAATTAAAAAATTATGCATAATTTGGGAAAACTTTGTATATGAAAAAGGTTTGGTTTCAAAATTTGAACATTTCATAGTTTTGAAGATTTTCAAGTTTTATTGAAAAATCAAAAGTAATTTCAAATATTTGTTTCTAGGGTTTTATTCCCCTTTTGAATTTGAATTCATATTTCAAAATCCAGATAGAATTTGAGAATGCTAGTTAAATGAAAAGTGTAGCTCTTGAAAAGTTATGCAAATTATATTTTTGGAGATTTTCATGTTCTTACATAAATTTTGGAGTAATTTGTAATTTCAAATAATTGGCAATTCTGTAATTTTTCTGAACAGCACCGAGACCTATCGACGGCCGCCATCGCCGGCTTCTCAAGCCGCGCCGCCGTCCACCGCCGCACATGCCATGGCCGCCAGCATGCCCCTGGACACGCGCAGCTTCATCGTCGTCGTGTCGCCCGTCCATACCTCGCCCCTGCCCTATAAATAGGCCGGCCGTCGCCTCTTTTCTTCTTCTTTTCCCCCTGCCGCCGTCGCCGACGACCTTGCTCCGCCGCTCCAATTCACCACCGTCACTTCATCGTTGCTCAATTGCTCTTGCCAGAAGCTCCGCATCTTCCTTGCGCTCAGTTTGAGCTAGCCCGTGCTCGCTCTCCCCGCCCGAGTCGCCCGCGCGCCGTCGTCTTCCTCGCGACCGGCACTCGAGCCGCCGCGAGCTTCCTCGCCGTCCACCGCTGCCAAGGTGGAAAACATATTTCCTTTAACCCTCTCATCATGCTCTTCGTGCTATCCTGCTCCTTATGTGCACCTTGGTCCGCTCTTTGGTGGACAGGACACACCGTGACTCCGTACTTGCCACCAGAGCGCCGCCACCGCCATCAGCGCCGCCGTCTACAGCTCGCCTCAGCCACTCCTAGCATTCATCAACGTGCACACCATGCCCATGGTGAGCTCCTGTATCTGTTGGTCCTTCAATTTCTTCTATACTGCACCGTAGACGCCGGTCACCGTGGCTCGCCGTCGGCGCGACCTTGCCAGCGCCGTCGCGCGCGTAGCCGTCTGAGTTAGAAGCCAGGGATAGCTTCATTTTCTGTCCCAGCGTGTTCGCGTTGATGTCTTGCACATTCTTGTGCGCTCGCCGTTGCCAGAAATCGTTCCGGTGAGCGTTGCCGCCGCGCCCGAGCTTCGCCGTGCCGCCATGGCCGTCGGCGAGCCTGCTGCCCCTGCTCCACCGCTTCATTAGCTAGATAATCATGTTCGCCGAGTCGAGTTGAGCACGTAAGGACCAAACCTCGTCGTCGGAGACCTCGCTGTCGGCGAGCAATCGCCGGTCAAAACCCGGCCGCCGCCGGTCAACATCGGGAGGAATTTCCTTTTTCCTTTTTCTTTTTCCAGAAAATAATTTAAATGCTATTTTCTTTAGAAAATCATAGTAATTCATGTATAGCTCCAAAAATTCTAAAAATTTTTGTGTGTGTTCTTTATGATGTCATCTACCTAGGAAAAATATGAAATACCAAAGTTGAATAACTTTGCATAAGTTAAAATTAGCTCTTTTAATTGAAAAATAGACCTTCAATGATTTTTAATAAATAAAATAATTGGCTTTTAATCCTAAAATTTGTTTTGCCATCTAATTAGACCAAGAGCTTTTCAAAATAAAAATTTAAGTTCAATTAGACAACTTTAATTTTTATGCCTTTATTTAAATGTTTTTAATTAATTAATTAACCCCTTTAATTAAGTTTAATCATTATAGGAATTGTTTGACTTTGGGATTGATTGATGACCTTGGGTCATTAACCCTAATGACCTTTGGCACTTTAATTAATTATTTGTGCTTACCTGGATCATGTCATTAGGGCTTAAATAACGTTATTTCATGTGTTTAATAACTTTCTTAAATAATATAGTTAACCCTAATGAACTTAGTAAGTATGTTTTGGTTGGCTTGCAACTTTATCGTCAAGGAAAGTGGTACTCAGGTCCTTAATCTAATCATGCATCCATCGAGCATGATGTTTACTATTCTCTCATGTTGAAGCATATGCTTTTATCGTATCGTTTCCGTTAACGGAGAGTTTAACGTTGTCACACCAGATCCCAAGGAAGAGCAGACTCAGGAGTTGGGAGTTGATCCAAAACTCGAGACCGTCTACCCCGACCATCGAGGCAAGCCCCGGATGCATTCAAACCCTATTCTATTTTATAAAAGTTTTACCGCTTCAGTTATGATATGTTGCATTAAGTAATAGGAGTTGAGTGAAAACCCACCAACTGTATTACCCGTCTTACTTTCATAGCTCCTTGTTACCTGTTCTAAAAGATGCGTAGCAATGCTTAGCCCTGCTTAATTAATTAAGTGTTCAGAGGTAAAAGAATGAAAAAGATAAGATTGATTTTATCTATTGGAATCATGCTTTTAGTTAATAAATCGAGTCCGGATGGCTAACTTGCATTGGGAACGGAGTCCCTCTGTAGTGTTTTCGTCTGTTGATGCCCTAGGTCCCGTGTCGATGGTGAACTGGTGATATCGAGAAACTAGAAATCCACATGCATGAAGTGGTATACAGTGGGCCAGAGTCCCCACGTATGTCATGAAGTGATATATAGTGGGCTAGAGTCCCCACATATGTCATAGTGTGTTATACTGTGGGTTTAAGTTCCCACGTATCTCGGTACACTGGGTCGAAGTGCTTACGTGTATCATGTGGTGATATATGGCTGCGATTGCTATCCTGGTATATCGGTTCATCTGATATGCTTAGGAGTTAGAGTCTCCTGTATATCAGTGACCTAGGTCCCAGCTGGGTATATAAAATGGATTTGAATCGCCGTTGCTTCTCGGAGAAGAAGACTCGATCGATGTTCATCATCATAGTAACAACTTGAATAATGATTAAGGCTTAAGAAGGAAGTTGGTTGGTAATTTTGATCTTGAGCAAGACCGCTTTTCTTTCTTTCAAGCTTTTCTGCAAAATTTTCTTATCTCCTGTAAGCCTTACCTTGTCCCTCTAGCCTGCATTTCCTGAGTCTTCACCCCTCCTTTTCGTCGGGTCAGTCTTGTTGAGTACTTTTGTACTCAGGGTTTGTTGAACCCTTGTTGTAGGTGAGCCTCATGGGCAGGAATGCTTCGCATCCTGCTGCATGACAGTCGTCGAGGAAAGTGATGACGAATAGGATATCTCGCTCTTGGGCAGAGCATATAATCAAGGTTGATGTAATAAGTTATATTGTATTCCACTGCTATATGGTTTGTAATAATCTAACTTATGGTTTGTAAACTTATGTTATTGTAATCCTTCCGCTATTTTACTCCGATGTATATTATTTGTATAAAACTGTTGTAATACTGCAATGTCTCTTTGTAATGATTGATCCTGCTCGGAGAATCGTGGATGATTCAGGATTTATCCGACAGACCTTTTAAGTTTTATGGAACACATTCATGGTTATTTGGAGTCTGTTTAGACAATAATCATACGTGTGGGCCATAGAATTTAGGAGGTTCTGCCACAGTCTTACTTGTTCCTAAGCAAGCGACTAATTAACTCTAATGGGCTAAGGCCCAATAGGCCCTTGACTCTTCTAACACTACACCCCACCTGGACAATGATGATGACTCCACTAGACACAAACCTAACAGCTAAAAACAAGCCTTTTACATCTTGGCTTATTTTATTGACCTAAAATAGACTATGACTCTTTATTTTTGGCTCTCAAAGATACGGCGGACACTCTCTGTGTGATGGACCTGCATGTGTGGAGCCACCTGGATCCCATGAAGCCCACCAAAATAAGAGGGGTGCATGGGAGGATTGAGAGGAGAGAGTTGCGGGAGCGTCATCGACAGGAGAGCTACAATACCCGTGGGTGCTATTCACAGCGGCTGCTAGCTAGGGCTGCGAGGGCAAGGGAGATCTGGCTGTGGGGCATTCGCCCACGGCCGAGCAAGAGGGAGAGTTTTCCTTCTTAATTCTTGCTTGTTTAGATTGATACATCTCCTCTCATTATATATAGAGGTCTTACTTGGTTTCTAAGCAAACGACTAATTAACCTAATAGGCTAAGGTCCAATAGGCCCTCGGCTCTTCTAACAATATGATACGCTGGAAACATAGATGGCTTGAAGCTGAACACGATTTATATATATTACTTGTGTCGCAACTATTAATAATATCTTGAATAAGTTACTGTTGCATATAAGAATAGCTAATGACTCATGGTTCTCACACCTACTACTATTCTGCCCATGAAGGGTTTGCCTAAGAGAAGCGGGCTACTTCTGTACTAGATAAGATGAACCTTGTTCATGGAGATTACATTGCTGCTGCTTCAGAGATTTAATTTCTTTTTTTCTCGAACACGACTTCACGTGTCTTTTATATTAAGAAGAAGAGCCAAGACCGGCAAATACAACACGACACAAACCACATAGAATGTGGCCATACACAACACAACAACTACTACTACAGAACAGCAAGACAAAAAAGAAGGGGCTCCCCACCAAGCAACACAACGCAACCTCGCGAGGCGAGTTGCAACAACAATGAGGCCGAACTCGGGAGGCGCAACGACTCGATGTAGCGTCCATCAACCGAGCAATACAAGATAGAGCGACGACGGAGCGGAGGTTCACGCAGGTAGCACAACTCTGGTGCCAAGCGCAGGCGGAACACTGGCGATGACAGAGGTCCAGGGCGGGGCTACGGATGGCGACGTCGGAGCACGTAGGTTCATCAACAGAGCCTTCAGGAAGGGAATGACGCCCTCGGGCACCAACTGTGTTGAAGAGAAACCCACTGAAACTTTTGTTCTCGGAGCCCCGGTAGCCGTTGTCGACGAGTTGAATGACGACGCCTTCAACAAGGTAATGACGCAGGGCGCCACCGTCATCGGTCCAAGGCGCAAGGCCTGAGAGGGGGGTTTTCACCCCAGAAGCCGTCGCCCGCAGCTGCCACCACCCTGCCTGGCAGCCCTGGGAGAAGGGCCGCCCGCCCGCTAGCACTGCGATGCCCTCAAGGAGGAGGGGCGACGTCGAGGCTGGGGGCCACTGGTAGAGCCGGAGCGTTGCCGGCAGCCAACTGTCGTCCTTCAACCCACCGCCAGGTGGGGAAGACGTGTGTCGCTGTGCGCCAGAGCACAGCCGGCGGGGGGGGGGGGGTGCGGCCGGCCGCCGTCCTTCCACCCACCACCGCCGGTGGGGAGGACAGGCGCCGCCGCCAAGCACCGAAAGCGTCGACCGCCCAAGGGAGCGGGCGTCGCCGCGCGCACGACCAGGCCGCCGGGGCACACTCAGCGGGAGAGTGCGGCCGACCGCCGTCCTTCCACCCACCACCACCAGTGGGAAGGATGGGCGCCGCCGCCAAGCACCCGCCGAAGGGAGCGGGCGTCGCTGCACGCGTGCCGGAGCGCCACCGGAGGGTGGCACGGCCCGGCCGCCGTCCTCCGACCCACCACCCCCGGTGGGGAGGACGAGCGCCGGCGCCTAGCACCGCATCCGGGGGAGGAGGGCTGGATCCGGTCAAGGGTGAGCGTCGGCCGCCGGAGAGAGGACGGCCCCCGCCGCCCTGAGGTCGCCACCGCCGCTGCAACGCCAGATCCGGGGGAGGGAAGGCAGATCCGGCCAAGGATGGCCCGAATCCGGACCTCCGGTCGTCAACTGCCGGACAAGGTGGTGGGGAGGGAATAGGGTTGGAGAGGAGAAGGGGGAGGGGGAGGGGAAGCGCGGGAGGAAGCTTGCCGCGGCGGGTCCGGTTGTGCGGACCGTCGCCGGCCGCCGCCGCCGCACGCCGGATGGCGGCGGCGGCGGCCGAGGAGGCGCGGAGGTGGAGGGCTTGAGGCAGGGCAGCGCTGTCGCCCCCGAGTCGCCCGCCCAGTAGCGAGCGCTCGGGGAAGGGGAAAGTTTGGTTAGTCGGTACCTAATTTGTCTTTTTCGGAGATTTAATTTCTGAGCAATATTCTGACTTCGTGATGGAGATTGATATCGATAAATCATGCATCTTGGTCAGTAACACCGTCAAGCTTGACGTCTATCTATGCCACACCTGGGTTCAGATGGTCGCCGGAGGAGAGCAGCTCTTGGGCAACAATTCAACCCTCCTGATTCTGTAAGTACAACTGTGCCTGTACAGCCCGTGTGGCTATTGGAACATTGGTGTTTATTCACACAACTTAATGCTTATGGTTTGTGGTGCTACTCGGCAAATGGCAACGGTGGTGTAATTATACTACCATCACCAATGATTGTCAAGTGTCATGTCTGTACTATATAACGATATCATTGCACTGATCAATACAACAATACTTGTTTATCTGTAACGCGACGTCGTCTATCTTTTACAACGCGTTTCCTTGATTCCATAGTTAATGATCAGCAATACTTCAAAGAAAAACTTATGTCCATGAATCGAAAGGATTGGATATTATTAGCATGTCATGAATAATCAAGAAATTTCTTACAAATGTGAAAATGACATTGCAAGACTTCAAACTCGCAGGACTGTAAATACAAATAAAAAAAATTATTACTCCCTTGTCTTATTTGATATCATAGTATAATAATATCTTAGAGACAAAACATTTTAACTTTGATCAAATTTATATAATAGTATAATAATATTTAGGATGTCAACTGAGTATCATTGATTCTTCGTTACCTATATTTCTATAATATACTTATTTGATATCATAAATTATGAGTAAAATACACCATGGGTACTTAAACTATTGACGTTCTCCCATCTGGGTATTCAAACTTTTAAAACGACTATCTAGGTACCTGATCTATTGCTGATGCGTACTAAAGGTATAAAATCTGCCACGTCTGGGCCAATTTTTCAAAAAAGACTCTATCTCTTTTTCCTTTCTTACAACTAAGTCATACATCTTCTGAAGTCGATGGGGACGAGCAGCAGAGCGGCCCGCGCGCGTGCCCGGTGAGGCCGTGACAGAGCGCCACCCGCGCGCGTGCCCGACCAGGCCACGGCGGAGTTGTGGAGCAGGACTTATTGGAGGACGACGTCCTTCTGCTGGCGGGTGCGATGTTGTTAGCCGTCGTCGGCAGGTTCGGCGAGAAGTTGTCCTCTGACAAGCACACGCTCTCGCTCCGGAATGCCACGGTGGCCGGGCGGCGGCCGGTTTGGAGAAGCACCACCGCGTCCCCCATGAGGCCGAGGTGGAAGCAAGCCTGGCCCAGGACCAAGTACCTCCATTGGTGGGCGTCGCTGCTGGAGCTCCTGGAGAAGCTGGCGATGAGGTGGCGCTTGAGGTCGGACACGTCGAGGCAGCAGAGGAAGCGGGTGGCGCCAACGTTGAAGCGGTCACGATCCGGTGACAGGAGCTCTGCCCTAGAACTAGACAAACAGGACGAAAAGGACAAGGTGGTGGTGGTGGTGGAGTCGTCAGCCGCGGACGCCTGTGTGCGCCGCCGGCCATGGTGGCAAATTGCGCCGATTCGACCTCGCGGGTCCGGCGACGGAGCTAGCCCGCGGGCGCCCAGCACCGCAACATCGTGCTGCTCCACAGCTTCAACGCCACGGCACGCGTGCGGGTCCACCGCGGCCTCGCCGGGCACACGCACGGGCCGCTCTCTTCTCGTCCCCATCGACTTCAGAAGAGGGAGGACTTAGTTGCAAGAAAGAAAAAAGTGATAGGGTGTTTTTTGAAAAATTGGCCCTGACGTTGTAGATTTTAGACCTTTAATGTGCATCGACAATAGATCAGGTACCTGGATAGTCGTTTTGAAAGTTTGGGTACTCAGATCAGAGAACGTCGATAGTTTAGGTACCCACGGTGTATTTTACTCATAAATTATTGTAATTCTTCTTATAATCTTAGTCAAACTTAAAATACTTTGACTCTATAAGATTTTTGAAATGACTTACAATTTAACGGAGGGAGTACGTATAAAGGATTAGAATACTATCTAAAGCGGATCAGGTACAAGACATGATAGTATAGATTGTCACAATGAATATGGTTGTTAAAGGATTTGAAGACTATCTTAAGCGTGTCACGTACAAGAGATGGTAGTATAGGTTGTCACAATGAACATGGTTGTTACAATACGAACTAATCGTGACATGTTGTTTTGTTCCCATTGTGTAACAACGCACGGTAGTATATTGATATATTCTGACATCCATGATGAATAATAATAGTGGAGACGAGTAAAAAGACTTTTGGGCCGATTGTTGAAACTAATGGAGAAGATGGACTAGTAGCCCCAGCAGATGGGCCGGTCCGATCCGGGCCGTGAAATTCACCTGGGCTAGCAGCTCAAGAAAAAGAAGAAGGCCCCCGCGGCAGCCGTCGCCCATGGCCCATTCGCCCTCCTCCTACAAAACGACAGAGGCGCACATCCACTATCCCCGGCCGGGGTCAGTCTCGCCTTCCTTCCTCCGTCCCCTTCCCCCAATAGCACGCCACTCCCGCAGAAATCCCCACCCAAATTCCCGTCTCGCCCCCGATCGCCGCTCTTCTCGCTGCTCGTAAACCCTAGGCCAGCCAGCCGTACCTCCGCCGTGCGCTGTCCCCCACGTCGGCGGCCCGCGGCGCCGGCGCGCCAAAACCCTAGCCGCCGCCGCCTCCAGATCCCGATTCCGCCCGCAGGGAAGCGGGAGAGGGAGGGAGGGGCCGACCCGCCGCAGATGGAGCCCGCGGGGGCGCGCAAGGAGTGGCGCGCCGTCCCCGACTCCTCGCTCCGCTCCAATGGCGCCGAGGTAGGCCCGCGTCGACGCTCTCCCCCGCCAGCACAAAACCCTCACTCCTCCCACCATCACCGTCCGTACCCACCACTCACTCCCTGCTGTTGCTTCGTGTCCAGGATGCCGCGGAGCACGGGAAGCTGGGGCAGCCGGAGGACCGAGCTATCTACGATGTGCGTGCGTCCCTTCCCCTCCCCCTTTCTCGCGCGATGCGCAAAATGCGGCCTTTTTTATCTCTTCAGCATCAGCATCTCTGGCTGCGGTTTGGTTTCCCCCCTGTGGCGCGTTGGGAATGATCGCTTTGGGCGCTGTGGGTGCAGGAAGGGGCGGCTGGACTCGAGGACTTCTGCGCCATCACCATTGACGGGAGCGGAGGGCTCAGCGAGGACATCCTGCAGCAGCGCCTGCAGAGCCTCGCGCAGCAGCGGGAGGAGCTGCAGCAGGTCGAGATCGAGCTGCGCGCGCAGGCCATCGCGCACCCGCAGATCATCGAGGCGCAGCAGAACTTCCAGGCGGCTGCCAAGGAGCATGCCGCAGCTGTGGCAAAGATCAAGGTTGCTCCTTTCGCTTTGACCTCAGTGTGTTTATGTACTACTGGTATACCTGGCTCATATATGAGTGTGTGCTTCACTTTCCGGTTGTTGGAGATGACTGGCTTGGCTAGTAGTACTGCTGGCTTTTCCATGACTTTGACTTTTCTGAAAGGGACATATTGCTAAGCAGCTTTAACTGGTTGAATTTTAGTGGACATTGAAAGGGCTGAGCAATATCATGTCATGCTGTGGTGGAGGGTGTAGCTCTGTTGGCATCCTTGTGCTTTTTTTGTAACATATATGCTGATGGGCAAAATTTGATTAGCAGTTGATGCTCAACATACTTATATGATGCATTGCTCTCAGTTCTTTTTTGTCTGTATAATGATAAGGCACAGGGTAGCTTCTATAAAACCTCACTACTATTATCATTCTGATTTCATGTTCTTGCAGCTTACATTGCTTAGTTCAGTTCCATCCAATTACCCTGGGATTGTCTGGTCCTTATTTGAAAATAATTTTGATGTTCGGATTGAACAGGATCAACTGCATGAGCGGGAGCAATACATTCTTGAACTAGAAATGAAACTCAATGACAAGGATAGAGAACTAAATGCTCTGAAGATCGATCATCAAGCGGTTAGTGCTCTTCATTTTATGCTTTGCAATCTTCACGGTAAGTGGAAATGAAAAACGTCTGTCATCTTTTTCTTTTTTTTCGTAAGGTGTGGGCAAATCAAGATCTTATTAGAGAACAGACTAAAGAGCTGGCAACTGTCAGGTACTATATGTAACTTCTGCAATTAATTGGTATGGTACCGGTGTTCACTACTGTTTTATTCGTCGGGCTATATGTAACTTCTACAATTAACTGTCAGGTACTATATGTAACTATCTTATTCGTCGGGCTCACGGAATTGTGCACAATGAGGAAACTGTTTACTCGTAGCTATTCACTGTCAGCAGCTTATTTGTCATGGCTGGGCCTATTGGGCTCCGTTTAGCAGTGTGCCCATTAGTGTTAGGGTTTATTAGAGGTCTCTTGCTTAGGTGTCAAGTAAACCTCTCTATACAAGGAGAGAGAGAGGAGATATATCCATCTAATCAAGCAAGAAGAAATAGATCTATTATCGCAGTCCATCCCTGCCCTTGTGGTCTGGCTGCTGCTTATCGGCTGGCTGATGTCAGGCTGTCTGGGTTAGGGCCAACTAGATCAACATCCATAACATTGTTGCAATTAAAATGTATGATGAATGTTTCTAATTTCCTGCAGAAGGGAACGTGACAATTCTGAAGCTGAAAGAGCCCAACATCTTAAACAAATTCATGAGCTTCAAGAACATCTGCGCGAAAAAGAAAGCCAGTTCATCGCATTAGAGGAACAGGTATTCTTTGCTAGAGATTTCTGTTTCACTTTTTATATAGTATATGTCATGTCTCTGCTTATACTGTCATTACATCAACATTTTCCTCAAACTGGACATTCTACCTCTGATAAGTGTTCTGTCCTGGTTTTGCATGATCTCTCTGCAGTAGTTTGTTGTATACCTTTCAATTTTCAAATCACTGGCATGCTAGCTGCCTGAATTGGATGCATGCATCATTCTGCATTCAGTAATATCCTGATAATATGTATGGAATTACGTATAATATGCAGCATTTCCAGGCCCGTTCTGATTTCACATCTCTAAATTATGTTGTTATATTTGCTCTCTTGCAACGAGTGAGAATCAAGCTGTGGGTGAGTGTTAGCCTATGTTTTGTGTGTCTGTGTTGTAACCTTGTGTTCTTGATGTAATGGTTTCCAGCTCTGCTGCATATTTGATAAAAAAGGATCTTTGGGTGTGGCCATAGCACTGTTTGTTTTAGTTTTCTGTACTGATCCCTGAGTATTGAAAATATCATTTGCTCTGTTTCAAAGGCATTGCCTGGACGAACCCAGCTTGCCTTACCCACAGCTGTGTCTGAGCTGTAACCTTGTGTTCTTAATGTAATGGTTTACAACTCTCCTGCATATTCGAGAAAAAAAGGATCTTAGGCTGTGACCTATGGCACTGTTTTTTTTAGTTTTCTATACCGATCCCTGAGTATTGAAAATGTCATTTGCTCTGTTTCAAAGGCATCACTGGATGAACCCAGCTCGCCTTGGGGATCTAGTTACTTCTTGTCACCTAGGAGATAGAGCATACCCAGCTTGCCTTGTTGCCTTTAAAACCATGGTCATTTAGTTATAGGAGAGTTTCTTCTTGATTACTCAGCGTTGTTGGATGATTTCTTTCTTAAACTAATGACGATTGAAGTGTTGTTAGCATTCTAAATTCAGCTGCTTATGGATAGCCACATTATTGTTTCCAGCATAGGGCTGCTCAAGACAGCATTCTTTACAAAGATGAGCAGTTGAGAGAAGCCCATGCTTGGGTTTCTCAAGTTCGAGAAATGGATGCTTTGCAGTCTCAATCCCTGCAAGTTGAGCTACGTGAGCGCGTGGAGCAATTTAATCAATATTGGATTAGCTTCCAGCAGCAGGTAATTTTAAGCAATATTGGATTAGCTTCCTTTATTACACTAGTTGTTGTTATATCCCCTTCTGTTAGCTAGAATTTCACTTCCTCGTATTTTTCCACAGTATGCTGATATGCAGCGGAGCCTTCTCCATACAATACAACAACTCCAGCAAGAACTAGCTGAGGCAAGGGAACGGTCTGGTGCACAAAAAGATGGTCCGCAAGTTTCTCGGGAGGGGTCAGCTGAATCATCACATGTTCAAAGCATAGCAAACAGTGTGACTTCAAATGGTAGTGCAGCTGCAGATGGGAACCAGCAATTGTTGAAAAATAATGGCAGTGTGGATATCTCTGTTAAGGTATTAATTTATTTCAGTTAGCAATTTATATATATCTTTCTATGGGAGGGGAAAACTAAATACTGTCGCTGTTGTCTGGGTGACCTAATCTTTGTTCGATCACGATGTCTTCTTTGTTTGTTTTGTTTTATTATTGCAGTTCCTCCATGAGTAGTGCCTTCTGTCCTTACTTTTGCTTTACCTGCTTTCTAAACCTTATTGTCTCAATTACTAGTATTCAAGCAACTTATGCATTTTATGACAATAACATACCATTTGTTAGAAAGTACTTACGAGATGTGTAACTATTTTTTTTTTCAGGGCAATAATGCCTCAGCTGTACCTGTTCCATCTCTACTGGGAATAGGTGGTCCGGCTACACATATTGCTGCGATGCATTCTTTTATGATTCATCCTCAAGGCATTCCTCAACCTTTAGCATCACCCAACTCTGGCATTCCTCAGTTTGGAAGTTTTCAGTCACAGTCTACGATTCAGCCAAACTCACATTGGCTAAATCAGCAGGTAAATTACTTTCTTGAAGTACTTTGCACATTGTAACATGCAGTGCCTGTTCTAAGTTTGGAATTCATCTGTTCTTGTTTAGGAAGTACAAAATGTCTCACAACCACAAGGTGAAACAAACTATCAGACATCCCAATCAGACCAGACTGCATTACAACAAAGCTCTATTAATACTGATGATCTGTCCTCAAAGCCAAGCCAGGGTATCCATCAAGACTGTCTTAATGCTCATGGGAAACAACAGCAGAGCCCTGCAAGTGCACCTACTGAATCAACGCATGAACTAACAGTTAGTCCATTTTATATTTTTTTTTCTGTAACTTGGATTCAATTCATGAACTAATGGTTGTTCTCTGTTACTTTTTTTGTTTTTTAAAAAAACACAGGTTGTTGAAACAAATGTAGCTGAACCTGTAGCTTATGATGAGCAGCAAAAAGCTTTAAAAGAACAGGATTCATCGTCAAATATGAACAACCATATTGGAAGAGTTGAGCATCAAGAGCAGAATACTGAATCAAAGGTTTCTATGGTACTGTGTTTCTTATACAGTTTTTCATTCTATGTGAGTGTCTCACATTTAGTTCTCTCTTTCTAAAACCAGGATGAAAGAGTGGCATCTGACAAGCAGCCTGAGCCTGTATCTAGACAGCATAAACCTTCGAACTTTCCTCCGTCTACTACCCAGATTCACTTGAACAACAGTGCAACAGAGAATCCTAATGATGTAAACCAGGTTGATACAATGAAATCAGTTGCTAGTGGTTTTGGTTCACAATTACCTCGTGTACCAAAGGAACCTGCTCTCCTGGATGAGAGATCTCTATTAGCTTGCATTGTACGTGCAGTTCCTGCTGGACCTGAGGGTGGAATCAGGATTAGTTCAACTGTGAGTTATTTCTCATCCACATTAAGATCGTTTACTGGCATGTGTAATTTCTCTCTGGCATGACTAAATTCTGATTCATGTGCAATTTTTCTTTCAGCTGCCAAATAGGCTTGGGAAAATGCTGGCTCCTCTTCACTGGCATGACTATAAGAAGCAATATGGGAAGCTTGATGATTTTGTGGCTAGTCATCCAGAGGTTTACTTGAACTTAGCATTTTAGTCAATCTGTAGATATTAGATCGTTAATGTTGCTGACAAGCTAATTGCTGTGCAGCTGTTTGTGATCGAAGGAGACTTCATTCACCTTCGTGAAGGAGCACAGCAGATCATTTCTGCCACTACAGCTGCTGCAAAAATAGCTGCTGCTACAGCATCTTCTGCACCTTACTCGTCCTTGCTGCCTTCTGTTGCTGTTACTCCTGTGGCACAAAGCACTCGGCAAAAGAGGGGGCCTGCAGTTGATTCCAGATCATCAAATGCAATTCCCTCTGGAAATGGCTACACAGATCAATTTAACATCATTCAGGGGGTTAGTGATGTAACAATTTCAGACAAAGTAAGAAACACCCAAGATAATGGCTTCTTAGATGAAGTTCGAACTGGGCAGCCATCTATGCTCACAGCTTCTGCCAATGGTGCTAGACACGACAAAGCTGCAAATAATATCAGACATGGTTATGGAGGAAAACAACAGGGGAGGTATGTTTCCATTCCTCATGTGATGTCAAAGCTGACACTTGTTTTTAGGATGCTGATGCAGTGCAAATCCTTTATATTCCAGGTCGACTGGGACAGCATACCTTTCCAGAAGATGAAGTAGCTTTCACTGGGTACATGAACCATATTCTTTTGATTGACTTCTATACTTTGCATGATGTTTGCATTTTGAGTCTCCAAATTTACCTGCTTCCCGTTTTTTTGGCTGGTTTGATGGTCTTAACTTACCAAAGACTTTGAATTAGCTTATGGTAGTACTCCCTCCGCCCTCAAATAAATGAATTCCTAGAATCTGTCCCATTCAAACTTTTAACTTTATAGAAAAGAGTAACATCTATAACATAAAATGAGTTCCTTGTGAAAGTATATTCTATGGTCAACGCTCATGATACAATAAATATTAATGCTTTTTTTTTAGAAATTTGGTCAAAGTTTAAAAAGTTTTAACTTAAAACAACTCTAGGGATCTATTTATCTAGTTTCAGAGGGTCACATGACAGTATTATGTAGTTGGTGTTTTGGAATACTTCCCTCTGATGGCATGTCCTGAAATGTAAGGCATGCACTATTTCATCAAACTTTGTTCTCTTTGACCAATAGTCTAATCATATGACAAGTTTATA
Organism: Bothriochloa decipiens; assembly: GCA_023333625.1. NCBI lineage: Eukaryota > Viridiplantae > Streptophyta > Magnoliopsida > Poales > Poaceae > Bothriochloa > Bothriochloa decipiens. Next base: position 38,952,040 of record CM041643.1, read on the forward strand.
CTACTAAAGTGATTACAATGGATTTGTATTTAGAAATAATTTGTACTGATCAAAATTTTATTGACATAAATCACATAATACAAGAGATTAGTGGTCAAAGTGTGATCTTGAAGATTGCCAAGTCAAATTGTGCCTTATCATTTGGGATGTAGTATATAGTTCTGCACCATATTTTTGTTTGGACATAATGTATATCTAGGTGCATAGCAAAAACTAGCTATCTAGAAAAGCTTAACAACTTGGAATGGAGGGATTAGCTGATAAATATTGTCTGCATTTTTGCAATATCAACTGGTCCTGCATCTGCATCAAAGATACTGCTGGTACAATAGTTGTCTACCACTCAACTCTGCATCAAGTTGAATTAAGTCACTTTTTTGCTTGTAGATGCAATTGGTCTTTGAGGTTGGTGACGTGGATGCAAACCATACAAGTGGCAATATTTTGGCTTCAAAATGGTCAATGCTGAAGATGACCTGGATTAAAATTATTCTAGATTTATTTTCTTTTGCACTATTGCTCTTCAGTATGGGGGCCTTGTTTTGGCGAAAGCTGTAGTGATATTCTTAGCCCAAGAATCAGAAGCCTGCTGAAGTTTTGCTGACTGTGTAACTCGTCTGTGCTTGTATTGTGGTGCACTTGAATGATGTGAATGTTATAGCGAATGTCCTTCAGCGTGATGTCTCTGGGTAATGTACTAACATGTTGAGCTCGCGGCTGAGTTGGTTTCTGGAGCGGGCCAATTGTTCTGGTGGTAAAGCTAGTTGACCTTGATTTCCGTGCGGATGAGCTTTCGCGAATTGGATTAACTAGCTAGACAAGCGTCTCGTTGCTTGTGCAGGTGAGGCGACTACAGCCTTGCCCACAACCAAGCACACCCAGCCAAGGGCGAGCTTTGCATTGGGAACAAAAAATTCCCTGTTACAAATTAAATTGTGGTTTGATTTTTCTTAGATGTATATTTGTTTACACATCTTAAGCGCAATGTATAGAAAAAACCAAAGCATTTTATAATTTGAAATGTAGGAGAACTAACATGTGGCATATTTCAACTCATTGCAAATTTGCCTGTAATTTTTTTTTTTT
>CM041643.1:38966901-38980282 GCA_023333625.1 Bothriochloa decipiens
TTTTATTCTACAATCCTTGTAGTAACATGCAGAGGATCCTTCTAGTGGTTTGTAAAACTACCATCCTATCATTCCTATACACATGAAGCAAACATGGAGTAACTAGGTTGGTTGTAGCATCATGAGATGGAAACAAAAGTGGTTTCGTGATAGGCATTCATTAGAGGTGGATTCATTTTAATAGGGAAGGGAGGCCTCGCATCTCTCCTTTTACCTCCTCTTCTTCCTCTAACATTTACTTCATTCTTTAATGCCCCAAAAAGTTTTATGATGTCTTTGGGTTCATCTAGAAAAAGATGTGTGTTTTAGTTTTCTTGTTTAGTTATTCATTCTGTTCATTGGCTTCTTAGCAAATATATTTTGTGTTTTGTGAAGCGCAAAGGCATATTGGTGTTGAGTGGCAAAAAATGACTTCCATATCTGTGGTTCAGATGAACTATTAAAGAACATAACTAAGTAGAGCTCATCGGCAAAATTATATTTGACTACATATATGTTGTATTCGCAGTTTGGATTATGGTAATTCAAAGAATCAAAGAATGAGTGATAGGAAGAATATAGAAGGAACAGAAAAAAAAAACCATGGCTCTTCTTTCTTTCCCTTCTTTGGACACCCCACTCTCTCTCATGCGCCTTCTACCATCCATGGGCCCTCCATACCCCATTCTTAATTGTTTTTTATTTTTATAATACCTTTTTTAGTTTCTTGAGGAATCAACAAAAACACATGTAAACAATAGGAACAAGGATGTATAGAGGATCGACAAGCAATGTTAGATTGGTATATCTCATTTGTTTTCTCATTGTTCATCCAAGAGTAAACTTTATGTGAGTATCCCTAATCACATCTATTTTTTCTAGATATTTTTCGAAACACATTTAGACAATTATAATATTCTAGGAATTTTCTTTTTTTGAATATTTTCTCATTTTTGTAGAGCTAAAATCTAATTCTGAGCAGCTTCTTGAAATATTTTCATATAATCAAAATATTTTATTTAAATTCATGTATTCCAATCTATCAGTTTTTTTTCAATTTTTTAAAGCTTGAAGACATTTTATTTGGTCTAATAACCATATTAAGTATTTGTTATTGGATTTTTTAAGTTTTAGGAAAAGAGACATTTTTAAGTTAACAAGAAAATATAAAAACACTTTAAATAGGGCAGAAGAGTTGGTAAAATGTTAGTTTATTTTAGAGTTTGAAGAGAAAAATGATACCACGGTAATATTAATCATGGAGAGCTAAAATAGACTTTTTCCCCCAAACAAAGCAGCCCACGCACGATAGCATGGGCCGCGCGTGGTAGGTAGACTTTGCAAAATGACACTAAAAAAAAAAAACAAAACCAATGCTGAATCGTTTTCACGTGGTTACAGAAGCAGCCTCGGCGGTTCAGTTTCTCATCAGTTTTCACCACATTATCTTCACTCATGATTACTTCTTCACTTACATGACACGCAAAAATCTTTGTTCGCAGATATACATTTCATTCCGGTGGTTAACAAGTTACACAAGAAAAATTAGTCACTGCATAGCACCTGTGTCATGCTGCCATCACAGGTCTTGGAAAACTCTGACAGCTCAATGACCGTTTTCATGTTGTCAACACATACAATCCCTGCGTCACAGATTACAAGCCCAAGGCCCCAAGCAAAAGACCAGCCCACAGGAGTTCAACAAATCACTCTCTCAGGTGAGAACCTCGTGTACAAGATCAACAACAACAACAACAACAACATAGCCTCGTGTACAAGATCATCGTATCTAATACATGACACATTGCAATTTGTACCGGAACACTTTATTCTACTCTAAACTTCTAGCTGAATCATCTCCATCACCATTGACAGTTTCAGGTGCAATGACCACACAGTTCAGCAGACTCACCCAGGAACGGGTACACCAGTCAATGTGGCCTGAACTTGATTCGGCAGGAAGGTTAGTGCCTTCAGTCCTCTTGGTTAAAAGACTGATGTGGGGTGCCACAGCCTCTGCATCCGAGCTTCTGGTCGTCAGCCCTGCTGAATGCTACCCAGTAGGGCAGTAGCCTCTGGCAAAACAGCACTGCTATGTACAAAGAATCCGTGATGTTACAATTGCTAATCCAGCCTACAGTGCGTACATCTTCGTCTTGTATTCGCTGTTAAGTATCTCCTCATCAGAGTCGATGGATCGGGACCAGGAGCCCCGGGACTGGCTTGCGGAGGCCTTCTTCCTGATCTTCCTGGTGTTCTCCTCCAGCCTGTGCGCGATGATGCAGTAGCACATGGAACCAAGGGTGGTGAGCATGATCACGGTGCCGATCGCCATGGTGCACCAGGCGAGCCACCAGTCGTCGCGCCCCACCACCACATAGGTCAGAGCGATGAAGGCCACCGAGATGAAGAGGCACGCCAGCCACATGAGCTTGTTCATCACGAACACCATCCTCTTCTTGGCTCTCCGCTCCACGACGATCAGTGAGGTCTGGACGACGACCACCGCGAGCGAGATGAAGAGGGCCAGGGCATCAAAGACAAGGAAGATGATGAAGGCCGGGTTGCTCGCCACGTACGCCTGCCCCAGGGACATGCCGGGAGGCACCTGGTTAAGATCCTCCACGAAGTTTCCGGGGACCGTGAATATGGCAGCAAAGGCGACCGTGGCGATAAGCACTGCGACTACGGTGTTGGAGTTGATGGCGTTGTTCAGCCCACCAATGTGGAGCTTTTCGAGCCTCTTCTTGATTTGATTGACCTGCATCTTGGTCTGACGTGTTTGCTTGATCTGGGACTGGACATCATGTCTAATGTCGCTGACTGTTTGCTTCAGTTGCTTCGCCGAATTTGGAGGATGTGCTTGCTGCTTTGCAGTTTCTCCACCAGCCTCTTTTAGGATGTTAACAAGTTCTTCATTGTTCATTTTCTCAGCAATGGCAAATGCAGTCTCCCCAGATCTATTAACTGCATTGACATCAATCCCTTCAACTGCTAATAGAGTCTGCACTATCTGTAAGGAATTACAGTCATAGATGAGCATTAAGAAAGCCAAAACTATAATAGACAAAGTACAGTTCTTAAAAGTGTACTGCCATGTAAAAGCTAGCAAAACTCTCGCAAAAACAGCTAAGATACCCTACCCATGCTTTTGATTCTATGTGCCAGTACATGAATGTTTCTTGTTGTTTGTTCTCTGAAACATCTTAAGCAGAGTAATGCATTGCAAGGAAAACTGATGAGCTTTATGCTCAGAAGTATCCTAAGGAAATAGATTCAGTGAGTGAAAGACTGGATGGAAATGATGGAGAAAATTCTATAAGTGAAAGAAGGAAAACAATAAAAGGACATTCCAATATGTGATCACCTACAATGATATTCCCCTTCCGAGTAGCAACATGCAAAGGCCTGTTTCCCTTGTTGTCTTCAATATGGATGACCAAGGCATCAGGCTTCAACAATTCAACCACAATTTCAGCATTCTGTCCTTTCGAAGCCATATGTAGTGCTGTTTGTCCCTTCTTGTCTCTTCTTAAACCAATCCCGGGATCCTTATTCAACAATGATCTTACAACCTCCACATGGCCCATTCTTGCTGCTGAATGTAAAACCGTTTTCCCGTTGTTTCTCGCAATCCTGGCAAGGCTAGCATCAGTTTCCAGTAGGAGATTGACAATATCAACGTGACCCTGATTTGCGGCGGTGTCCAGAGCTGTAGCATTCACAGAACTTGTTGTCATAGCAAGAGCAGGAATAACCTGCAGCATCTCCTTCAGAACCTCTGCAAAAAAACCAAGAAATGGGTATTATTAGCCTTGAAGTGGTTGCTAATTTGCAACTCACTGTGCCCTAACATGGGTTTCATGGCAGAGAACAGAGTGGGATAAGATCAGCTAACGAATAGTCACATCATCAACATGCACAAAAGGAATACTATCAACTTAGTATATATCACATTATAAATTTCTATTGGAGAACAGACCCAGGGGAAAAAACAAAAAAGGATTGATGTTTTTATGTCAGCCAATATGGAAAACTAAGGTAGTGAAGGTAAAATTGATGTTATGAGTTCTGACTGCCTTACTGATGCTGTGTACCCAACAAAAACTGTTAATCAGATCAGCAATTCAGCACAATAGGTAGTGAAGATAAAATTGATGTTATGAGTTCTGACTGCCTTCAAATGAATACATGCATATTTTTTTGAGTCAATCAGATCAGCACAATCACGTTCCTAATACTAGACAATCACAAGTATAGAAAGGTCAATAGTCAACAAGGCATTCTCAACAGATCAAATTCTAACCCCATAACATAAAACCCTAATCATCAATTCATTGACTATATAAGGCAAAAGAAACAAGGCTGAACAGATTACACAGCAGACCACAGAATTATACTGTAATTTTTTTCTCGACTCTGACGATAAGCAAAATCAGACGAGCAATTTACCAAGATGGCCCTGCTTGGCGGCGATGTGGAACGCATCCATGCTATTGCTGGCCTTGATGCCGGCCGTCTGCACATCAGAGACCTTGAGGATCTCGCGCACGACCTCGGCGTGCCCCTTCTCGGCGGCGACGTACAGCGGCGTCTCGCCGTCCTGGTTCTGCCTGGCCGCCATCTCGGCGACCAGCGCGCGCTCGAGCTCCGCGAGGATCCTCTGCGCGTGGGCCACGCTCCCGGACCTCGCCGCGAGGTGCAGCGGCGTGTCCCCGCGCTTCCCCGGGCTGTCCCTGCTCCGCCGCTCCAGGGACATGATCCCCCGGAAGCTCTTCTGCTTCTCCATCCCCCGGAAGCTCTTGAGCTTCTCCAGCGCGCCCAGCCGGATGCTGGACTGCCGCTCCATGGCCGAATCCGAGGGGCAACTAGATGGATAGCTTCAGATTGCGAGACGCCTCGTTCTTGACGAATCCAGGAACCTTTGCCTCACCAAACTTTCTGTGACACCTCAACAAACTCCCGAAAATCGCAACTTGCACCTGATACTGCGCAAGAAAATCAACGGCATTAATGCCCGCTATTCCGCAGTGCTAGGCTGCGAACAAAAACTGAAATGGGAACGAGACAGAAAATCTCAAATGCAGAAATTCGAAAAGGAAAAAAGAAGAATAAAACGGGAATATCACAGAAATCAGAATCCGTTCCCTCTGAAGGCCTGAACCAAGAATAGACCACCAGAAAGCTCGAGAATGCAAGAAACCAGAGAAAGGTCAGTCGAATGATTGCTCCAAGAATCCCCACCCAAAAAACCTTTTCTCGGACCTGCCAGGCGCCACCACAACGGTCCACCCACCCAGTGATGAGCGAATGAGGGAACAAAAACAAGGTCCTGCTGCAGATATTGGTCGGAAACTCGGAGCCCTCTCCTGCTACTGCTAGGCGCTGCTAGCTTGCTTTGCTTGGTTTGGCCCCTCTTTCTTTCTTAGAGCTCACTTTCAGCCTTCGCCGCCGCTGATGAGAAGAAGGTCGAACAAATACGCCAATTGCCACCCTGATCTCTCATCTGAAGTTGGTACGGTTTGGTCGTTTATTTTTTTTTTGCGGGAATAAAATATTGTGCAACATGGCAGGCTTCGATTGGCTGCGATTTTCCTTTCCCGTTAATGTTGGTTTGTGGTTGTTCTTTGGGATAAAGTTTGTTTTGTGGTGGCTTTATCACCAACTCAATCAGTGAAAGGACCAATAATGAAAAACAAAACAGCTATACAACATCAAATTTTATGAAAATCTTTTTTTCATGTACTGTATCAAAGAACAGTAGAAAGTAAATCCGCCAAAAAAAAAAGAAAAGTAAAAAGTAGAAATGTTCCAGCCAAAATGTAAATTGACCGGTGTATTGTGCTCCTTAAATAAGGAAATGTTTAAAACTAATCTTATGCCGCAAACAATGGAAGAAGTTCAGATACACAAGTCAAAATGTTGTACAGTATGGTTTGGCCAACTTGCATTTTCTCTGAAGATTAGATGTTCTTGGTAACTCTTTAAAATTACAATTAGGCTGCAAAGCCTGTTACTAACAGCGCTAGTTAAGCAGTACACGACCAGCTCACAGTGCAAGAGAGATGGATTTTAACCCGTGAGCTGTGACAGCTCCTGTTTACTACTAGTATGGACTTGGTCAGCAAAACACTACTGTACCCAATATACTTAAATATATCTCAGTAACAGAAGCATAAACAAAACTTAGTGGGCGCGAGTCGTCTCTCCACCCTTTAATCTCGGCTTTATTCTAAACCTTTTTTTGATAGAGATAGGTGAAACCCTACAAAGACGTTGCCGGCTGGCCATCACATCCACCGGTAAAAAAGGGGTAAAGGCAGATAAACAAATTAACTCGCACTAAAAAAACAGAAATCACCATACCTTACACGTGATGCCAATCCAGTACAGTATTATTTTTTTGCAGCATTATATATCCTGGGCCCACTTGTCACCGTGGAGTGGTACAGTAAATTTTTGTCCTGGATTTTCGGGCCCCATGTGTGGGCTCCTGCAGCCGAAAGGCTCCAAGCCATTCATGATCACTCGGGAAAGAGCTAGGAAGAAGAACATGGACATGGTGGTGGTTTCATTGGGGGAGAAGAGTACAAGAATGCATGTGACTTATGTCTCCTTTCCTTTGGCATCACCCCCTTTGGATTGGCAAAAGCTTGTTGCTATGTATAAAAAAAATAACAAAGTGCTCATGATTAGGTTGTATACTACTGATGTTTTAGGGGTACAATGTAGAGAGGAAACGAAACAAAGATAAATTAACACACCACTCAAGTACTCATAATCTTCCTTTTAAAAAAAAATCCTAGGACCGAGATAGAGAGGAAAACCCAATCATCTCATGTAGATATAAGGACATTTATATAAGAGCTGATAATCTTGGTATTAATGAGCAAGGGATGGAACATACCTTTCTGTCCCGGATTGAAATTTATTGGTGGTGTGACAAATCACAAATATACCTCGCAGGATCATTGTTAAATAAATACAGGCAGCATCATGTGGCGTTGTCCCCCTGTTGAGTGTTGAGAGCACCTAACCCGGCCTCTTTTGTGTAAGCAAAGTGACAGGGGTCATGATGCGCAGAGACTAGATTAGATTAGCAGCAACAGCACGCACCTAATGCCACTCCGCAATACTAATTCTATAAGGACGCCTGCTGCGCCCCATGATCGATCAGCACTAGTATTCCGACATGGGAATTGGGAAAGAGGCCAAAAGCAGTTAACCAGAGGCACGTACACACGGGCCCAGGGGCCCACCTCGTGGTGACCATGGATGTTTTTTTTTAGGCACCGGAGGGGCCGAAGCCCCTGCAGGAATGGCGACCATGGATGTGGTAGGGACATGATGGTATCTAAGATTAAGATAACAGTGTTTATATGTCTTAGATAAGAGCATCTCCAGCCACAGACCCAAAATCAGGCTCCTACATTTCCATTTAGGAGGTGGCATGTAAAATTTCAGGACCAAAATCAAAGTCCAACTCCAGCCGCAGTCTCCAAATGAAAGCCCCCAAATCCATGAGGAGAGACAATGACATGTGGGGCTCACTCGTCACTGGGTCAAAGCCTTCTTCTCCCCCATTCAGGAGTCGGGACGATGAGCGCCGATTCGTCGCCACCACCGGCCGGAATTCGCCAGCCCCCTGCCGGAATCCGCCACCCCCGCCGGACTCCATCCCCCGCGGGCCGCTCCGGCGAGGGTGCCGCACCTCCTTGGCGGGCCGCTCCGACGAGCGCGCGGCCCCTCCGTCGTGGGCCGCTCCGGCGAGCGCGCCGCCCCTCCGCCGTGTGAGTACAAGGACTAGGACCGCGCCGTCCTGGTGGGGGGAGTCGTGGCCGCGCCGCCGCAGGTGAGGGCGGGTGCCGCCACGCTGTTGCTGCTCGTGAACGGGCGGACCGCGCCGTCCCGACCAGAGGATGAGCGGGGCCGTACCACCGGACGGGGACGTCGCGAGGCACCACCAGAAGAGGAGCGAGCAGGACCGCCCCTAGTCCTGCTCAGGGATGGGCAGCACCGTGCCATCGCCGGGGAGGAGGGCGTTGCCGCGCCGCTCCTGCTCCTGCTCCTGCTCGGGGATGGGCAGCGCTGCGCCGTCGCCGGGGGAGGAGGTCGCGCGCAGCTAGAGGTGGGAGCTTGCGCAGCCGGAGGTGGGAGGTCGAGGCACCGTGGGAGGAGGAGCCCCGCCGCTCGCCGGCGTTGACATGAAGATCATGGCGGCCACAACCTCTACCATCCTCGATGGAGGAGCAGACCTCTTGCCATGACGACGGCAACATCTACCAAATTCAAATGCCGCAGAGCGGTGGGCGCGGCAACTTCTTGCCATGACGATGGCGACCTCGTTGGCGGCCCGGCAACGCACCCCGCCCCGACGCCTACCCCGACAGCGGCACGGGGGGGGGGGGGGGGGGGGGGGGGCGCAGGAGCAGCTTGCCGGCGCAGGTTGGAGTTGCTCTTATTGTGTACTAGTTGAAAACATAACGCTTAGAAATGCAATGCCAGATGCCCATACATTTTGTTACGTAAGCCATCAATTTTGTCACATGCAATGCATCTCAATCGTTGGATGCACTACGTCCCTAGATCCGTATCCACCTACTATAGAACTGGTTAGAGTACGTCGCTTCGGTTGGAAAATCATCGATCTGGGTAGGGCTAGGGTAGCTAGATAGCTACGACTACGACTGTAGCTAGCTACCCAACCCATCCAGCTGAGCTTGCCTAGCTTAGCTTGACTCTGGTTGGAGTGTGCAGTACGTAGACTCCACTGCTTGTCGCTGCATGTCCTACTAGCGACTGCAGTTGCACGTACATGCTCACATGTAGGTGCCAGCTGATTCACTTTACAAGAAACTACTAGCGCGCGGTGGCCTAACAAGTCAACGGCGGAGCCGTGTCATCGTCAGTCAACTCGTGACGGGCAGTGACGTGTCATCGATAATCTAACAACTCAGGCCAAAGGAGAATCTCTATTATGCCTCGGACCACCTAGAAAACACAGGGATATATATGGCTTTAACTAATGCATGCATGAACCACCACGCACAATGCAGAGAGAGATGGGCGGCGTTGGTGTGATGATAATTGAGATGAGATGCGTGCATTGGGACGCGTGTAGGTCGCCGTCGTCATCAGAAACAAGACTTCTAGAGTACAAGAAATCTGGCCAATCATTCATCACTTCTGTCTCTGGATTCTCTGTGCGTCGCTTCTTTTCTGTTGCTCTGCTCATATGCTAGCTCCTCCCTTTCGTGGCTTGGAACAGGACTCTCTTTTCTTCGCGTCTCGGTGCTAGACGTCGTTCCGTGGAGTAAAATGGTTCTCTCTCTTCATTAATACCCATGCCACATCAGTAAAATGCTTAATATAAATCACAATAAATTACCTATTGAGACGGTCAGACCGTAAAACACACGACGATCAGTCAATCAATCTAGCCGACCAAACCAAACCTTGAACAACAACATTCTGGTCTGGACACCCGGCCTTCGTCCCTTGCCCTGCCTTCAAGTTGAAGCTAGTACTTGCTAGTTGCGTGTGCGTTGGAGGCTTCAACTGCACCAACTGCCAGCAGCCAGGGGTGACGGAGCAGCGCGTGGGCTGCATCCAGCGCCGCCTGCCTGCCTGCCTGCAGTGGTGGTTGTTGACGGCCACGGCCGGCTAGTGACGTTGCTATATAACGTATGGCCAGATGCGTTGGCCGGTGGTGTCCTGTCCGGCCTGAATTTGCTCATCTGCACACCCTCATCGACGTGTAGGTACGCCGACGCAGGACTCGCTCATCTGCCGTGGACTCGGAGTGGTCGATCGCCTGCATGCCCGCAGCCCGCTCATGACAAACTGTGTTTATCTTGGTCAACTGTGTATACTAGGGAATTCCGTATACTAGGTGGATGCGGGAATTCTCGTCAATTTAAAAATAAATTAGACTATTTATATTTATATTTATAATTATACAAATAAAATCATCTTAAACTAATTTAATTAAATGATTTGATATATCTTTGTAGACAACTAAATACATATTAATGGATGAAGAGATACTATCATAAATGGGGAATAGTTAGTTAACTTATCCTGTGAGAATAAATGCCCCCAACAATAGTGGACTCTGGGTAACCATTTTTTCACTTTTTCTTTAACGGGTCTCAAACTAGAAATTAACTCAGTTGTGTCCATTTCGATGTGGAATGCGATGTGGGCATCTCGTGTAGTTTCACTTGATGTTCTCCTTCCCCTAAGCATCCTCAAGCAGAAGCAAAGTGTCCTGCAAATAGGGATTTTGTGTTGTCATCTATTGGGTAAAAACACTTTTGTTGTTGTGCCAATGTGTCCCACACGTCCCATGAGTACGATGTCATTTTCAGCGCTAGTAGCCCGACAATTAGGTTCTGCATCTGCACTGCGATTTGATAAGTGCACTATCTAAATATTGATTGTGGCATATCTATAAAGCGTCTTTATTCATGGCAAATACATCAACGCTATCACAACTAGCTACTGCTGGTAAAGTGAAGAAGACATTTGCTCATTGTTTGGACACTGTAAAAGGAGGTGGGATTTTAGCTATCGCAAATGTGGTGCAGCCAAAAGTAAAAACAACACCATTGGTACCCGACAAGTATGTATGTTATCCTTGTCATACTAATTATCATTTTGGTTGAATTACATTCATAGATGAAACTCCTGGAACAGTCCTATTGTTGATAATGTTAAGTAAATTTTGGTTTCTAGGACTTGCTCCCGGAAGAGAGATAAAATATGTATCATAGTTTTGTGTTAAGGGCCGAAAAGATGTGATTATACAATATTTATGCCATGAATGTTTGTTTGTTTTTTTTTGGTATTTATGCCATGTGTAATGTTTGTTTTTTTGGTAGGATAACATTGTCTCTGCTGCCATGATATAATACAAAATGAACAATGGTCATTCCATAAATAAAAGCTCTAGGTGGATTTAATAGGGATCTTCCATTCCACTTTTTATAGAAGATTTCATAATCTGATTGATGCCGATGATGCATTTCACGAACCACCATTTTTATAGTTCACTAATCATAGCTGTTGACTTTTATTAAATCACTAACTTCCATTTTTATGGTTCACTATTATTGCAACGTGAAAACTCAAGCAACATGGGAAAAAAAATAGCCCTCTCACTCCCAGCTCTAAAAACCTGTTATTGCAACGTGAAACCTGTTGTTGCTTGGTAGATATAATCAATCAAGCCCCACAATTAAAATTTGCATTGGCCCGTGGCATTAAAATAATAAATTTAATCATTGTTGTTTTTCTATCAGAAGACATATTTTGTGATGCTGGTCAAGAAGAATAACATTGCTAGTTGATCGAGGGTAAAAATGACCAGCGGGAAACCCGAGTCTCACCTGAATCCTTCCCATTGTGCTGATTGGACAGGGGTTAAGCAAGTTTATTTTTAGAGTTCTAGGTTAACAAGTTTATATACGCGAGTAGTATTTCGGACGAAGGATTTCAAACGAGCCAACCTCGAATGAGCATTTTATTTTATTTTGATTTGATTTGAATCGAGCTTGTCGCGAGGAAAATTCAGATAGATTGTCCAGCCCGATTACAAGCTACTCCCTCCGTCCGGGTTCAATTGCTCGTTTGCAATTCAAAAAATTTCCGGAAATATTCGGTTCGCTTGCCTAAAGCTGCGCAGCGGTCGTCTGGAATCAGGCAGATGCAAAGCTCCCGAAGTCTCTCGTCCACGCTTTTTTTTTAAAAAAAAAAATCCACCGAGGAAGCCTCCCGTTCACACATTGCGAGCGCACGTCTGAACCTGACAGCTCTCTTACAGTGGTAGTATGGTTATTTTATTGCTACAGTAGATTTCGTGCTTCTATCCCAAACGAGCAATTAAACTCGAAAGGAGGGAGTAGATATTATTTTTTTCGTGATCGTGTCTTTTACCTGATTTTCATTAACATTAACAGAGAGAAACATGCTAGACAGTAAACGAAGCGGGGCTTTTCTTTTGCCTAGCTTGGCCTGACCAGTGCTTCAAGTCTGGAACAGGACACATACAAAGTACTTTTGCAGCAAAAAAGTGATTGCATCGGTACGTACTCCACGTCGCTGTCGTCAGAAACAAGGCGAACGGGCGAGCCGACCAACCTTGACCTCCCCGGCTTTGTTCAATTCAACATGAATCCCACGTGCCCGGCTGCCCCTTCCCTTTCCCTGCATTTGCACTGGTACATGCTCGCATGCACGGGTGCCTAGCTGGTTTCAGTTTCATTTACAAGAGAGATTACTTGGATCTGATTAATATTGTCACTGTGAGTGAAGCTAGCCTGCGCGCGGCGGCCTAATTAACAAAAGTCAACGGAGCGGTCATCACTCATCAGACAGACACAGTCAACAACTGGTGACGACGACTGGCAGCCGCCGGTCGATCGGTATATATGTAGTCAAATAACTCATGGCGCCTGGCCTTAACAAATGCTATAAGCTAGCTAGTTAGTTACGTGCTTTGGACCACCCTAGAATAGAAATTAGAACAGAGATGGCTTAACAAAATGCGTAGCTAGTTACGTTACGTGCATGTGGGTATATATATATACTGTTGAAAATAAGAGCAATTTAGCGATGTATAAATTAATTATGATAATAAGACAAAGACCAACAGCATGTAACAAAGGTATATGATTTGATACTAGCAACAGAGAGAATGCGAGAACGAACAACGGAGAGAGAATCGACATTCTTACAGTGGGATTACCGGCGAAGGAAGACATAGCAGACCTCGACTAAGATCCGGATCAGCGGCGTAGAGGGAAGAAGACGTCCAGCGAGCATCGCGACGGCGCTTTTCAAAAATCTGATACGCCGCCTACCCCGTGCACGAACACGAGGAGACGTAGGCTTCGGAGCCTGCTCTCCCGACACCGATGGCACGTCGGCGACGGGATGGGGAAGACGGCGTCAGCGCAGCACTGTGACGAGGAAGAGATGAATCTCTCGGTACTAAGGACGACGTCTCGTCCCATATTTATACACGCGTCACAGCTAAGGAAAGTAATTAGCCGCTTAATCACAGTATTACGGTAATTGACCTTCCGTTTGTGCACTTACCATAATACGAGAATAATTGCTTACCAAATGGGCCAGCGTAATTTTTTCCATGCATGCAAAAATTCGGAGTGGCAAAAGGAGGCCGCGCACCCGCAAGGGTCGAGGCGAGCGCACGCGTGTGTGGTTTTTTCTTTTCCTCTCCCCAATAGCTCCAACAAGATAAAGATAGCCTAACTATTTAAGTTGACCTCACTCCTCTTAAAGTAGCAAGATAGGACTAAAGTTCTCTACCTTTTTATATATACATGTATGTATGAGTGAGTCTTTAAAATTTATTTAAAATTATTTAACCCATGGCCCA
>CM041643.1:38980292-38996795 GCA_023333625.1 Bothriochloa decipiens
TTACCTCAATATCACATCGGGAAGGCATCCAATTCATCATGATATTCCGTCACTGTTTCTGCCAAGGGCTACGTCATCATCATGGGCTTGTTATTCGCCATTGGGACTCTGACCCAAGTGAGAGCATGCCCCAAGGAGATGTGGAACACACCAAAGAAGCCCTTGGATGTCCTCCTCCTTGGCCACCACCTTTGGATACCAGCAGGGACGTTCAAGCTAAGTTGGAGGCCCAATCCAAGTCAAATTCGAGGCCGTCTCGGGCTCCAGGAGCAGCATGCAATAAAACGGACACCCAGGTTGCATACGGACTCTGTTTTCGACGATCCACATATGGATGGAAAGATAATTTGATAAGGAAACCAATGAAAGTGGATCCACGTCAAAATTCCTTCGGGATCAACAGAAATTGTCAAAACAAGTTGACATCCAGAATCTGTCAGAGCGCTGCATCGTCATCTTTTGGGCCATTTGGGCCTTGTAATGTGTCGGGGCTGTGTATGGACGTGTGTAGGGGTCCTTGGACGCCCCTTAGGCTATATAATGAGCAGCCGCCGTCTACGTTAGGGTTTGGGTTTTGCTTTAGATTAATCTGTCTTTGAACAGTCGCCGTTATCGGTTTGTGAAACCCCACTTTGTGATCTTAATCATATATCTACAGTTTGTCCCAATATTTGAGCTGCCTACTTTCGAGTTCTTGCTTGTGTTCTTCGATTCGCAGGCAGGGATTAGCCTTCTTGGCGAGGTCAACCGGTTGGTGACACGGTTGATAATCAGAGGAGACGTGGTGCTAAGGTTGCAGGTTCGGGTCTTTATGATCTGAAGCCAGATCGGTGTGTCGTACTCCACCAAATCGTTGTTTATCTTGAACTGACGGAAGATCGGGAACCTAGTTCACATCAAGTGTTGGCCGCCACCGCCGGCGAGGGGCACGACAACGGCGGCCTGGCCGGCGACATAGAGGGGGGTGGTTGTAGGCGGCGGGCGGGGAGCCTTGGGTCGCCCCCCGTGAGGAAGACGACGCGAGGCAGGGAGTCTCGGTTGGACTGTAGTGTGTGTGGATAATGTAGGTCAACTTGTCGGCCTTAATGTCGTATTCGTTTCTAACGAGAAAATGTGCCTCCTATCCATAGGTGCGAGCACGGCCCAACAAGTCAACGGGGCCAGTCAACTCGATCGATTGTGTGACAGTGGGCAGCGGGTGATCATGGCCCTCCCTCACATGGTCCTCCCAAACGGCCCGCTCTTGCAGGATTGTTGACTGGCGATCCAAAGCCTAGTTCGATGCAGGCCTGTGCTGGGATCGTGGGCTATCAATGCGCCTAGTGTGCTGGCCCGGCTCCTGGCCTACTTCTATTCGGCGTTACTTTTGCGAAGGAAATGTTTCCTGCCCGGAAACGGAAACCGTGCGCACGTCGGACGCCCCCGTCCGAGCCGACTACGAAGCGAGCTGCCATCTATAAAAAGTAGCTTCGCTGCCCCGCCCTGTCCATCGCCGGCGACAGATTTGTTGCAGCAGCCACCGGAGTCGAAGGTAGCCTGCTACTGCTACCACCCAGGGCCAGGACTCATCGCAGTAACGTAAACAAAACTGATCCTACTATCTTGCTGCAACCTGAAACTTGCGATTCGTCGTCGTCCACCATCACCAGGCCGCGTTTCGACTATGTGGAGTTCGACCACACCATTCTGGAGCTCCAGCTGCAGACCGGGCGGGCGTTCCTGTCCCGCGCCGAGGCAAAGGCCGAGGCGGCGGGCGCGTGGGGCCACCTCGTCAGGGCGTGGGTCGACGCCTTCAGGAGAGTCGCGGAGGATGCCCAGGACGCCCTCGACGGCTACGAGCGCTGGCGCCGCGAGTCCGAGGAGTACCGTCAGGCGCAGTCGGGCGCCATGCCGGCGGCGCGCGCGCGCATGGCGCTGGTGACGTACTTGACCTGCCAGAACCCGGCCCTGGTCCGGCGCGCCGTGGCCAGGGACGTGCGGAGGGCGCGGGCGCGCGTCAAGACGGTGATCTAGGTGGTGTACAAGAGCGGCATGCTGGACGCCGCGCCGGCGCCGGATGCCTTGTTCCGGCAGACGACCTCGCTGATGTACGACGAGCCCGGGTGGATGGTGGGCCGGGACGACGACGTGGAGGCGGCGGTGGAGCTGCTGCTGGCGCAGCGCGAGCAGCGGCACGCGCAGGTGCTGGCCGTCACGGGCGCCGCGGGCGTGGGCAAGACCGCGCTCGCCAGGATGATGTTCAACGACGCCAGGGTGCGGGAGCACTTCGACCTGACCATGTGGGACTGGGTCGGCGACTGCGCCGAGGACGGCACCGCCGGGAGGTTCGGGACCAACGCCGTCCTGAGGTCCGTCGTGTCGGCGGCCACCAAAGTGGGGTGCAGCGACTTGTCCCACGACGACAGCCTGGACCTGCTGGCGCACCGGCTCAAGAGAGCCATCGGCGGGAGGAGGTTCCTGCTGGTCCTGGACGACGTGTGGAACGAGGACGAGCGCCGGTGGGAGGACAACCTGCGGCCGCTGCTGTGCCCCTGCGGCTTCGGCGCGCCGGGGAGCGTCGTCGTCGTCACGAGCCGGAGTGCGCGGGTGGGCGAGATCATGGGCACGCTCCCGTCGCACGAGGTGGCGGCGCTGGGCACGGAGGACTCGTGGAAGCTGTTCGCGAAGCACGCGTTCGGGAGTGGAGTGGAGGAGCACAGGGAGCTGGTGGACGTCGGCAGAGACATCGTGGAGCAGTGCGAGGGGCTGCCTCTCGCTCTCAGGACGTTTGGTGCCCTGGTCAGCACTAGAGCTGGGACTTGGGCCGGGCCGGGCTGGCACGGCACGGCACTCTCGTGCTTCGTGCCGCTTCGGATCGTGTCGTCTAGGCACGGAAAGCACGTCCGGCCGTGCCGATATGGCACGGTAAAAATTTTCTTCGGCCTAAGCACGGCTCGTGGCACGTCGGCACGCCTTCGGATCGTGCCGGCCCAAGCACAGCCCTCAACTGTTAGTTTTGATTATCTCCAATTATTACGAAGACATATAGCATGTATGCATCATTTTAATGAAAGTTTTAGTAATTTTCATAATCTATTTAAGAATTAGACGATAGATAGTAGAGTAAATGCTAGAAAATCACATCATAAAGTTGTAGAAGTGCATACATGCCGCTTTTGTGTCGTGCCGGCCCAAGCACGGCCCAAAATGCGGGTTGAGCCGTGCCATGTAGCCCGCCGTGCCAAGATTCTAGACACGACACGGCCCTCATGTTCATGTCGTGCCGACACGGCCTAAAATATTTCGTGACGTGCCGTGCTTCGGATCGTGCCATGACCCATCCTCAAATGGCACGGTCCAAGTCCTCTAGTCAGCACCAGAGAACATCCTTGGCAGTGGCGCGACGTCCGAGACTCCCCCTCGTCGTTCGTCAGTTCAGTATCTTATCAGGGCCGGCGGTGTTTAAAGCGCATGCTCGGGTTTAAAAGGGATGCATAGAGAAATACAGATCATAAGATCGAGTAGATGTATGCTCAACCGCATGCTCGCTAGCTAGTTTTCAAGAGCTAAAATGTTAGGGGCCCAGCTAGCCTATCCTTTTTAGGGAAAAAATTTAGTCGAATCCTGAGATAATCATGTTTTCTGGGAAAGGGGAATACTTCTGCGTAGGAAAAGAAGAATCTTCTTGATTGGATATTGTGCCACGAACAGAATTTCCATTTTTCTATCAACATTCTACTATGATATGAATGAGGCTTAAAAAAAATTGTGAGTGCCGTCCCCTTTAAAACACCAGATTATTTCTGTGTATTGTTGTTGTGCATTCCAGGGACGGGGCCAGGAGTTATGTTACCCGTGGGGTGGGGTCCGCTGGTTTCCAAGCCGCCGACGCACGCAAAAACCCGCAAAATTTCCGGCGAAATGCACGCGAGGAAGGGGAGCAACCGGCGAAACAAACTAGGTCTCCCAATATCTCTACGGCAACAGACACACATTGACAATTATATAGCATTTCTCATTATCCACAAAATTTCAGACCAACTGCACCTTAGAACTTGTAAGTACCGCTAGCAAGATTGTCAAAAACACTGCACATTTAAAACTCGCTGTATGTTTACCACTAGAAAAATTGTCAAGAAACAGTTTTAACCAGCGTACCTACGTACCGAACATGCTGCCGCAAATACAATTATCTCAGGAAAGTTACAACACGGGCACCTAATCATGAAAACGCCCAAACGAGTTTTGGTTCTGTTTTTTCCAAGTTAGCAATAAATATTGCAGATTTGCAGCGAATAGTGGCTACACGACCCTGCTACCCAATTCTTCAAGGCTGGTCCCCGACTGCGACTCTGACTGTACCCTCTGCCGAACCTGGTCCACCAAAAATTGCAAGTAGTCCTAACAGAAGAAGAAAGTTTAGCATTAGCAAGGTTAACATCAGAAACCAGACAGGGTCATTATAAATTGATTGTGCAACTGAATCAGTGTGGGAAGCATACATCTGTAAGCTCTTGATCACTGGCAAGCTCTTCGATCATTCCCTGAATGCTGCCATCTTCACCATAGGCCTGAGAAGCAGTTTCAAGGACAGAGCTGAAGATATTCTCTGGAGATTCATGTTGTTCAATGCTTTGAAGAGCTTGACGAAGATCAATCTGGCCATGGAATACAAAAAAGTGAATACCCGAAATACAGACTCGATGGCCTAACTAAAATTCATACAGGAAGAGTTAAAGTAGTAATAATTTTCCCTAGTGCCATATTAGCCTTTCTCGACCATTAACATCCAATAGTGTAAAAGCATCCATGGAAAGTAATACTGACCAGAGAGGGTTTGCATAACTGAGCAGAACAATGAACATCCATACAGCAGAAAAATGTAAACCACTCACTCATACAGTATTTGCTCTCTAAATCAAACACACAGCACAGGTAGCATATACATTACAAATGCAAATACAAGCGATTACTACTACAAAGAATAGCTTACCTGACAGCTGCTAGCTGGTACATTTCCTTCTCCACTGTCAATGCGCTGAGGACCTGACCTAGATTGTCTACTATTTGCACTGGCAGAACGCCCCCCTGCACCACCAAGAGCCTGGGATACAATAGGCATCATTTGCTGCAACATTCTAGACAAATCCATGCCACCTTGCCCCCTGCCTGAACCAAGCATGGCCCCAAGGTCTTGCTCATCCACATTCTGCACAATACTGCTTATCGTATCCACAACAGCAGGGCTCTGTAATCCTTCCATCACGCTCCTCAAATCAGCACTTGAGCCCCCTGCTTGTGTTGCAACATTTGACAATATGTTGCCAAAAACTGGGTTGTTGAGCATACCAGATATCATGCTGCCAATATCAGGTTGTACACCACCCTGTCTTCTTGGAGTAACTTCAGTAGGCTGTGGCACAGAGGATGGAGGACCAGAGGCGGGGGCGTTGCTTCTGCTAGCATTAATATTGCTAGCACTAGTATTTCGGGAAGCAAAACCTTCCAGAAACTGCTGGGCCACAGAAATAGGATCTTGGTTTCGACTGACTGATGATGAATCCCTACCAGGATCAGTTGCGCTCCCAGACGGCTTTACTGCTCTGCTACGTTTCTACAGGTGTTGTTAAAAGAAGCGATTAAACAATAGAAACCAAACTCCAAACATGATAGAATCAAACAATAGTAAAGTACAACAAACTCCAAATATGT
This sequence comes from Bothriochloa decipiens, assembly GCA_023333625.1. NCBI lineage: Eukaryota > Viridiplantae > Streptophyta > Magnoliopsida > Poales > Poaceae > Bothriochloa > Bothriochloa decipiens. Next base: position 38,985,984 of record CM041643.1, read on the forward strand.
GACCTGACAAATAGAATAAACACAAAATGAAGACCAAACAACAGAATCCTGATAGACTAATAATCTACACTCAAAAGTCACTAATTAATACCTTCGGAATCAGACCTCCGCCAAGACCTAATGGTTCAGCACTGCCACTTGCAGAAGGCTCAGTGGGCTTTGAACCTACTTCATCCGAGGATTTGTTCTGCGCAGAATTTTCTACTGATGTGTTCGAAGGAGCATCTTGAGTATTGGTGGCTGTGGCATCTCCTGATAAGTCAGCTGTATTCGCACAAGTATCTCCCAATTGTGGATGCTGTTGTTCAAGACTGGGAACACTTAAAGCACTCCTGCCTTGAGATGGCAAACTGGAACCAAAAGTACCTAACAACAGTAATAATGAATATCATTAAGAGGCCTACAAAAAGAACTCGTAACACCAAATTTGAAAGACCTGGTTCAGTCACATGATGTTGCGCCTTTTAAGTTCTGACCTGAGGGATCATTTTGCGGCGGTGTAGTGGCTGGTATTGAAGCACTCAGAACATCAGTTCTGCTGTCTGTGGTCGGGTGAAATCCCTGATCTGCTGCACTTTGTGTAGATAAAGAAACCTGGCTTGGTGCATTTGTGGCCAATGCATTGGCTATTTGTGTCACTATAGGAGGAACATCAGAAACACCACCAACAGAAGCTTGTGGAACAGCAGATGTTGAACTCCCTTGAGCTTCATTGCCCACTGCTGTTTGAGAACCTTGAGAGGACTGATTAGGCACTGCAACTTGACCCCTCACTTGAACAGGCAGGATAACACTAAAGACATGGTTTGGAGCCTCGGCAGAGGACCGTGCTGGAATAGCAGCAACAACTGTTCTGGTTGGCAATCCACGTGTTGCAGCTGGGTGACATGGCGGGTTACCTCCTTGAATTCTTGCCGCATCTTGGTGGTTCCCATTGATGGCTCCTTCAGAAGTGGTGGTAGTAGCAGCAGCTGATGGACCTAAGTTAGGGAATGAGAAAAGAAATATTATTTAGGGGAAGCCAGCTAGAAACAAAGGTAGAAGAATCAAAGATCTTGTTAGTAAAATAATATAAACTCCCATGTGCAAATGAACTTCAGGATATTCCAAAAGATACTCAAGAATAGAGTATTTAATCGAGCAAGTACAATGATGACACACATCAAACCTGAAAGATGCTGCTCCTATTAATTTGAAATATAAGTATTCTATACACTTTTGTCCAATCATGCCAGCACATCAGTCACATAAGGTTCATGAGGCATCCACAATTCATGATATTAGAATTAGAATAGCAATATGAGACGCAAATATCTGGCATCTCAAAAAAATTATAATAACTTAGTACAATTAAGAAATAAAAGTAGTTTAACAATGCTGTAAAGACACAATTGGATTTTATAAATAATTTATGCCTATCTAACGATCCAATACAGAAACAATTTCAGAGGACCTCTGGTTCAAAACCCTAACAAGAGGGAACCAGTAGTTGAAAGGCATTGAAATGTGACCTTACCGCTACTTGGGACATTCGTACGTCGTAAAGAATCACCGAAACCAGATGACCGAGAAGGATCAACAATACCAAAAGCACCAGAAATTCCACTCAGAACTGGTATATTAGAGACACCAAAAGGGTGTGTGTTTTGATAAGATGGCTGCACAGAGAAAACATGTTGATGAGATTATAGCACTCTTGACCATCAGAACTAACATGAAAAAGGTGTAGCAATTATCACCTGAACCATGATTGGGTTTGGTCCAGTGGAGTTTATATAAGCAGCAGGCCCAGAATTTACAAAAGCCTCAGACTGCAGAATTAAAAGATTTCAATATGGTGATGACACATACAAAGTTAGTTACAAAACATGAAGGAAAAACAAATGATGCATACAGGAGATAGCCCTGTGCGGAGCATCATCATAGTCCGACCAAGCTCAAAAAACATAGCACCCAAATGTTGCATCGAAATTCCTAGCTGAACAGATTCAGTTTGGATCTCACGACGAAGAGATGCATCTGCAGTCCCACCATCTTGCCGAATACGTTGTGCAATGTGCTGAAACAGAAAATTATTAGGTACATAAAAGTCACAGATGTTTTCAATGAAATTTATGCATCCATAAATTCAGGAGTTCCTTGACTAGCAACTTGAAGAAATGAAGACATACAAAGAAAAGTTTGCATCTATTGATTCATAAATCCAAAGTATTGGGAAGTGTGTTAATGTGTTAAAAACTGAACCATACAGCTCAACAGCAACTTTGCATCCAAGAAGGGAAAAAGCTAACATGTAGAAAAAGAGGCCTTCATGACTTGGTAGAAAAGGAGGCCTCCATGCAGGCATTATAAATAACAAACAGTGAGCTGACGTTATATATTATAAAATCTGCTTGCGGATTGATAATTCACCTTGGAGTCAGAAGCCCAGAACATAATTTATGCCCTGACTATACACCAGGGTTGCTATTTAAGGGTGGTCAAAAATTCACTAGTCCTTCAGTTTATCTTATCACTTATCAGAATTGCACAAAAGATGACAACCCATAATGAGATGAACATGGTACTAAATGTGTTTATAGTGACCACCAGAATAGAACTGGAAAATTTAGCAGAACATAACCAGGAGATGAACAAGATATCACTCTCAAAGAGTCAAGGGTAAATGGTACAGACCATAACCACAGAAGATAAGTAACATACCGAAAGAGCAGAAGCTGCACTGCCGCCAAGAAGTTGTTGGGCTCTCTCAATAACTGAAGCCAAAACATCAGGACTTGGATATCTCAGGTTGACATTAGCATCATCCACTGTGGGTTGCTGTTGGCTTTCTGAATCCCTGGATGGTGGAGCACCTTCATTTATAGGATAAAATGAATATAAAAGTCTTTGGTTGCAAGCAATGGATGAACCAACTATAAGACAAAATAGTACCATTATTCTGTAATACTCGGTCAATGCGATCCATGTACTCCGAAAGAGTTGTCAAAGAATCTGGAATAATCTGTTACCATTGGTTAAAGTTAAGATAATGCTGTACAAACTGAAATACAGGAGGAAAAGCCAAAAAAACATAAAATATCTACCATGTTGCGAGGAATAGATCCTGGTGGCTGAAGTTGTGTTACTTGTATTTGATGATTTAGAACTTGCGCTGGGTTCATTGGCTGAGTTCTTCCGGGCACATTATTGGGTCCTTCTGACGCAGTAGTCAAAGGAACCTGATAAAGCATCCATAAAACGATTAACTCTTAGGTCCCAGGTACCCCCTCTAGATCTTGACAAGAACTGCCATGTTACCGAAAATGCCGTGTTAGTGACACCACCAGACATTGCAACACCTAAGGAACCCAGAAGATCTCGAACACTCTGCAAATAGAAGAATTAGATGGCATGTACCATATGGCCAGTCAATTAATTGGTATTTATTTCAACAACATACAAATGTTAGAAGTCATGGAGAAAGAGCCATGCGATCAGATAACTTCATGGAGAAAGAATCAACAATGACAGAAGCATACCCTCGAAATATCATCCAACAATCCTGCATTTCCAGTAACGTTTACTGCACAGAAAAGAAAAGTATAAAATATTTTTTCAGGTCCATGTCTTCAAGTAATAACTAATAACATAAGCACTGGCTAGGATCAATAAAAGTTAGCTATGCACAATTTTTGCAGCCCTTAGGTTGAAAGGGCAAAGTCTATTTAATTTTCTAATGATGGCTATGCACAATAAGGTGGCAAGTAGGCAACAAATCATGGAAGCATATTATACAGATACATTTGGTTATTCAGGATTGATCATGCAGCCACCTGTCACAAAAATGACAGTGTTGACTTACCATTAGCATGTGTATTTCCTTCAGAAGCCCCAGAAGAATTCTGGCCCTCTGCTGCACGCCGAGCGACCAGATGCAATGTAAATCCATCCTCCAAATCTTGTGGTCGTTAAGGATACAGGTGACAGAATTTGGATGGAGAGAAACAAACACATTGGGAATTTAAATGACACAACACAGCATTTTATTAAAAGCATAAAGGTGCGTTTTTTTTAAAATGACAATTTTGAATAGAAATTAATGTGAAGTTCCTTTGGAAAATGGCATATCCAGCCACCTACTGATGGAAACCATTAATCTAGCACAGCCACCATAACGTATAGGGCTGCATGTGATATTGTAACATTAACTGAAAATCCACTTAGAAAAGGAATTAAAACCAATTATGGACCAACTTAAAAGAAATTTTCTTCTGATTCTCGAAGTCATCAAGTTGCCATGACCTATACAGTGCAGGAATACAAATTATGTCATCACTAACTGAACACGGAACATAATTAAGGAATTCGGGGCAAAAGAAGGTAACAAGGAAATTGGCAATCAAATACTCCCTCTGTCCAAGTTCCATAGGCGTACAAGTAATTTTCATCCAGACCAAAGGGATCCTTACTAACCCCCCTTAATCAGTTTATTCTCGGCAGCACAAAAAAAAATCGGTTTCACCACTGCATGCTGCCTGCCACACGTGAGGAACAAGAGCATCGGATGCATTTATTACTCTGTGCAAGAAAACTGTGTCCAACAGCTCATGCGCCCGTAAATTTTGGAAACGTTTACAGACATAATGCATCTCTCAAACTTGGACAGAGGGAGTATTATTACACAGTATGACTCACGGAAAGGATAAGCGAAACAAAGATGCAGATGGATAAAGTACACACTTCATAACCATGACACAAGATGCAGAAACAGAAAGGATACGGTATTCCGATAGCAGGTGATCATCCTTCAAGACTCTTCCTCTAAAAATCAAGCGCTGCTGATCCAACGGAACCCCAGTCACTACAACAACCTTCTCTTTTAACACGGAAACAGGTGCCTAAAAATGAGGCGGTTAGCACATAGCTCTTCGGAAGCATTGCATAACACACATATTAACATTTGCACCACCTAACGGCTAACGCTAACTGAAAGGATCACAAATCAACACAGCCATGGATAGAGTTTCTAGCACTCCACGCAGAGTTCATTCAGTTCAGCAGCAAATAAGCAGACAGATACAGACCGAAAATGCGAAAGCGGCGGGAGAGTTCTCACATTCTTCTCCACGCGAAGTTTGTGGACCTGTGAATCCAGGGTCTTGATGTTGATCTCGATGGTGGACTCTGGGTCATCCGCAGGTCTCACAGTCGAGCTGCTGGCCTCATGGGAAGCATCATCAGCCATCCTGCACAAGCAAAACAATCAATACGCAGATCAGGCGCCACAACCCCCACACACAGATAACCCAAATGCTTATCCGACAAGCTCTCGTACCTTTCAGTAGGTTTCCAGTTCCTTCCCCTTCCTTCGACCTCAACCTGATCGCAACACGGAAGAGTGGATTCGAGAAGATTATCAGGGTGCCCCGCGGCAGCGAACACAAAACCTAACCCCAACGGAAGGAATCCAATGGAAAGGATGCAAGATTTGGATTCCACCGCCCAGCCCAGGGGGCGCAGTGAGGAGCCGCCCCTGCAACTCCAAAAGGTCTCCGACGACCACCCGCCGGAGCAAGCTAGGGTACTCACCGTGAGGAGGAGGGGTCGATCTGAGTCCGGATTGGGAGATGGGCGGCGGGGCGGCGCACAGGAACGCGACTCGTCTCGACGAGAGAGGACTTGGGCGGTGTCCAGAGACTAGACTGCGACTGCGACTTGTGAGGGAAAGGAGGATCAGCGAGTATTTGGGCTTTGGGGCTCTTGGGGAGCGCGTGTGTCTGCAACCTTCTGGAAACTTCTGCAATCGACGGCTGACCTGGGTTCGGGCGGCTGGAGTCGACGCCGATACTCGCCGTGTTGTGCTGCCACGGATAATAAAAAAAAATCCTCGCAAAAAGAAGATAATAAACTAAAAATACTAGCAAATATGTCCGTACGTTGCAACGGAAATTATAACTTATGTCATTTATTCTAGTACACTTTAAAATCATATAGCGTACGTTGGTTGGACATATGCTATCTAACTCACATGAATATAAATCATGAGTATAGACGGCTATGTCTATGGCTAGCGGCGTCATATGTTCATTTTACAGTGTGCGGTGGTAGCAGTTGCCCTCAACAGCGATGCTAAGGCCAGTGGCGGCTCCCGTTCATTTGGCCTTGTGTGCCTCGCTAACGCCATCATGGCCTTCCACGTCTAGTCCAACGCGAACGAGGTCCTCGCAGCGTCAGCTAGCCAAGCTCGCCGCCTTCCCTAGACAAGTGGACCTGGTGGCAGTGCAGACTGCGGAAGCCGGGACGCGGAGTCTTGATCTGATTTTCACTTGGATCAATTCGTGCTAGCCAAGCTCGCCGCCTTGCCTGCATAGGCGGACATTGATGGCGGCATTGAGGCACGTCGCGGGCACTTTGGGCGACCTGAAGGCTTGATCTGATTTCCAAATCGATCGATTTGTGTATGGGTGGATTAGTTTGATTTTATAAGCTATTTGTGTTTTCGAAGCTATTTTCATTTGAGCTTAGATTTGATAGAAGACCATCCATAATGATAAGTGTCAAAGTTGAACGACAACAACACAGTTAATTCTCATTCATGTCAAGTTTTTTTACTATTTTTTTATCTTTGCTGTTGCGTACTATTCTTGTTGAATTTAGATTTACTTTTACTCGATCTTCACCGTCCGAATAGAAGTTAGGATGCTATAATTAAATAATTCTAATTCTAAACGGACTCTAAACGCAAACGGAAGAAGAGGCAAAAAATTAAATATAATCCTAATTCTGTACAGACTGGACGTAGAGGAGAGGAAGCTACCGTCACCGATCCAAATACGGAGGTGAAAGAAAATTGGGTGGAGAAATTTTCGCTTTTTATAGATAGATATAGATAATAATTTAGGTACTGTTTCGTTTGAGCCCAGCCTATTATTTTGAATCATATGAGCTGCTTAATATCTGGCTCAAAATAGAATTCTCCGTTAAAAGAGTTTATAGAGCTATTTGTTTTCTCGCATGCCCCAGCTTACACCGGTCAAAGTGCTGCCAAGCAAATACCTTGTCGGGATACATGCAGCATGACCGAGCAGAGAAGCTGATTGGTTGTTTGGGCGCACGAGCTGGCCTTGCACCGCTACTCCCTGCTCATACATCTCGTGCGCTCGCGCCGATCTGACTCAGCAGCTCATACATCTCGTGCGCTCGCGCCGATCTGACTCAGCAGAAACGGCTAAAAATCGCACATGGAGAGCCTGGTAGGGCTAGAACTAGGCAAACAAGCAGCCTTGGACTATCGTGGCATAAAAAAATATCACACGCCCAAAGCTAGAGTGAGTGTTCTCAGTATATCCAAAATGGTATTGTATTTCGCAAGTCCAGAAGTTTAAAATGTATAACCAAAATTGAGTCTACTAAATCTATGGTTTTAAAGATATCAAATGTCAAAACCAACAACCATAGAGCTATTAAGATATTTATAACAAAACAGATATCATGCTCTTTACAAAGGTAGCCACGTAGGATATAGTGAATGAATGAATGATATAGATAATCTATCCAAGATAGCTATAGCAAGAAACTAAAACTACTATGGTTCTCTATGTTAATATTTTTTTAGTTCAACTGCTCTTCCTTTGTCCCTTATCACATCGCTTCAACTACACATTGTCAATTTTCGTCCATCTCGTATCGGCAGGCTGTTTCGCGCATTACTCGTCTCATGGTCAAAGGTATTACTTCCTCTAACTCTATTTTACTCGCACCTATAGGCATGGCCTTAGTTTGTCACATCACCATCCAATCATCTATTGGGACTAGTCCTCTCCATGTCGGTGGATGTAGATCACTGCCTCATGTCCAACGACTCACCTGAAACTAGTGCATAAGCAATGCCCTTTTGTGTCAGTGGCTGCTTCATCCCACTAATCATGCGACAAACTTCATCATGCCTGAGATCCACCCTCATTGTTGTGTTGTTGAGCTCTACCTACTGTCGAGCCTACATCAATTTCACACGATGGTTGATGAGCTGTTCCTCGATCTCTCTAGCGAAAATAGTAGGATTCTGGACCTACATTACACCCTTTAGCCCCCTTCAAGAACACATAGCCATCCATGTTAATTGGAATTTCTCAATTTGATGGTTCAAACATTTTCAGTTGTAGAAAATGGTTTTGCTAAATAAAAGTTAAAATAGAATTTATAAAGCTGTGTGTTCGGCTTCCAGTATTGTAGCTTATTTGTATCCAGGGGACATTTAACGTCTCTCTGCTAGCACTGTACAATGCTTTTTCTTTTCAAAAAGTTGCAGCGAACAGGACATATGCAATTATATCCATGAAAAAGGAAAATAATGGTTGAAATTTGGTCTGGCACAAATCATATGAGCAAACACAATAATCCACTCATGTATCGAGGATGAACCTTAAATGGAATTTGTAGAGCTATACAATGTTAGGAAGGACACATGCAGTTAACCGTATAGAAGAAAAACGACGGTTGAAATTTGTTAAGTCTCACACAAGTCATATGAGCAAACACAATAATCCACACATGCATCGAGGATGAACCAACATAGAAGCTAGCATTAGCAGCTGGATTCATAAACAAAATGGAACAGTGAATTGATTCATACAAAAGGACATCATCGAAATGATTAAATGTGGGAGAGTGGATGCTTCACCTTGGAAAGATATTGTGGAGCAAAAAGGGAAAAAAAATGCAAGCAAAAAAGACGCAATTGATTGCCAAGCAAGAAGAGAAAGGATTTAAAGAAAATAAAAAGAATGATTTAACCAAACATGAATTTGCTCTGCGTATGATGCAATTGCAGGAAGGGCGGCCCTGATGCAAGCGGTAGAGCTTTACCGTCTGTGACCAAGAGGTCCAGGGTTCAAGCCCCAGCCTCTGCACATTTGTACAGGGATGGCTGCTGGCTATTTTTCCTTCCCCAGACCTCGCAGTGCGGGAGCCTACGGCACTGGATACGCCCTTTTTATGATGCAATTGCAGCCATAGAATAGAACAATCTTTACTAGACGAATTTTGTGCCATGGGCTCTGGCCCCTAATCGAGCCACGTCGCAGCCCGTCATCAAGCCACGTTGCCTCGTATTCCCAGCCCGTCATTGAAGACCTGGGCTCGGCCCTTCGCGAGTCGTCTTCCCCGCGCCTCCCGACTGCTGCCGCCGCCGCCCCCACTCGGCCACTCCCCAATAGGAAAAACAGCCGCTGAACTGGTGCGACGCGACACGCGAGCGCGGCCAGTGAGCCAGGCAAGGGCGGCGCAACAACCCAACGACGTGCCAACCCACCACTTCCCTGCTCGCAGCTGCAGAAAATTGCTGCCTCCCTGTTTGTAGCGACAGCCGCGGAGGCGAGCATCGCTCCCGCCGTGATTGGCGTCTGCTTCGAAGGGCAAGGGTAGCGCGTGGGCGAACGCATTGGAGACACCACCGAGAGGGTTCTAGGAGGCCGAAGATTCCAGCAACTGGGGAACCGGGCCAAAGATTGATGTGCGCGCGGCGAGGCGGCACTCCAAAAGCGGGCCAAACGGATAAGCCTCAGAACTTAGATGGTCCCAGGTGCCTGACCTATTCCCACCGCCACCGGCCACATCCAGCATAGCAGCGATCTTACCACGGTCCCAAGTCTAGCAGCAACCTCCAATACACTAACATCACAACTTTCTGTTACCTTGGTTATTGACAGTCTTCATCTGATAGTACTGAGGGACTCGTTGCACAGTGGCCGCAATGCCATGATCGTCCACACTGCCTCCTAGAATTTCACTCTGCAGATATTCTACAGTTGAGCACTACCCATTTAGCTGTAACTTGTTAGATCCTGGTTTTTCAAGTCAAGGAATTCTATGATTAACGACAGGAATGAATCATTGTGGTATTCTCTTATGGCCTTAGCAAGTACCAAGGTTAACTGCTTACATGTTTGATAAAATGCTTCAATCCCATAATCTATGAACTAAGGCTGAGCAAAGCTGCTCTATGCCACAACTATGATTTGAGCATCTACAAATGACTTCTATCCAAATGTTGCTACATGCACTTGTCTTGGAAAAGATTTATTTTTGAGTTTCCACTCAATTTGAGCTTCGGGAATAAATCACTGGTAAGTTGCATATGTGCATAGTCTCAGTCCATTGCATAGTATTTAATTTTCCTTTTGAACTTGCATAGTATTTAGTTAACACGTACCTGATGATGTTGCCAAATTAGTTTAATATCAGTTCATTTATTTAACTGAATCAAATGAAGGGATTCAATATAGTGTTCATTCCTTTAGGGAGAAGGATCCTATATGTTTTAGTGGTCAAATGAGAAACATGGAAAGAGAGGTACTTCCATGTATCTTTACTTGGAATTATTCATAGATTTAACCAAAAGCCTCAATAGTGACTACATGTTACTTCATCATGTTTCAGTCCCTGGTGTGCTTGCATCCATCCAAAGCTACAAGGCATTCATCTTTATATAGCTAAACGTTGGTGGTGCATATAAGGAAAATCCAATCCATTAGACAATACCATTGTGCTTTCATGTTTGATTATGTATAGCCATCATCATATTCAACCGTATATACATAGATTGAGACAGTGCCATGTCCCAATGCCCTTCCCTACTGGTAGCTTCTGTATCTCTAAGTTAGAAGTAAAACTGTTGCGAAGTTCCACTTACAAAAATAAAGTCAATTGCATATTTAGCTTTTGGAATGAACTAATTTCCTATATTTTGATGGAATAATAGCTACAATTCCAGCAGCCGAGTATAAATGAAACGACCTTGATTTCCGCGAAGGGAAATCCACAGTGTCGGAG
>CM041643.1:39011279-39026259 GCA_023333625.1 Bothriochloa decipiens
AGCCTTGTATCCCAAACCAAAGTATTATTTGATGTGCTAGAAGCAGAAAAATAGGTGCCACAGTTGCTAAATGAAACAGATGTAACCTGTTGAGAAGCAACATATTTATTATCAGTTCTCAGAGAAGAAATATGTTAGTAACTAAGAGATCGATAAGAAAGAAGCAATGAAAAAAATTTCCACATTATCAATTCAAACTATACAGCCCTTAATTCCAACTTCTATGCAACAATACCTCACAACCAGATCCCACTGACAAGTGGCTAATTGCAGAACAAGTACGGATGTCAAATAAGCCAATAGTCCCATCACCAGAACCTGCATATTGAAAGTAAAGACAAAAATACAGTTCATCATCGCTGCAATAGGGGAGATCCCATGTGACGGAAAGGATAAGTAACCTGTAATGAGAGTGTCGCCAGCAGGGTTGACTTTAAGGGAAGTAATGTACTGTGACAAAAATATGTTAGTGTTCCATTAACCTCTAAAAGTCATACATACATAGAAACAAAAGGAGAAGGTACATACAGAGTCACTTGCAGAGAAAGATAAATAAGACTCTGGAGAATCAATATCCCATAATTGTACCACAGCTGAGCCACCATAGTCACAATCACTTCCACATGCCAGATGATTCTCACTATAGAATTCCATTGTATCAACAGAGGGATAGATCATATCCTGAGACCTACATTAACAAAGATTTACAGGGTTTGAGTCTGGTTTAACAGTTTCAGCATATTGCGATTTTGCACTTTAATCATTTCTATTTTTCCTCTCTAGAAGCTCAGGCCACATAAAGCACTTTTGTCCTCAACTTAGGAAAATTTCCTCTGAAAAATGCACCCATATAGTTTCTACTTTCTATATAACTGTATCAACATTTTTTTTTAATCTTTTTCCCTCAAAAACACAGGAGAGGTGTTTATCTTTGTATTAAAGAGAGAATAAGGAAACTGTCCCTCACAAAGCAACCATTCTATCTCAATTAGGGGATGAGTGGGTTGCAGGAAAAGAAAACGAAAGAAAGGGTAACAAGCATCAACATTCTTTTTAATAATTGCACAGTGGGGGCCTCCCCTACTGTATTTCCCCTCAAAAAACAGGCATCAACATTCAAAATAGAGTGAAAAGCATCGTGGATCTCAACTTTTCCTATATTCTCATCTGGGTCCATGAACTCTCAGTGACCATCTGGGTCCTTTTAACTTCTCAAATGGTTCATTCAAAGGGAGAATAACTAAATACTGCTGTAAACGTTAATTAAAAATTTATATGCAACAATTTTAAAAAGTCATGATACGAAACTTGTGAACTAAAGGGCAGAACAAGTACATATACGGAGAAAAAAAATAAAACAAAATGGGATGGACAAGAACAAATTCACATGTTACCTCAAGTTCGAATTTAGATCAGAAGCAAGTTCACCTCTTAAAGCATTCCATAGTAGAAGCTTCCCATCACCTTTTGCTCCACTAGTGACAACAAGACCTGTCAATGTACACCATGTTGGGATCAAAATAATAAAGAAAGATGGAATAAAAAATAGAGATGATTATGATTCATTTAAGAGAAGAAACATAATGCAAACAAATAAACCAGTAGAGCTAACACCCCACAGAAAGTTATCCCCATTATCTGCAGTTAACATATCCTTATCTTCCATGGATGTTGCATGCATAAAAGGGGCGTACCCAGTGCCATAGGCTCCCGCACTGTCTAGGGAAGAAAAATAGCCAACAGCCATCCCTGCACAAATGTGCAGAGGCTGGGGCTTGAACCCTGGACCTCTTGGTCACAGACGGTAAAGCTCTACCGCTTGCACCAGGGCCGCCCTTCATGTTGCATGCATCACCCAACAAAAAAAACCACTATTCTAGTGACATCAGAACAAAAAATTGACAGAACACGCTATGGTACATAGGAGTCAAATCAGCATAAAACAGAAACAGATGTAATGTTGCTGTATTTTCTTTCCCATGGAAAATCGACCAGCTCAGCATCAATTGTCTAAGAAAACAATCAACATACAAGAAAAAAAAAAAGGAGAGAGCTATTAACTAAACAAAATGTAAATAAGACATACAAGATGTAGGAGTTTGTGGGAGAAAGAGATAAGGTTTATGAAAAGCAAACATACAGGATTGCCATTTATTCACTGCCATAGCATTTATTTTCTGAGTATGCCCCACTGAATTTTGGTCATCACCACCCAGCGTATAGAGGCAAGAGCCGGTAATGCAGTCCCATACCTATTCTCCAGTACATGAAGAGAAGCAATGAACAGTTTTATTCTCACATCAGTTGCAGGGATCAGGAAGGAACAAAATCTAGTTACCTTTAATAAATTAGAAGCACAAGACACTACACTTGCTCCTTTGACTGCAAATGCGATAGACTGGATCTGTGAACAATAAGTAGAACTAAGTAACAGCACTAGTCAACATGGTAAAAGCAAGCGTGAGAATGTCAAAACTCTATAACCAAAGAAGAATAAAATCCAAAAATAAAATATTCTCATACAATATGAAATTCAGATTGGTTTGCACTTGAACAACATTTATCTGGTTGTATCACATCCACAAACCCGATATGCTTATGAAACAGTCAGTTTCTCTTATTGTACAGGGCACGTTTAGAAGTAATGTAACAAAGAATTGAGGATGAAGCACGAAATGCAAATATTACAAGTGAAAGGTTCAAGCATGTCATATAGACATGACCATTTTTATCATTATTTTCAAGGTTCCAGTCTTAACTCGTGAGCTTTTGTCCAGATATAGGAAGCGGTACTATAATACAAGCAACAAAAGGAAAGGGATGAAAAGGTATGGATGCACTAGCTCAGAATATACAGAATGTGTAAATGCGACAAGAAAACTTATTTGGCATACCTTGGTATTATGGCCTCTAAGCTGAATTGCCCTTCCAGAAAGAAGATTGAAAAGCAGTAGTTCATTGGGTGCCTGGATTGATGAAATATTAAATAAGCCAAGAGAATAAGGGGCACACCCAATAATCAAAGCTCCCATATAAGCTAAAATATTCAAATAATTTAAAATAAGGATAACAAAATATGATTAAGAACAAAGATAAAGGTACTTTAAGACAGTACAATAGTGATTTTTATAGTATAAGAAATACAATGTATTCTTGAAGAGTAAATGAAACATGAATCATAAATGGCACTAACCTCATTAGAGCTAGAAACAAGCTGAGGCAACCCTTCTGGATGAAATTTTACATCAAGAACTTTGCGGATACCTTGCTGAGGAAGAGCAACATTAATAAAAATTAGATAGGAATGTGTAGATATTGGCCTTAACGAAGCTCCGCCCCTGATAGATACAACAAAATAAGACAAAATAACCTTATTGTCCAAGCAAATTGGGCAGGCTAGAGATGACAACCAAATTGAGCCACCAGCAAGAAGGAAAAAAATTATTGACATGCTCCTAGTTGAAGAATTTTTAACGAAAAGAATTTAGATAAAATAGTTATGATTTCCTGTTGGACCATCTGGTGTCAAACAATACCTTCATTTTTTAATATGGAGTGATTTCTTTAGCTAGATTCCAGTTAAAAAAGGATTTGGCTCTAAACTTTTTTTTCCTTGAACACATAGGAGAGCTGTGTATCTTTATATTAAGCAGAAAAAGGGGGCAAGAACCCTTACAAAAACACACACCCTCGTTTGTTAGACTACATGCCCTTTCCCGACAACAAACACAACCATGACCTGATTTGGCTCTAATCTTGCATACTTCAAGGTTATTGTTAGAACAATGTCTATTTGATTTCCAATAGTATTACAGTCTTTTTAAAGTTTACTACCAATGTATACACATTTAGTTTTTGAAAAAATAAAAAATTCCTGTAGGGGTCTCCCTGTTGTTCTATTAAAAGAAAGAAGTAATGTTCCTATGTGAGACTTATGGCCTTACTACATCAATGCATGTAAACAGTCAGGCTACCGGAACTAGGGGTCACTGTCAATACAGCAAACTAATAACCATGGAGGTCACCAGACTGTTTAATACACAAGCTAATCATTTTCAACACAGGGAATCAAATTTAGTTTTTTTTTTATTTACAAGCAGAAACAAGCATGCACTTAATAAAAAAGATGTACACCAGAAGAATGCTTAATATTTGCACAAGAGAAAGCAGTCACAGCAAAGTGTTAGATATCAGAGATTAAAACTTCCACAAAAGTACACTGCCAAATGCATAAGAGATCATTACCCTGCCATGGGGCTGAGCAGAAGGAGCACTTGACGTATAAGCACATGAAGTTGGACACCAAGATAAGTAACTTTTTTTCACAACATGTACAGCAGGCCCTTCAAACTGGACTGCGGGTGAATTCCATCCTAATTAAAAATGAAGAATAACTCGTTATGATTTTAGGAAAATGAACAAAAGGTAGACACAACTTTGAAAGGAAAAAACAACTGAGCAATAATCTTTTCAGAACAAAACTACAAACAAACGTGCCTTCAAGAAATGAAGTCCATCTTTCACAATTTCGTCCAGCATAACCTCCATAAGAAGTAGCTTGAGACCAGCTGACACCAGTTTCACGTCCCTCAAGACAGAATACTATATTTTTCTTAATATCTCTATGTGAAACTAGTGGATTAGCATGCCCTTTCCAAATATTGAAATTTCTTGAACCATCTCCATTTGAGCTAGGATTTGGTTCATTCTGCAAGGTTTCTGCATGGTGTCACCACACTTGGTCAGTTGATACAGATCTGTTGAAACATATTTGCGATTTTATAATATACTAAAAAGCAATATTTCATTAAAAACATATATTATGGGTCAACATGTTCATTTTAAAATAAAAAACAAGTTGTAGGACACCAGCATTCCTGGGTGCATCCCAGCATGCTAAGGACATAATAGCTTAGTCTTCACAGTAAAATCAAAATATCCAAGATTGACAGGAATCATGACGCTCAAAATAGATGTAATTTTGTGGTGTGAGCAGGCAAACTTTCCCAAAAAAAGACTAACATAAACGATGGTTTTAATTTATGGCATGGAGATGATGTTAGTAGCTAATACTTCCAAACCACTGTTTATTAAATGCTCTTTACTAAAATTTAGCAGATAGCTGAAAAGGTGCTGCCCAAAGGCTTGTATATGAGCCAAACAAAAAGGATGTATCTGAGATCAACTGGTAGCAGCTATAATAAGATGATTAATCCTATATTAGGCAAAATGACAAACTTGCTGATGCTTCACTATAACACCATGCAGGTGTAACGATGATAGGGTTTCTCTTCCTCTTATGACCAGGTTCACTTTCTGGGGCTCCTCCTGAAACTAACTGTTCATTGATAAACACCTTCTTTGCCTCTGAGGGTGCTGAAGCATTTGCAGTAGTGGTCCCTTGTATACTCATGTTAGTCTCTGGATTTGGAATTTCCACATATGATGAATCTGTTTCTTTAATGGTAACAGTACGACATTGCTTTAATAGCACAGCAGTCAATTGGTTCTGCAAGTCTGTCAAACTGAAAAACACCAAAGAACATGTTAGCACCAACTACTCAAATGTTAACAGACAAATAGTTCAGAGTTAACCGCATACAGTTCATATTTGAGCAAAGCTTCTTTCTTTTTGGACAATGACATCTTCTTATCCCTAAGAGTTGCATTTCCACCTTGAAATCTGCCTGCAGTACCGCTCTGTTGTCTGCATGCACTGACACTGGGAAATCTATCTGCAATTTTCCAGAATGTCATCTTATTTTCATAGAGACACTAGTAGCACTTCAATAAAATATGTAAATATATAGAAAGTAAACCTGTCACTGGAGGTATAGTTTTCTTTAATGGCACAATGTTTTCTTCTGGAGTAACTGCAGCAGCAGTTGGTCGAACTGTGGCTCTAGCCGCAGAAAGTTGCAGAGTCTGCAAATCAAGAATCAGCTTTTGAAATCCCTTGCCAAGATGTCAAGCCCCAGTTTAGGACTCATAGAAGTTAGGGGAAAAAGGATCTCTTGCAGCAACCATCAAATGGTTAAGAAAACCATGTGTATACCTTTGGCAACTTTCCCTTCTTTTTTAGCATCTTCAAGTGCATCCTCTGCGTGTAGTGAATCAAATGATATTTTGAATGTTTCTCAACCAGCCTGTCCATTATCTTTGGGTTCGATGTAAGCCAGTCTGATATCTGCTGTGTAGCAACTAGTGAGTCCAGCTCAAGAGATTCCAACCACTGATACACAGGCTTCCATAGATCAGTTCGCTGGAACCTGTATGGGAATGCGCTCTGGTCTGCATCTAAAACCTGACAAAGAATAAAATAGAAGTGACCCTGACTCAGTCTTGTTGATCAATATGGCCTTATGGGGCTAGAATACAAGCATGTATCAAACATATATATATGGAGAAGGATAGTTCCATCAGTGCTATCATGCAGAAGCAGCAGACTACATGAAGTACGGAGCTCCAAATTGCATTAACTGACACAGTAGTTTAGACATTCATAGAAATTCTTATAATCAGGATACTAAACTAGCCATTATACAACTCAAAATTTCGAAGGCTGGAAAAATTTGGCCTTTGCTGGTTTTCTGTTACAACCCCATGGTAAACATTCAATTCTCTACGACTGAGCAACAGAGTAACCCCAGATCAGTGGTCATTGGATTGATTCAGGAATAAACCACACCCCCAATCACTAGATTTGATGAAGAACAAAACAAAACAAATAAAGCACAAAGCCGATTAATTTCATCAACTCGACGACCGGGGGAGTCACATGACAATTCGCAAATAGGTGAGGTGTGTAGTTGGGTTACCTGGTCACCGCGGAGAGCGAGGAGGCGCTGGTGTAGCTGGGAGCGGGGGAGGGAGGGGAGCTCGGGGCGGTGCACGTCGATGTAGGCGTCGACCTCGGGCTCGGTGGGCGGCCGTCCGTCGGGGAAGGACTCCAGCCAGGCTCGCGCGGCGATCTCCCATGGGTGCGGCGGCCGCGTCGACGAGGAGGAAGGCGGCGCGGCGGGGGTTTGCGGTGGCGGAGGGGTCGGGTTCGGGGGCGTGGCCGGGGCCGTCCCGCCAGGGCCGGGGCCGGGGGTTTGGGGGTGGAACGGCGCGGGGACGGGGAAGGGCAGCGGCGCGTCCGGCGGCAGCGCGCGGAGCGGGAGGATGGCCTGCGGCTCCGGCATTCGCGGCGGCGGCGGTGCGGCGGGGCCTGGTGGCCTGGTGGGTTTTGGGGGTTTGCTTCTGCTCTGTGCCTGCGTCTGTGTGCTTGACAGCTCGAGAGAAATTTGTCGCAAAAAAAAAAAAAAAAAAAAAGACAGCTCGAGAGAACTGTGAAATTGCAGTTGCCGTTCCTTTTCCCTTTATTTCGAGGTGAAATGGAAGGCGTCATAACTGCAGGCCAGGAAACTCTTCTCTCCATGCAACTTTGGGAATTGACAAACTCTAAAAAGATTTTAAATATAGGGCTTTGACTTTTTTTGTATCATGGAATGTATCTAGATAATTTTTTAAATTACATAGTACTCTTTTCGTCTTAAATTATAGTTCATTTAATTTTTTTACCTCAAGTTTGACCACTCGTCTTATTCAAAAAATTTGAATAAATATAGTTAAATTTAGATCATTCTTGAAGATATTTTATTAATAAAGCAAGCCACAGTAAAAGAAATAATATTTTGAATAAATTTTTGAATAAGACGGGATGATCAAACTTGAGATAAAAAAAATCAAATGAACTATAATTTGAGACAAACTAGTATAACACAATATACACAGTACCCTATGAACACACATACGTAAACCCTACCCGTATGAGCACCTCCGAGGGATTGAGCCGATAGATTTGGAGATTCCCGAAGTCATCACAGGCGTCTCGTTGTCGACGAAAATAAAACAGTCCTATCATTGGACCACATGCTCATTTGCGTAAGTATCTAAATATTTGTTATACCTAGATACATAGTAAATTTAATATATAAAAAAATCAAAATAACATATAATTAAAACAATAAAGGTATAATTTTTTAAAAAAACAAAAGGAAGTACAATGCTTTTCACATCTTTAGTTATATTTTCTTTAGGATATGTTTTCTTCATGATGATCATTTCGATTCAAAGCTTTCAAGACATGTTCATTTTCGCTGAAAAGTTATACTAAAAAGTACCGTCGATTCAAAGCTTTCAAGACATGCTGTTCATTTCGCTGATTTGAGATTAAAAAAAAAAGTACCGTTTGCTAATTTGTTTTGAGAGAAAAACACACAAGTTCAAGCGAACAGGGCATAGCATTTGGCAAGCTGCACCACGTCAAAGAATCTAGTGGCACAAAACAAAAGGTACCATTTGCAGTTTTCCTTTGTGATACAGGCATACAAGTAGAGGGACAATTTGAGCACATTACATACCAGTATAGCTTTCCAATCTCTAAGAAATCGAAACGAATCAAAGAAATTGAAAACATAGTGAGCAATATTGTGAGTTGCGACAGATCACTATTTGTAGGTAGTGTTGTGAATCGACCTTCCAACTTGCAGTTCCACAGAAAGGCCATCTTGTTGTTTGATTCGTGAAGAAGTTATCCATAAAGGATCTGTAACTGACAGAGTTAGCCATTGATTGTCCACAGCTATTCTCTACCGCTTGCACTTTGCCTTCGCCATTTTCTTCCTTTTCTTCTTCTCGGCCTTTGGGATCTTGGTCTTTCGGGCCTCCCTCTTCTCTTCCTTCACTTTCTTCTTGTTTACCTTCCGAGCGGCCTTCCTTTCCTCAGGTCCCATCTTGGGATCAGCCTCGTGCCACGAACCATCTTCATCGGAACTCAAGCAAGATTCGCTATCATCTTCTTCAGCCTCCACTATATTTTGTACCGATTGTTCTTGCTCCTGCTCCGTTTCAACGTGTGTGTTTTTAGTTCGCACGAATCCTAACAATGGCTGATCATAAAGCTTATCTGCTGTTGGTTCATAGCCAGAGGATGAGCGTTGCATCAATGACATGTTGACAATATCTGCCTCACATTGCTTCACATAATCCAACGTCTATGCAAAGAAATCGATTACATTAGTATTAGGCATGGTATTGGAAACAATAAAAGGAACAGAATAAAATACGGACAGCTGAAACTAGTGTGAGATATCTAGGAGAAATCATGCCATATGCACTACAGCCCAAACATAGTAAGTGCAAGTGAGCTCCATCAGCAGAATCTGCTACTAAGATATAAATGATTGAATGAAGCTATTAAGATGTTAATGACTGAATGAAGCTATTATTCATGGCACTACCAAGCCAATGACAATACTGAACTAATCTTACCTGCACCATGACTGTTGGAGTAATTTCATCATCATTTGGAACTGCACCTCCATTTTCCAAAATCTTTTGCTGAGCCTGTGATTAAAATACAATATGTTAATCAACCAGATTTGTGCCTGTAGCTTTTATAAAGTGACAGTTACAACGAAAGTGTGGCACGCTCAGACAAAAATACCTTTTCCAGGTAATCATCGACATCTTCATCGGAAATGCTTTGATCAATAACAAAATTAAATAAATCGGTTACTGTCATGACAGGAACACCTCGTTTTTTAAAGAAGTCCTGCATAGTGCTGAACATATCAGTCACAGGAATTTATGAGTATATATGTGGGTGATAGGTTCAAGTTTCACTTACAGAAACATGCAAGCAATCTTCCTTCAGAAAGTCCAAGGCTGAAGGGTGATCTAGATCAACGGATTGTGAAACATCAATAATGTACAAGTGGCCCTGAACAACAGGTAGATCAGAATTGAGATAAGGAACAGTTGACCTGAAAAGGGTTTATTTAACAGGAGTTTAACTACCTCAAAATATAGAATGTTGTATTCACTCAAATCACCATGGACCAGTTTGCATTTTTGGTAGAGAGTTCGCATTGTTGTAATTATCTGAAAAGAAGGTCCAGTAAGTAATATGAGAAAACTGAAAAAGATACATACAATGAATTCTAACAGTAAAATAAATCTAAACTGAAAAGAGATAATTTTATGTGTACACATCAGGCATGGAATAAAAGGGATAGCTTGCTGCGAAGAATCATCTCTAAAACTTCTAAAATGGTTCTCATATGTGAGCAGTATCATCACATAAACTATGCAAGGCAGCTGGTGAAAAATGTAAATTAAAACTACAAACCGGTCTGAACTAAACCTGCCCCCAAACAAAGTTTTATTTACACAATCCCAACTATTTTCAAATTCATAAAAACAACAAAAACTACCACAACCCCATCTATTTGTGTACTCTACTGCAATTTTCCTAACATGCACCAACCAATAATCAACAAGGGGAATGAATAAGTCAGAAACGATAAGGCGCAAGGCTGTTTGTACCATCATCAATCCCAACTCCCAAACAACAAGCAATATTCAAGACTAAAATTATTGTCAGTATGGGTACGCCCTTTTTTTTTATGTTAAGGTCAAGGAAACAGTGTTCAGTTTTCACATCCGAACCATGCAAGTGGATTATCAATACTAATAAAGATAATGGTTCAGATCTTTCCTTAGGTTCCCTAGTGTTACTAACTAATTTGATAGAGATTTAATTTAACTATTGTGTAGCTCAAATTTGCAGCTCTCTTTTTGGTTTATGCTTTATATCAAAAGGATATGCACAAATGCAGCAAACTCCCTACAGCTATCTTTGGTCACTGACCAGATATGCATGCCACACATCAATCCAACAACTACAAAGTTGCAAATGTGCTGTCTGACATATCGTGTACCTCAAAGTAACTTTCACACAACTTGTCATCTGACAAAGCAGCGTCCTTGAGACGAGGAGCAGCCCAACCTCCTTTCCCTGATACCAAATCAAATTTATTAGGGTGCATTCAGCAATACAATTAGAAGTACATACTATTCTAATGCAAGCAAGCTTAGCAAGTTACCAGCTTAAACATTATTAAGTAGACAAGTATCTGGTAGGCAAATAATCATATAATTTTACCTATGAATTCCATCACCAACACATGAAGCCTCAGGAGTAACGGTACAGGGCATCGGATTCCAGCTGCCCTCACTCTGTAACAAGGGTAGCAAAGAAATGAACGGATTCTCAGAACCAAAGCCTGCCTATTTGGGTGACTAGCAAGGGATATTCAATGAATTGATAAGTAAAGGTCATTCTTTGGTTAAAAGAATCACACCGTAGAAGATTTCTCATTTCCTTTTCAGCCCAGGTCTTAACCATTTTCCGAGGATTATGCTTGCAGTAACCATGTCTAAAACGGTAATCTCCTTGAACATATCTGTCTCTATCCCTGCGATAATAAAATAATACATTCTCTTACCATGCATACATTTTGAGATCAAATAATTTATACAAGTACCAAAAGGGCAAATAGCATAACCACATAATCAGCATTTCTGCAGTAGGTTTCAACAAGTATCCATAGTTGGAAACAAACAATCATTGAGATGTAATCTTACTTAAAAACAAGGACAGAGGTTTTGTAGACTTTTATTGCAAGCTCCTGGCCATCAGTCTTTGTTGCATGATAGACATTTGCCTGCCCATAGATAAGATTGATGTTGGCCATATTAATAATTATATTCAATCAGGAAAGAGAGATTTGTAACTAGCAGGTCAAGGAGCATATAAATCTTCTATCTACAGAAGGAGCTGTGTATTCATTATGTTTCTAGGTACACAATAGAAGAAGTCATTCCAATGCACACTGTAACTTAAAGCTACCTCTTTCCCTGTAGAAATGCAGCCATTTATGTTATTAAAGACGCCACGGTTTAACATCTTGAATAGAACCATGCGCGTTCTTGGGTCAATAGCCTGCATATATAAACAAAAAACATTTAGCGTTCAGAAAACAATTCAATTGTAATAACGTTCATTAGATTTAGGTAAGCCAACTCATACACCCCTTTTTAAGACAAGGCAACTAAGACATTTAACTGCATTAAGCATCAAGAATAGCATAGTTAATACTCGTATAAAGAAAGAAACTTCTGCCGACCAATTGTAGGTATACAGCAAGCCATGGATAGTAAAAACAATGGCAGTAAGGTAAGTTCTGATGAAAATTTACAGGCTAATAATCAGAACACTCCAGCTAGAGAAGTTCTGCTTGCATCCGACCCTTGGGCCATTTGGATCAAATACAAGAGTGGTTTGGGTTTTTGGAAATGCTGCCATCAAAGGTAGAACATGAGGTTAAATGAATTAAAACAAATTCTTACCATGTACAGCAGAATTCATATACAATAAATTTTGATTTCTTGCATTGTTGCATAAGCAATACAAGAACCCATTTCAAAAAATAAAATACAGGAACCAAGCAGCAGCCAGCTACTTAACAAGGAAGCTAGCTAGATTAAAAAGGAAGTGGTACAACAAGATTATTATGCAAGTGAATGGGAACAACTCAATTCCAGAAGGCACAGGGATAGAAAAAAAAATAGCTGAGAATATTTTACAAACCTGTTCCACTGTAGCACGATCAGCCTTCTCAGTGTTCCTTATTTTTCCAATCGCTGTGTCCCTTATGCTATCCCTGATTGCAGTCGCGACAGAATTTGACATCCCCACGTTCATCCTACCTTCCCATTCCTGAGTCATTCAGAACAAATCACAAGAAAAAATTAATACAAACCACAGAAACACTCAATGTGCATGTCATACATTCACACAGATCTCTTATGAGTTAAAGTGCTCTAATTGTGTTTACTATAACCATCATATATTCATATCCTTTCAGACGTGCAGAAACACTCAATGTGCATGTCATGCATTCACGCAAATATCTCATGAGTTGTAGTGCTCTAATTGTGCTTACTATAACTATCCTATCCTTTTAGACGTGCTCCAAACTGACACAGTATATACATAGAACCTAAACTTGGAACTGTTATATAGATCGCCGGGACTCATGTCGCCACATTATTACCACCATATTTCAGCAGACCCAGCTCCTAAATCCTAACTCTCTCAAACTTAAATGCTTTCATAGGTCACAACACCAGCTACTTCGAACACGGAATGTAAAAAACGCTGTATACCTCCAAGGGGGTAGCACGAACGTGCGAGGCCAGCTTCTGGGTGCGGTTAGAGAGCGGCTGGAGCGGGCGGGAGAGCACACCGCCGTGTGCGTTGGGCCTGCGCGCCGCAGCCCCGCCTCCGGAGGCCGAAAAGGCGCCGGAGGGCCGCGCTGAGCCGTCAGGGCCCTCCACTGCGTCGAGCCAGTCCAGAGCTTCGCCGACCTCGTTGTCAGAAGCATCATCGAAGTCGGAGTCGGACCACTCCTCCTCACCGTCGGACTTCACGAGGGCCATCGGAGTAGAGCTGGGAAGAATCGAGAGGAGGGCTTGTCGTGGCACGTTGCCGGCGGCGGGCGGTGGCGGTGGCGGTGGCGGCAGGGGCAGGGGAAACCCTCACTTCGAGGACTTTTTTCTTTCGAGAAGAGGCCTCTAGTATCCTCATTTCTTTTAGGCCGCAGTTCCGGCCCAGTACCAGCTATCGAGCCCAACTTCGGAAATGTACTGGGCCATTTCGAATGGTGGCGTACAGCTCGGCCGGGACTGGGAAAATGGGCCTAGAGAGTCCGGCCTTGTGCATGGGCCGGCTCTATTTCTTAGTGAGGTTCCCTGGATGGAAAGATCATCTTTCTTTCGCGACGAGGAGAAAGGAATCACCCGTTTTCCTCCGAGCTCGGACGGCAATGGCTTCCATAGCCGCCGCGGACCGCGCCACCGGGGCCTTCTCCTTCTCGCAGTTCTCCTTCCGCCGCGCCGTCTGCCCCTGCCCGCTCCGCGTCCGCTTTTCGCGGCCCCATCCGCCCGCTGGGCTCCGCGTCTCCTCCACCACCGTCGTTGCTCTCCACAAGCGCAACCCCAAGCGGCTCAAGTACGCCGCCGAACGCCAGTTCTCGGTAATTTCTGCCTCAAGCGCGTGCTCTTTTCTTCTTCCTTTTTTTGTTTTTTACATCTGCGCAACAACGCTCGCCTTTCGCGGGCTTTCTGGCGCTGGCTGCTAAGAACTGTCTCTTTAATTTGGTGGCTGATTTTGCGCGCGCGAAGAGAGGGGATGCCGGGATGCTGCGGGTGGAGGTGGAGCCTTCCGGCCAGGACTTCTGGAAGCTCGACCCTATTATCGACCTCATCAATCGCGGCGCCGTCGGGGTGATCCCTATTGACACCGTGTACGCTGCTCGATGCTTCTGTTGGACCTTTTTAATTTTCATACTAAAATCACATACTCTAACCGCAACTTTTTGAGCATTTACTACCAATTTCTATGCGATTGTGGTAAGCACTTGAGTTCTGTAATGATGAAATAGCAATTTCAGCGTTTACAAGTTACAACCACTTCTATGCAAATGTTGTTGTATGTGCTTTGTTTTGAAGCAGCTTTGTTCCACTGAATTTGAGCTTTGGAAAAAAAAATACAGCAACTCAAAAATGATAAGTTGCATATGTGCATTTGTACTATTTTTTGTGTGGGTATGTTGGGTGTATTCCTATAGTCACGATTGTATGCTTAATCTTTTTATTTTTTCTTATTGTAACTATGCTTGGTTGACCACCAATAACATGAGGTCTTACTTTTGACAGCTACTCCATCGTCTGTGACCTGGGTAACAATGAATCCATTGACCGCCTTCGCAGGTAAATTCATTGATTTGATCATTTTGGTCTGATAAGAGATCAAGTCTGATGTTTGCTCTCAATCTTAGGCATGAAACAAGCCATTTTAGCTCTAACTAGTACTATATGCTTGTTATCGATGCAGACTGAAAGGCATTGGAGACTCAATGGCAAGATTATCAGGACTATAGAGTCAATTTGGGTTAACATGTTTCTGCAAAGAAATATGACTTGCAGAGCATAGTACCCATGTGCATATACACCATGTTCTTATACGCATACTGAATTATGCAGCCTCTCAGCATCCTGTGTCGCTCATTACGTGATATCGATACCTACA
>CM041643.1:39037669-39051288 GCA_023333625.1 Bothriochloa decipiens
ACGTGGACTCTGCTGCGGCCGTGCTCGGCGGCGGCGAGGTGGCGCCGCCACCGGTGCCGGCGAACGGGAAGAAGGGGTGACAGTGGTGTCAGGCAGGGCCGCGAAGGGTTAATTGGGCCATTAACTGGGCTGGAGCCAAAACATGGGCTGGTCTGGATTCAAATGTAACGATGGGCTGGATTGAGATTGTAGTGGTTGATTTGGTGTTCTTCCCTTGGTGTTACAGAAAAGAAAAATGGGCTGGCCTGATTGGATCCATAAACATCAAAGGCTAATTGTAAAAAGGCTGATTGGATATACTCTAAAAATTTATATTTCGTGGTATGTCTAGTATACCTCTTCTAATAGCACTGTTTTTATTACCTTCAAGTGAGGGTAATGTGTCAGAGTCATCACCTCAAAGGTCAATTGGATGGACGTGCATAACCATATGTCATTAAGCTCTCCACTGTCATCACTATAACGAATCAAATAGGTCCTTAATTGGTTAGAAAACTGGGCTTCAAGCCTTCTTAGAATGCATATTATCAATACCATTCACAAATTGCAATATACCTTCTTATTATTATATGCCCGCAATGGTCCAGGAAACCTCATTAAAATATATCTTTTGTGCACATCAGATGCATCGATGAATTTACATGTAAGATTTGATGATTGGATCCTGAGTTGAGCTTAGATTTATGCAAATTAATGTGAATACTGATCTAGTACACAAGGAATAATTGCATCAAAGTATTCAACATTCTAGATTTGCACATAAGAAGAAAAGCATCGCTTGCAATGAGAATTTACATAGATATACTGTATGCGAAGATATGATACATGATACAAGATTGTGAGCTACATATACTTAAGTTGGTTAGTTCTCTTGTGGTGCAACTGTGGAGGCTACCCACTTTGGATTCTTTGAATAACCACACAAATGGCTATTCTTTTAGTGATAGATAAACGTGTATTTCAAGTTTTCAACGAGGCGCTCACGAGGACTACAATAGTTTCAAGATCTATATATTAGACGTGGTTATGAATTCATGGGAGTAAATATGGTTAATCATGAAGATGCGTATGCATGCGATGTGTTTTTTTATTTGAAAAAAAATCAGAATGCAAAGATTAGCACTACCACGCATCGGTTGGCCCTGTTGTAAATTCACAATTGCATTGGAATAATTAAGTATGATTTTAGGGAAATAATAATTAAGTGTTGATTTGGATATGATAACTGCAAAACAAGTGGTTCCGTGTGCATTGATGGTATGAATAAAAATAAATATCAAGAGAGAAAACAATCAAATATTACACAATGTGGTTTCACACTTTTGGTAGTGCTTGATCAGTTTTTCATTATCATTTCTAAGAAAAATATTACCGCGTCCAAATCTACTCGATGTTCCATTATATTCGTGATTCTAACCTCTACTTATCTACAAATCACCGGGTTATCATCTTTTTCTGGGTTTCCATGCTAACTGGTGCGACCTAAAAGAACATTTTATTTTTACATGTATCCATCACGCGTTATAATGTGAGGGATGAAATCAACCCATGCAATGCAAAATGTTGCTTAAAACCTTTTTTGGGATACAAAATGTGTTTCTACAATAATTAAAATTGATTTTAACTTTTACCCCTTTTCTTATGACAAAATGTGTTTTTTGTTATGGTTGACAATGCTCTATTTTTCTTGTTTCGTTTCACAGTTTCACACACGTGATCCACACTCCACATCAAATTTGTTTTACCAGCAAATAATTTCCTATATAAATCTCCCGACTCTCCAGGATTCTCCATGCTCCATTCTCATCCAAAATTGAGTTACACGAATCTCCAAGTTTGAGGAAAAAAAGGCCAAGAACAAAAAAAAGTTTCTCTCCGATCATCTCTTCTCTTTTTGTTTGCGCATTGAAATCACAGGTCATATGCTGTTCCTTTATTCCAGTATTTCATCAGAAGCAAATTTAGATTCAATCATTTTTTTTGTGGTTCCTTCGAATCCTGATTTTTACGTCAGAATTGTCATCTCCTTTGTCGAGAATTTCTGTTCTTCATCTTCTCCATCTTTAGCAGCTTAATAATGTGGAGCAACGTATTTCCGTGCAGGCGTTTCCTTTGATGTGATTCTTGTTGGCAATACCATGAACATGGATAAGCCACCGATCGCAGGAGGCGGCGATGCTGGGGGAGGAGGCGGCGGCTGCGCCGGCAATGGCCCTGAGATGCAATCCACGTCCGACGCGGTGGCGCCTTCGCCGCCGACTCCTCATACGGAGTGCGACATCAGCAGCATGCCGGACTTGCCTCTGCGCAAGCCCGGCCACCGGCGCGCGCTCTCAGAGATCATCGGCCTCCCCGACGACCTGGACCTCGGGGCCCCCGGCGGCGGCGACGCGCCGGTGCTGTCGGACGAGAACGAGGAGGAGCTCTTCTCCATGTTCCTCGACGTGGATAAGCTGAATTCGCGGTGCGGGGCGTCGGAGTCGGAGTCGTCGTGCGCCTTGGCTGCCGGGGGTCGGGGAGAGGCAACGGAGGCGTCTTTGGCGCCTGGGACAGGGCAGGGCCAGAGGCATCATCACAGGCACTCGATGGACGCCTCGAGCTCCATCAACGCGGAGCATCTGTTTGGGACGACGGCGATGGAGGGGGCGTCTCCGGCAGAGGTGAAGAAGGCAATGTCCGCTGCAAAGCTTGCCGAGCTTGCGCTCATCGATCCAAAGAAGGCAAAGAGGTATTGTTTTTGCGGATCTCTTTTGTTTGTTTGGTCCTTATGAAGTTCACCTCTTAGATCATGTTCCCGAACAAATTGAAATGTATTTTTGGTAGTATATTATTTGGTACCAACTACCAAATAGATGAATTTGGTGCTTTCTTGGGCAGAGATCCTTAATCATTCTGGTTTGAGTTGTTACATGATCATTCTGTGAGAATTGATGCAATGCAGATGGAATGAAAGACAACTAGTAGACAGGTAGTCGTAAGGGGAGGAGAAAATTATTTGTTAGGAACTGTAGAGGGGAATTCACTTGTAGATTCACTATTTGTCAGGAACTGTAGAGAGGAATTCTCTTGTCATTTCACTGTTCTGACAATCCTCCTAGCTAAGAACAGTGAAATATAAGATCATGCCATTATAATAAGTAGTAAAATGTCAAGTTATAAGTAGGAAATTGTATATTGCATTCCTGCATTTCTTACATATATGCAGACTTGTCACTTACCAGAATCTAACAGTATTTGCATTCGTCCTTTTTTTCTTCTGAACAATCACATTTCTTATGTCATTTAGAACAAACTGAAGTTTGTCCCTAAATTTTTTCCCTCTTCTTTGTGATATATCGATGTAATTTAACTCATAAAATGGAATTGTTGAAACAATGGAATATACTTGGAATACTGTCATTGGATAGGAACGCATTGAAAACAGCTATTGACCTCAACTCTAGCCTACCCAACTTACTTGGGAATAAAAGGCCTTTTTTGTTGTCGTAAATTATATTCCTTACATGTTGTTTTTCTCTTGACGAGAAAATCCTACACAATCAGAAATAAAGCTGCAAGGATAATGATATCAGAAGAACTCAGCATTAGTGGAAATCAAACATTTTCTAAAAATTAATTTAGTTCTTTTGTTCGAGAAGCGCTTAATGGTATATTCTGATTATTGTTTGGTGAATCATGTGATAGGATTATAAATAATAGACAGTCAGCAGCAAGATCAAAAGAAAGGAAGATGAGGTACATTGCTGAACTTGAGCGGAAGGTACAGTTCATGCAGAGAGAAGCCACAACATTGGCAACCCAGCTGGCATTGCTACAGGTTTGAACGTTTCTTGTCTGTTGGTGATGTCCTGTATATTTGGATTTTTTGTTACTTCTGTTTTTTACTAATTATGAATAGTTTGGTACTACTCTGTTTTAAGCTAATTTTCAGTTGTTTGTCACTACATTTTTTTAATAATTTTTTGAAGGGATTTTTTTATGATTACTATTACTATGTTAGCTAAGACATCCATTCAGGATGTTTCCAAAACATTGCATTGGGGATATGATGTGTTATCGCTGTTGTACATAGATTTGTTGGAGAGCAGGGGTGATACGAACAATATTGTGAACAATAATTGCAGGAGAGTGAGAGAGCAACAGCTAGGAGATAGGGATTTCCCCCTGTCTTAATTGATTAAAAATGGTACATGGAGCCACTATTTCTAGTAAGAGGTTCGATTTGATGTCTAAACAAACTATAGATGGGATCTTATAATCATGATCCATCCTGCTTACATGAGATAGACTTCCTAATAGTGACACTTAAGACTTGAGCTAGGCTAGCCTGGTCTTGGTCTATGTTCTGATCCATTTGAGCATACAACGTATATAGTTTATGACTGTAGCAGGATCCAACAACCTTTTCCCTAGCCTGAATCTAGTTTCTTTGAAGCAGCCAAGTTTTTTTTCTCTTCTGTATTCTTCTGAGTTCACGTTAATTTCTCATTGCTATAGCTAATCATTCAATATCATTCCTCCTTCCTATATGCTCATACAAACAGAGAGACACAGCTAGGCTGACTGTCGAGAACAGCGAACTGAAGATACGTCTGCAGAGCACAGAGCAACAAGACCACCTACAAGATGGTAAACAAAGCTCATCACATCACACTAACTTTTTCGTTACACATTTCCTCTTTCATTCTGCCAAATCGCAGCAATGCTTAGATTTCATTCTGGCCAAACAAGTGAATGAACAAGACAATTGCACAAACACAATCCTGTTGCAGCTCTGAACGAGGCCCTGAAATCGGAGCTGCAGCGGCTGAAGATGGCGGCAGGGCAGATGGGCAACCAGATGATGATGAGCTTCGCTGGGCCGCCGCACCCATTCGGCGGTGGGAACCAGCAGCAGGTCTTCCACCACCCCAGCCAGGCAATGCCGCCGTTCCTGGCGTTGCAGCAGCAGCAGCACACCAACCAGCCGTTGCACCCTCTGCAGACCCAGCAGCAGCTGCAGCAGGCGGCGCTCAGCCTGAACATGAAAGGGCCGGCGGCCGCGGCTCCTCCCGGCCTGTGGCAGTGGGGTGGTAACGCGTGGTCGGAGAGCAGCAGCAGCTGATGTTCCGGCCGATGGCGACGGAGGCTGGCTGAATGCTGTCGTTCTTGGAAGTAAGACATGTCTGGATGGATGATTGAGGATATACTGTATGTTCGGTAAAAGAAGCGATACATGTATATATATCTGAAGTAGTAGATATAAATTTCATCGGCTTTGCATCTTGCTTAAGCCTTAAAGCATGTTATTATACTGGGGTTATGTGTGGATGAAATCATGAAAACGATGGTTCAAGAAAACCCTTATTCCTGAAGTTTATACTTTGAATCTGCCATTTTGAAATGGTGTACCTGGTGATCTATATGAGGTGGTTAGATATGAACACAATTTTCTTTAGATTTGATTACCTTTTGTTTTCAAGTAAAAATTTAGAACCTTTGCTGAGCAACTCCAATGGTTTTGCAAATGGTTTTGCATTCTTATTTTACAAAAATATCTACAAAACTTCTATCCAATATTTTAACAAATAGGCTTTGTATTTTTATTAACTTGCCAAAATCTTAGGATGGATTGATATATATGCAAGTTCGCGATCGACTTGGCATCTGGTCTCGCGGTCTCTTTCCTCCCGCGCCGCTGTCTGGGTCCACATTTTGAATTTTGGCAAGTCAATTTTGCCAAATTGTTGGAGATAACATTTTTTTCTTCTCCTTATATTGATTTGAGAGTTGACAAACTTCATGTTTTGCCAGACAAAAAATGCAAAACGATTAAGCATGGATTTAATGTTCATCGGCGTGCAAGTGCAAAGAGAAAAAAAAAGGTACCCTCGTCGAGGTTGCAATGGCGGTAATGTACAGGCTCCGTTCGTATACTGGCTTCGATAACGAGTAGGCTGAGATAATTGGGCCAGATTTGAGCCCATCTGACACTCACGTGTGCCGGACCGCCATGGCCGGCGGTCGGGACTCGGGAATCGGGATGGCGTGTGCGTGCTGGGCGCGGAGGAAAGGCGGTCGGCACGCAGGATCCCATGGGCGTTCTGAGTAGGCGAGGGCGGTCGATGTGCTTCCGGCTGTCCGCACCGCCGCGCCGCGCGCGGACGGCGGAGGCAAAACCGATGGCGATGACCTCGCCGCTTCGGTGCGTCCTCCCCCCGAAACAACCACCGTCGTATTCCTCATTGCAGGCAAGTCACCGATCCTAGCATCAGCGCTGACGGATTTTTCGCCCAATTTTATATAGTTATTGTACCTCATATTCAGGAATGCTTCGCTCAAGTTGATTATACCTCATATTCAGTTGTCAGCATTTTTCAAATGCGCAAAACTTGCAGGCAGTTTTCCACTTATGTTGTTTGTTGATACATTTAAGCTAGTAATTCCAGATCTAGTCAGGTAACACACCACTGATGCCTGCACTGCCTAGATCAATCATCTCGATTCTAGTTTGCGATTGCAGCCAGGCTTGAAATGCTGGCTCTACCAAGCAAGCATAGCATGCATTCCTAGACAAAACTAGAGTATCCAATCTTGGCAAATTGACAAAGTAGAGTTCTGATAATGTGCCTTCTAATGAATTAAAGGAAATATTCAAGTGTGTCAGGTTTGATAGCCCATGCTGGCTGGCACATATCCAGATATTGAGTTCTTACTGAGATCAACAACTCTTAAACTTGTCATTTGCTCAAGCCAACCAGATGGATTCCCAGAAAGGTCAAACTAAAACGTTTGAAATAACTATATTGATCAAACTATATTGACAGTATAATCATTATTGCATATATAATTATTTGATAATAAAATTCAAACATCTTGAGAAATAGGGGAGGTTAGTGCAGATCACAGGTGGTTATATCTTTCTACCCTTTGAGATTCTTTTGGAGTAAATAGTCATTATAAGGCTTAAATATTGATATCATCTTGTGATTATCAATATGCTACTCTAGATCTCGCTTCAAGCTTTACCACCGATCTTAACTTTCAAGTGACTGTTTATGCCATGGTAGTATTTAAACGTGTGGCCTACGATCTCATATCCTTATTGGATAAAATTTACAAAATAGAGTTAACAAATTATACAATAAACACAAGAGTTTCAACTTAACACTAGAATATAAAGATAAAAATAAGGAAAACCATCAAGGAGGGGTAAAAAAATGACAGCAGAAAGTTTACAGGCTTACATAAAAAGGAAAAGAACTGACCAACAGTACCCAAACCCGGAAACCGACGGCAAACAGTGCTGTAACAAGAGGGGCCGGAGACAGCTGACTTCACTTCAGTGACGTCTAATCCAGAACACCACCGAGGAACATCGACAAGATGGAGTTCCCTGCAAGCACCCAGTCTGCCCCTTCCGCCCCAACAAGTCGCACAAGCTGAACCGGCTGCACTGCCTCACGCATGAGAACCCGTCTATTTCTTTCCTTCCACAAGCTCCAAGTGACCAACAAAACAAGTGAATTGAAACCCTGACGCTGGAGTTTCGTGAGACGCTTGCGGGAAGTCAACCACCAAAGAGCTAGTTCCGAATCCGGATGAGGAACTAGAGCAAGCAATCCGTGTGGATTCAGAAGACGCGACCAAAGCTCACGACTGTAAACACATCCGAGAGTAAGGTGCTCGATCGTCTCTGTTTCCTGATCACAGAGGGCACACGGTCCAGAGCTCTGAAGGTTGTGGTGTTGCAGCCGATCAGAGGCCCAGCAGCGTCCCGAGATTGCCAGCCAAAAGAAAAATTTAACGCGCAGAGGTGCCTTGGCCTTCGTTAGCTCTTTAGCGCCTAAGATGCCAGACTGCCCATGAAAAAAGTCCCTATAAACCAAGGCTGAGGAGTATTGCTGAGATGCTGACCAATGCCAGAGAGAGGAATCCTCCACAGAAGCGTTCAGCACAGCCGAACGAAGACGATTCCAGACAAGCAGCAGACGGAGCTTCACCTCAACTGCAGAATGCAAATGTAACCTGTCGTGCATGCTGTCGGTGAACTGAATGTAGGCCTTCCTTGCAGCTGCACTGGATATGAGGATGACGAGAACAGTGGAGAATCCAGATGCAAACCCCAGTAACATAAAAAGGTATGTCACCATATCAAAATCTGGATGAAGCTTATGGCGCTGGCGATGGTGCTGATGGTTGCTGCTATTGGGTAAACAAATTTTTAATAGTGGAAACTAACAAAGATTTACTCCCAAGTATGCATTTCCCAAGTATGAATCTTCTCCAAAAGTTTGTAACTGAACTCCAAAAGGTATGTCTCCTGATAGGTTGTTGTAGGATAAGTTCAGCCATCCCAGAAATGTCAGTGATGCCAAGCTCTGAGGAATTGAACCTGATAGATCATTCCATGAGAGATCCAGTGATTCTAACTGGCTCATGCTTCCAATTTCATAAGGAATACTTCCTGCAATGAGATTTCTAGATAGATTCAACCCATTCAGTGCAGTTAGAAATCCTATTTCACTTGGAATCTCACCAGTCAATTGGTTTGCTGAGAGATCAATGATCTTATTTAAATAGTAGTATCTGAAAATCAATACATGACCTTTGTATTCTGCTTCCAAAGTATCCGTGTACACAGAAAAGTAGGCACCTCCAACACCATAAACCAGAAATTCAAGAAAAGGTGATGTGTCCCAGACTGGACTGCCTGATTGCAAGGCAGTTAAATTTCCTATGAAATATGGTACCTGGCCAGATAGTTTGTTGTTACTAAAATCCAGAAACTGCAGAGCATGAAGTTGGGATAGTTCTTCAGGTATTTCACCAGAAAACTGATTAGAACCTAAACTCAGAAATATCAGACTCTGTAGGCCATCACCTATCCATTTTGGTATGTTTCCAGACAAATTATTCTCACCAAGATCAAGAAACATCAGCCTGCTACATGACTGCAATGAGGTGGGCAATATCCCAGATAACTTATTCTTTCTTAGATGCAGTGTAACGAGGTTATTTAGAGATCCAATAGTGGATGGTATTTCTCCCCAGAAATTATTGCTTGAGAAGTCTATGGTATACAGGTTCGAGTTTGTAGGCCAACAGTTCAGAAGCTCCCTGAAAGATTGTTCTTAGATAGATGATACCATGTTGCATAGATCTGCTGGGAGTCCTCCACTTAGAGAATTGTTTGAGAGGAGCAGGTAATATAATTCAATTTCCCTGAAGCTCTGTGGAAATGATCCAGACATGTGGTTTTGGGATAAATCCAAAACATGAACACTAGTTGGCAAATCAGGAATGCTTCCCTCGAGTTGATTATACCTCATATTCAGAGTTGTCAGCATTTTCAAATGCGCCAAACTTGCAGGCAGCTTTCCACTTATGTTGTTTGTTGATACATTTAAGCTAGTAATTGATGAAGAAAAGTTCCAAATCCAGTCAGGTAACACACCACTGATGCCTGCACTGCCTAGATCAACCATCTCGATTCTAGTTTGTGATTGCAGCCAGGTTGGAAATTGTGGCCCTACCAAGCAAGCATGCATCCCCAGCTCTTTGAGCTGAAAGGGTGGCATCCAGCCGTGCTTCATTGCAATCTTCAACGAATTCGATTACAAAACTAGAGTATTCAATCTTGACAAATTGACAAAGTGGAATTCTGATAACGTGCCTTCGAATGAATTAAAGGAAATATCCAAGTGTGTCAAGTTTGATAGCTTGCCCATGCTGGCTGGGACATTTCCAGATATTGAGTTCTTACTGAAATTAAGAACTCTTAAACTTGTCATTTTGTCAAGCCAACCAGATATATTTCCTTTTAATTTGTTTTCAGAAAGGTCCAGGATTTGCAAACGCTTCATGCAAGGTAACAGATTCTTTGCTGTTTTCGTGATATCTCCTGACAGAAGGTTTCCAGACAAATCAATGTGTACTAAGTTGCACGGCCTGCTTGCTGGTTGTGGTGTCAGATTTCCTAGCTCATCAGGAATCCTACCATAAAGGCCACAACTAGACAGGTCCAACTCTGAAACGGAAGATAGATTCCAAAGCCAATTTGGCAAGGAAGAGCTAAGATTATTATTCTTGAGATCAAGTATTTTAAGTGCCGTAAAGTTGACCTGAGGAAGACAATTGAGGTTGGTGACAGGAAGGTATGCATCATTCAAGCGAATCACCTCGAGCAAAGGTAGCATATTCACAGCCTGCAGCCAATCCATGGAAGCAGCAAGATATAACCAAGTGAGATCAAGATACCTGAGGTAAGTAAGCTTTGAAACCCAGTCGAAGCTGTCCACAGTTATCACAGGAAAACTTGAACTTAGGTCAAGGTATATGAGTCTTGATAAGTTACCAAGCTGAGGAGGGACTGTACCCCTGAAACCGGTGTGAGAAAGATCAAGATACCTCAACATCTTGAAAGAACCTATAAATTCTGGGATGCTTACCCCTCCAAAGTCACTTTGGCTGAGGTTGAGGTGTAGCAAGTTTGTCAAACGAGCCAAAGATTGATTGATCTCACCTTTAAGAGCGTATCCACCAAGGTCGAGCTGGACGACATGGCCAGTCTTCTTGCTGCATCTGACACCACTCCAGTTGCAACAATTTTCACCTTTCCATGAACTTAACCTCTGATGAGGATCCTTGATGCTGGCATTGAAGGCAATCAGACCATCCCTCTCTGCTGTGATGCACGCTGCTGTCTCCCTGGAGATGATTACCAGGCACCAAAGCACCAGTGCTGTGAGCATTTTCTCCAGCAGAACTCTCATGGCTATTGAAAAGGTTTGTCTTAGAATGGAGGAGCTACTTCTTTGCTGTTTTATACTTTTATATCCTCTTACTGTATTATTTATATTAGGAAAATGGATCCGGTGAAGACTTTGACGTGTCTTCGGCTCTTTGCTCCCTGTCCCAGTCAAAAAGTTAAGAAGTTTCCCTTTGGCCAATTGAAATTAGCCACCTGTTTGGCTCCTTACCCTTTGTTTGGCCCCTTTCCCTTTCTTTCATTTTGCAACTGTTTTTGAACCTTTTGTTGGAACCTCTCCTTAATAAAGTTGCAGTAGGGGCTAAAACCCTCCTGATCCTTTCAAAGAAGAAAAATATAGATTGGACTTTCTGTTTGTACATAGTCCTGCAGTTAATCTGCCGGCTTCTTTGACTCTAGACTGGCTGGTCTTTTCTAGGATATAAGGTAACTGCTGACCGAAATTGTTTTTTCCATACCTAAAAGTAGTTGCAGTTCTTTTGTGAAGTTTTAAATTTAAAAACATAGGTTACCTTCTCATTGTATTTTGCATCTAGAACAATCATCGTAGCATCCACCACTAAAAGGGCCGGCAATTAGGACTTCGGTGCTGGCATGTACAAAAATTGGGTGCACTATATGTGTCGTGGCTTTGTCAGGACAACTAGGTTGTGTATAAAAGTTGGGTGAGATCATTCACGAGAGAGAGAGAGAGGGAGAGAGAGAGAGAGAGAGAGGAAAAATGTACTGTCGACTTTTCCAAACTATGATATTGGAGTATGTATTCATGGAAAAGTATTGTAACAGCTCACCTATGCCCATGGTGTTGTCAAGGCCATCCTGTCCCACAAACCTGACCGGCACGACTAGGGCGTATCCAACGGCGATACAATCCCTAGCTGAAAATATATTTAATCATTATAGAAGAGAGAAAATGGAGAAAAGAAATGCGCTAACGACCAAATAGGATTGTATCACCATTGGATACGCCCTGACGTTAGTCGTGATGGTCAGGGTTGTCGTACAGGATGGCCATGACAACACCATGGCCCCAATCCAGATTAATGGCCACCTCTCCTATCTCAGTGGACGCCCTCTTTTCTTCATTTTGAAGTTTTAATAACCATTTTCCTATGCATTCGTTTTGAATGATTGTAGATACTCAGCCCACTTTCCAGATTTGATATATAATGTTCCATTTGGCCAATATGTATTTTTATAATAATTTTGAACAGGAAAATCTAGATCTAAAAACACTCCAATTTTTTAGAGTTTGCTATGTCCTTAACACCGATACTTGCATAGATTTTATAGCCGGAAAGAATTGTTGCTCTAGATGTACAGTATGCTGCTCTTGAAGTATGTATACAAAAAGGATGATTGTTGCCAAGGAATGCTTTCACTCATCATCGAGACCTGGTATGTACAGTAAATTAACGTCGAAAATGACAGGGCTGCTCGGGGGTACTCTTGGCCTTCCAGGAGCTGAAGTAAGACCCTTAGGAAACGCTAACTGTTCATAATCAAGAAAAGGAAATCATCACTGTCCTGTTCAAATCTTCAGAACAAGAAGTTCAGATTGATATCCTGTCTGCCTTTATTTTATACAGAGTAGTTGACTAGTTCAGTTTTCTCATACTTACTGGCCCAGGTATGTACAGCCGACGTAGTCCTCCAACCTTCATTGACAAAATCCCCTCATCAAGCCCCTTGATCACCTAATATTACCAATATATATGAGTTTTGTAAATGAAAAAGAAAAGAAAAGAAACACATATGAAAACTTCTACTTGGAAGTTGAAAAATAAGCTTTCAGTTTTTTCTTCATTTTAGCAATGTGATTTAGTCTACTGATGCATTGATAAAGGTGAAGCTGATGCTGCAAACATCAGTGTTTAAATATTCAAATCAGTTTATCCTTCAATCACCAGCCGAACATGCAGAAATTTTGTACCTGTCCTGATCCAACACGGAATATGTAGGGCTGACCTTTCTCCAGTGAACTGCACAAAGCAGCAAAGCGAAATAAGGACTAAAATGGATTCCACCCCAAGGCCCAATTAGCAAAATGCTACAAGAAAAAATGCTAAGTTTGCTAATTCTGATTTGTGAACAGGACATCAGTACTAATTAGTTCTGTTGTATTTTGTAAACAAAGTACAGATAAAAACCAGCCCTCTAGCTGAATGTCAGACATTTATCGCCAAAAAAAAAAAGCTGAATGTCAGATATCATCTATTCAAATCTCACCTGTCAAATATCTGCCCAGTTGGCACCATAGCAACATAATTTGCTGCAACCTACAAGGCAAGAAGTGAAATCATCTAAGAGGACATAATTTGCTGCAACCTACAAGGCAAGAAGTGAAATATATTTGAGAACGTTATGATCACTGGAGCAACCTGGAAACCAATGGGTGGGCTTGGGCCTTCGCCCACTTTGATATCCTTGTATTGCAAACCGGATTCTGTAGTTACCATAGGCACCTAGAATTGGATACTTAAGATTCAGATTTAGCGTTCAAACTGCACGAAATGAGAGGAATTACTAACTAATCCAGGAACAATTTTCTGAAACCAGCACCTTATTAATGCTATTATTATGAACTCCAAGAATTAACACACGCGTGTAACTCAAAATTAACCTACATTTTCGAGCTGGCTTTCGCAGGCGGTGTCGCAGAGCTTAGGCTTCTCCTCCGGCGGCAACCCGGCGGCGATGGCATCAAACGCTGCCAGCCCCAAGGCAGAGGCTCCCAGGGCCACTCCTACCAGCCCCCTCCGGGTACTGCTGCCACCACCACTGATCAAGAAATCGTCAGCCGCCCCGCATCGCGCCGCGCTTCCACCGGCGGCGGCCTTGCAGCAGCACGACCTCCTGAACGCGCCGC
>CM041643.1:39051388-39096754 GCA_023333625.1 Bothriochloa decipiens
TCCACCGGCGGCGGCCTTGCAGCAGCACGACCTCCTGAACGCGCCGCCGCCGCGACGCCACGCTGTCGAGGCCGAGGCATGCCTCGGCCCTGTGACAAGCAGAACATTCATTAGGCATTCAGGCACGGACGAGTGGGCTGAGATGGCTTGGCAAGAAAAGAAGTGAGCTGTTAGTGAGGTGAATGGTGAGCGAGGATTTACCTGAGGGGAGGAGGAGCGGCGAGGCAGAGGAGGCTGCTGCAGCCATGGACAGTTCACAGCTGGAAGAGAAGAGGGCAGAGGAAGGCGGCGGGACGAGAGGGGAAGGGGAGGTCTGAAAAGTGGATAGAGAGTTGGCGGTCTCCACCACTCGCTGCTGCCAACTGCCAACCGTGGCGAGTGGCGACCAGAATCTGGCGTTGGTCTCCGTCCGTGCCAGTGGCCAGCAGGCCCAGCACGGTTGCCTGACGCTGATATAAGCCTGAAGCTTACCATGAAAAGTATCATTTTCGCTTTCTGAGAAATCAAATTTTTGTAAAATTTGATCTAATATATATAAAAAAATTATAGTACATAACTAGTACATTAGAATAATCGCTAAAGACACTTTCATATAATATAATAAACTTATATTTATAATGTTGCTAGTATTTCTTTTACTGTATGTTGCTAGTATTTTTAAAATATAATTAAACTTACGAAAGTTTTCCAGCACGGATTAGGACGGATGGAGTAGTACGTTAGGGCCCTTCTCGACAATCAAGGCGTACCTGTCTTACTGCCAATTGGCTCACTGCTTCACATGTCATTTCCTTTTAATTCACATGGAAAAAAAATCTTGTAGACATGCTGTGGTTCACCTAGCTTTTACTTTGCTCTAGAAATCCTCTTATCAGCCTAAGCACAAGAAACATATTTAGAAGATAAAACGTATATGCACCTGTTGCATTAATCCTGGAACACCTCCTTCACTGCCCATTCGCTGCAGCTGCCACAATCTCTCAAGATTTCAAGCTTTGGAAATCCTCTTGCATAGGGTCAAGAGAAAATTAACCTTCTTTATTATCATGGATATGAAATTTCTTGTAATTCTTCTTCTTATCTTTTACATAATTTTTTTTATCTCTGGATTCTTCGCTCAGCTTTTCTAGTCCTACTATTTGTTTCGCGATTCCTATCTACCAGATGCCTGTCCGTTCAGGTGATGTCTGTGCTTATCTTTTATTAATAAATTTATAAGTAGGGGCTTCGCCCTTCTGTTCTTTAAAAAAGTTGAAGACTTTTTACATGTTTGGTACGAATCCGACTTCTTAGTGTAGTGCATGAAGGATCCAAAGCTGGTGAAATAAAAAATAGTGACTTCATCGGAGCCAAATTTATTTTGAAAGAAAAAAAATAAAAAAGCTCCTCACTCTAATGCAATGTCTACTGGATCATCACGACATTCAGAAAGTTCAACTCGCATTATCACACGCCGCTTAAGGCCCTCATCACCAGAACTCAACTTATCTGCACAAATTGAACACCTCGCACGCAGCGAAGCCAGGAGCAAGAACACAGCACGCCGGGCAGCTCACGCTGAAGAAGATCAGAGCAGAGCCGGACGGACGGCCGTTCACCGCAGTATCCCGTTCTTCCAGTAGTAGAGCATGGCGCCGATGAACAGCGTGGCCGCGCCGACGACCGTGCCGCCGACGGCCTCCCAGAAGACGTTGAGGTCGGTGATGTTGTAGAGCGTGACGCGGATGTTCATGCCGAAGACGGCGGTGACGACGACGGCGCTGGTGACCAGCAGCGTGACCGTGGACAGCACCACCCCCATCTGCAGCAGCTGGTTCTGCTTGTCGTCCAGCATGATGTTGATGTAGTCCTCCGTGTCCTCCACGTACTCCCGGAGCTTCAGATGTTTCAGTCCAAACCAATCCATGAATGAAATTGAACACATCGAGTGATCTGAGACGAGGGGCAGGAGAATGTACGTACAGTTGAGCTCTTGTTCAGGGTGCCATCGATCTGCACGAAGTAGGCCTCCAGCAAGCTC
This sequence comes from Bothriochloa decipiens, assembly GCA_023333625.1. NCBI lineage: Eukaryota > Viridiplantae > Streptophyta > Magnoliopsida > Poales > Poaceae > Bothriochloa > Bothriochloa decipiens. The sequence continues at coordinate 39,053,409 of CM041643.1, forward strand.
TCCAGCTCGTCGATCTTCGGCATGAAGGCCATGGATCCTTGCTCTTCTTCTGCTTCGTCGTCATCCCTGCGCGCGTGTTCATCATGAAAAGCAATTAATGTCGTAGCTTGGATTATTTGCAAAGCTAACGAATTTGTGGATGGAATGGAAGGAAAAGGTAGCTTCTGCTGGAGGTGTTCAGTGTTCACTGATCAGAATTCAGTACCCCTCTTCGTCGATTTCGACGAGTTCGGTCCCGATGTCGAATCTGGACGACTGACTGGCTGCTTGAAATGCTGCCTTCTCTGACAGATGCATCGCTGCCATATCAGCATCGTCGTCTAGCAGATGTTCGAGTTCATCCCTGACCTGGTGGTGTAATAAAATCATAAGTACAATATGTCCTTCGTTATGAACTCCTAATGGATGCTCTCAAATTCATAGCAGAATTGTCATCGTCCTGCAGCTTATTACCTTATGAACTCCCCCAGTAATGGCAACTAACCGGCACTTAATTTGCCGAACTTGCTCAAGATTGAGAGTGCTGACTCGTGAGGTGAGTGCATCTAACGCTGGGTACGCCTCTTTCTCCAGCATCGATGTCTGATATTCGAAATGCCCAGTGGCAAGGAAAGATTTCAGTGAACAGGGTAAAGGTCCATAATCCATATGCTGTTTCTACACAATTCAGCACAGAGCATCGAAAATTAAAGCCAGCAGACAGTTCGTAGCAGATATGGACCTCATGTTCAAGTGATTTGCACGCGTACTCGAGGCACACCTCCAGCGCCCTGAACTCGAACGGCAGCGCGTTGCCACCGCCGCCGCCGCTCGCCGGCGAGACGCGCCCGTCCTTCCCTGCCTCGCCGTCCTTCAACCCGGCCAAAAGATGCGATCTTGCGTAAGCAGCAGCCAAGAACAGTCTAACAACCCCAAACGGATCGGATTCGGACGGAGATAAGGGAGACAGAGAGGCAGAGACACACCGAGACCGCACGCGGCGGCGCGGGTGAGGAGGCGGCGAGACGCGCGCTGAGCTCGGCGACGAGCGGCGCGACGGAGGGGTCACTCGGCCCGGGGACCAGCACCTCGGACGCGGTGATGACGGCGCGGACGCGGTCCAGGTTGATGACGACGGCGCGGTCCCGGCCCATGATGCTGGACGGGTACGACAGCGCCGGGTCCAGCGCGCGGAGGTCGCGCGCCGACAGCCCCGTCCGCCGCACCAGCTGGTGCTTCCCGATGGCCTGCACACGCCAGTCGCCCGAGGCCGACACCGCTGCCCACTCCCCCGCCGCGGCGGCCTGGCCCGTCGCCGCTGCGTGCCTCTGCCGCGGTGGCATGACCGTCGCCGTGGCCGTGGCCATGGAGGGCTAGCTCTACCTGGCGCGGCCGGGTGGCGTCCGGGCACCGGCGTGCCAGCGGCGAAGCTTTACTTGTGCGCGCGACGTGTGCGCTGCCTCGTGGCCGTGGCCGTGGCCGTGGCGTGGCTTGCCGGAGGCGGTAGCATGCGGGGGAGTGGCCATACGGGCGATGCGACGCCGCCAGGGAACAAAGAAGTCAAGAACAACGACGGTGGAACTGTCAACGGATAATTGTTCCATGTGGGTCCCACCGGGGTTAATCCCCCGCGACGACGTGCGCTCTTGTGTTGCTCTGCCTGAATTAGCTGAAGCCGCGACTGTTGAGGAGCCCATTTTTTAGCATCGGCGCATGGGCTCGTAGTTTAATCGAAAGCACCACAGTTTTGTGTGAGGTGGAGGGGGATTCAATCATCCAAATAGCAATAGATCAAACCTTGGTGAATTGTGAGATGCAAACTCAGCTTGCTTTCAGATGACTGAGATGAGTGCTAGCTTGTATGCATAACCCTTAAGCTCATTGGCTTGCCCGAAGCATCCAGCTCTGCCTCAAAACTATCCGGGGTGCACGCCAGCGTATTCGCGTAGCTATCCACTCGGCCACTAGCCCTACCCAAACTGCCAACGTGCATGTGCTTAAATAATATTTTTCTGGATTTTGGGATCCATGGGTCTTAACCATACCCACCTCACTCATGTTTTTTCTTTTAGTTTGGATGTACAAGCAGGTTGTAGAATTATGAATGAACATCATGATCCAAGGTGATTTCTAGGATTAATTGCGCCCTTCTCGTGGTCCCCCAACAAGCTTAATGTGATAACAGTTCATGCAACTGATCGAACAATTATTCAAATTTTGTTTTCCAGGGTTACAACAAAGGCGTTGCATGTGCGCAACTTCAACGAAGTGTCTATTGAGAAAAGTGGAATACCACAATTCAGAAAACATTCTTTCTCTTGAGGGCATGTGCCCCTGTTTATCATTATTGGACGTGCACAGAGCCACATGCCCTTTAGGAAAAAATTTACTTTGGTCGTAGTTTCGATCCTTACATCATCTACTACGATGAGTACCAAAACATGGGATTTGATGCGAAATGAAAAGGAGTGTCGTCAATTGGAGAGAGTTCTCTTCCATGTCATCAACGATGCTACTATGGTAGCAAATTGTAGAGCCGACAACTTTATTGAAGTTGTGCACAAAGAAGTTATTTCATTGTTCTGGAGGCGTGGAGGGATTGATCTTATATCTGTAAAATTCTTATACGATTGCTGTAAAAATTCTCTGTTCTAAATACCCTCAAGAATGTATCTCTTCAAGAACTCTTTCATGGTTCGAGTCGCTCGTGTTGTCGTCCCCAAGTGAAATCTGTCGCCTATCGTACAGAGCAAAGGAGATAGGGATAGGTGTGCCTCGGAAGAGCCGAGATTTTTTTTTTCCGAAAAGGAAGAGCAAAGATGTTGACGTACTGGAGTAGAAAAGCAGGCCAGCTCCACCAGGAAAAATCAAAATCGATTCAGGAATGCAACTCGAATTAACCCAATTTTCATTTCTTCTTTTAATGAAATACGTGGTAGCATGTTTCTTGAAAAATAACGAAATGACTTAGAAATAGCTTCTTAACCGGCAATAAATAGTTGTCGGCTCTGCAATTTCCTGCAAATGGCGTGGCTTGCCGGAGGCGGCAGCATGCGGGTTAGTGGCCATACGGGCGCGGCGACGCCGCCAGGGACAGTGAAGTCAAGAACAACGATGGAACTGTCAATGGGATCATTGTTCCATGTGGGTCCCACCAGGGTTAATCCCGCGTGCCGGTGTGAGCTGACGGGCTTGTGTTGTAAATCGGTGCATGGGACTCGTAGTTTAATCGAAAGCACCGCAATTCCACAAACATACATTTTGGTTGCTTCGTCCAGTTCTCCAGACAGTTTTGTGTGAGAGGTGCTGGAGGAGTGGGGCCGGGGGTTCAAATAGCAATGGATCAAGTCTCGGTGGACTGTGGGATACAAGCTGAGCTTGTACGTTTTGAGACGAGTGTGCTATCTTTTTTTTCTTTCAAATACGTAAAAGGTTTGCGTATCTTTCTATTTAAGCAGAAGAATTTTTACAATGCATCTAAGCATGATTTTGGAGGGTTTTTTAAGATTACATGAAAGCGTATCCTCCCCGGCTTTTATGTTATAAAGCGACTACTGGTGAATTAACAACTAACCTTGCTCGCACTGGCTTCGATTCACAGGTAACAGTGCGCCTGATTGTGAGAAGTAGCAAGCACCGGCGGTGTGCTAGCTTATATATAGACATATGCAGGTAACCCTCATGCTCGCTGCCTTGCCTGAGGAATGAACCCACGCCGTCTCAAAACTATCTAGGGTGCTCGCCACCGGTGTATTCGCGTGTAGCTACCCACTGGGCCACTGGCCCTACCCAAAATGCCAATGTGCTTAATTAATTTTTTAATCAACAATGGGTTTTACCTATATCCGCCCCACCTTGTGTATGGATTGTTTTTTGGCAGTTCGGATGGGATTAAGATGGATGTATTGGGCAGGTTGTAAAATCATGAACACTCGGACCCATGGTGATATTCATGGACTGACGATGTTTTAGGACTATGCCCTCCTCATGGACAAGAATACACGATTATGCCGTGCAAGCACAGTGTCGTCACTTCGGGGGACATGGTACGGTGTAACCGATCGGACAACTAAGATTTTGTTTTTCAGGGTTGTATAGTAAATAAAACTAGCTCAACAAAGTGTTGTTGGGAAAAGTGGATGGCACAGTTCAAGACACATCTTTTAGCCCTTAAGGGCATGTGCCCCCTGCTCATTATTGTTGGATGTGCATGGAGGCACTTGTCCTTTAGGGTAAATTTTATATTTATTGTAGTTTTGACCCCTGACACCGTATACTACAGCGAGTACTGAAACACTGGTCATGATGTGGATATGAAAAGTCACATCAAGCAGACAGGGTGTCAACGATGCTACTATTATCTCCCTTTCTAGTCTCCCTTAACTTCCTTTAGTTTCTCTCCTATTTTTTTTATTGTCTTAGTCATTCTATCTCTAATGTGTATCATTGTATTAAGAACAAGAGTTAAAACATAAAAACAATATGTTTGTGGCGAGCACCGAAGGAGGTAAACCTAAATCAACTGTGGAGAGACCAGCAAAAAAAGGACTCACATTTCGATATCACATAAATGGAAAACAACCAATGCCGACGCAACAGTGCAACTAGCACTTCGTGTTAGACGAATTCTAGCTCTCCCGGTTCTAGAATTCACAGAAACTGATTGCATGGCATGAACAAATAAACCACACGTATGTACGCAATCAGAATACAAACAATGCAAGCACGATTTAAGTGTCCAATTTCATGCAATCGATCGATCCATGGTGACGCTAACTGAACCCCTAGTTAACAAATCCTCGTGACGGCGACGATGCGGCGCTGGTCCTTGCGCACGGACACGAGGAACAGCATCGCCTCGGCCTGCCCCTGCACGTCCACGAAGTGGCGCCGCGTGCACGTGCCCGTGTCAAAGAAGCTCTCGCTGCCCAGCACGCGCGGCGCGCCGCCCCTCGCCACAACGGCCACCTCGTTGTGCTCGGTTAGATAGGAGCAAGAGACTTGGTGGCAAAATGATTACACGATTAAATAGTGGACATTTGCATTTCCGCCGGCAGCTAGCCTCCGTGTAGCATTATTGGATATCGATCGTGTGCGGATGAGAGATTGGCGCGGTTCGCGTTGCTTACAAGAATAATATCAAGTCATAGAGAGACATCGCACGTACACATCCCCTCCATCAAGAACCATCGAGCCCAGACTAGAATTGATACTTATATGAACTATTCAAAGTAATAAAAAGGGATAACAGAAACGGCATTTCATTTCGGAATTGAGGAAATTTGAGCTCAGACCAGATAAAAAGAATCAGAATTCACAACGCCTGAGAAAAAAAAAATCTTAAAGTTATATGATCTATTTCAGCCACAAACAACCGACGCAATTTCGCAGGAAAAGAAGTGTTCTGATGCACGTTTGTGCCACTACTTCCATCCTTGCTGCTGATCGCTTATGATCTACTAATGCGCGAGGATTGCTTGTTTTCACACTACAGCGCTGGTGATGCTTGTGTGTACAAAAGAAATGCACTTATATTATATTTCAGAAGGGAAGGAAATAAAGGGAAGTCAATTTTAGTTACATTTCGAATTTGATTTGATTGTGTGAAAAGGGTACAAAAGTTTGTCAGGCACTTAATGGTAAATCTCTGGAAAAAAAGGAGTAAAACATAGTCATATGTCGAATTTATTGATTGTGTGAAAAAGGTAGAAACCGTTCGCAGCCATTTCATGGTTAATCTCGGAATACAAAACAAAATTTAAAATTAAAATGCCCCCACGCAGGATCGAACAACGGACCCAAGACTGACGCTCTACCACTGAGCTATAGGGGCTTTTGTTTAAGGATATCAATAAATTTTATATGACTAATAATGATTAAGTCTTCCCACATATCATCCCCATCGTCAGTGCACACCGGATCGGGGTGTCGAATTCGATCGATTACAAAAACAAATGTTAAATTAGACTAACAATGATACCATTATCAATAGACATCACGTCGACGACAGTTTGCATGCTGCTGCTCTACTAAAGAGCAAACGGCGTATCAGCCGACATGCTGACGCTGTGGGCTACCGGGATGAGCGACGTGTTCCACGCGCTCCGTCGTCGTCCCGGGGGCGACCGGCGCCGGCGCCACCATGCCGTGCCAGTTCCACCCGTGGTCGTTCCGCCTCGGCGGCGGCGGTGGCGGCGGCGGGACGCCCATCCCGGGCTGCCCGAAGATGGCCAGCCCGGAACCGCCCCACGGCAGCTCGTCCACGTCGTCGGTGGTGGCATCCGGGCTGGGGTGGTGATGGTCGTGGTGGTGGTGGTGGTGCGCGTCGGGTCCTTCGTGGCCGCAGAGGCACCGCGACACGGCGCTGGCGAGCAGCCGCGCCGCGACGACGGCGGTGAACATGATGAGCACGGCCAGGAAGTAGTCCAGCGCCGTCGGGTGGCCGTCCTGGCAGCCGCTGGAGCTGAAGCTCAGGCACACCATTGTGCAGTGCTTGTTCAAGCTGTCGGCACACGGATCAGGGGGCTTACTTATTGGCTCACACACCTGAATGTGCTGAGGTGCACAGCACAGCTGCGACTGCCTGCGAGCTCGTAGTTGCTTATATATTTTGCAGCACCATCGCTGAGCCTGTGCTATACATTTGGATGGATTCGTTCCTTGGCGTGGAGCCTGCTGGATACTGGAGAGGATAGAGACTGGTGCGAGCTGCACCGGTACCTTCCTTGGAGCTCTGAGAATGTCCTTGCATCTTCAGACAACGACTGATGAGTGATGACCACTGGCTTTTTTTCTGAATGCCTTTGGAAATGGGGTCAGCTTAAGCTTGAGCTACAAGTGACCGGTGGTGCGCTGGGGATTCTCTTCGATCAGCTGTACTGAAACGTGCAGCATTGCAGCAGCAACATTCAGCACCTAAGATAGAGTCGAGAGTATGTTTATGTTGGCCGCTTGGAAAGCTTCTCTTGGGTCAATGTTAATTCAAAATCGATTAGTGTTCAAACAAAACCAGGGGTTAAGACAAAGCTGGCGATGAAATATTAAATATCCACTCTATAAACAGTAATTTTAGTATTGTTCATGTGTGTTTAATGGTCTATCTAATATGTAGAGTGGCCGTCTCTATTTGTTTGGTCATGCTCCGCCACCGTAAACAAACCTCCGAGAAAAAGTCCTCTAGATTGCATATATCTGCCTGAATTCTTAGCCGAAATTTTAATGATTCTACTACTGATCAAGATCATGGCCACGTACCTAAGACCGTCCTAAAACAGGGTTTAATAACGTCACCAAGGAGTATCGATCTTTTTGGTTCTTCAGCCTTTTGCAACACACCAAATATACCGCACAAAACATGATTCAACAGTACTGCTGATGTATGTGATGCTGATGTCCCTTTGTTAGATAAGCACAAAAAGGATAAGTGAATTTAATTTGTTCCTTATAATGTGCGCATATCTAAGTTTATCGAGAAACAAACAAGATTCTTTACAATATCAAAGAGGTAAACTACAAAAAGACAAATGTGGTTGTGGGTACTCAGGAAACATGTAACTGACCGTGACACACCGCCAACTCCGATATTGGTTGAGTACCTTAACAATTTTAGGACAATTATTCGGTAGCACAATGTAACTCTCTCCTAATTATTATTGGTGGTTTGAGAGAGTTAATTCACCTAGAATACTTCATACTTTATTAGGGGGAAAATTATATTCAATGCCTTATACTATGTATTTCCTTCGTCCCAGAATAAATGATATTTTAGGATTGCTTTTAGTCAAACTATTTTAAATTTAATTAAATAAATTTGGTCAAAATTGAAAATAGTTTGACTTAAGATAAATCTAACACATCTGTTTTGAGATGGATTGAGTATTTTAGGATGAAGGGAATATTATACTAGTGTAATGTAAACAATAAAACGAAAATAGGTTTGCTTTTTTTTTATTGGGTTGGAATTAAAACAGGCTTGCTGTCGAGAGAAAATGAAAAGAAAGCAAACAGCCCAGAAACTCGGAGTCGGAGGAGCCTACTAGACGTGTTCGAGTTGGATGAGTTCGTTCCAGAGATACGGCCCAGCCCACCGCTATTTATTATAGATACAGAAAGGCAGGTTTCAGGAAGGCAGAAACCGAAGAAAAGAAAAGAGAGAGCCCGATACGCGACGGGTGGTATGGCGAAGAGACTGGATTTGGTGCCGCAGCCGGTCGTCGAGGACGAGGAGGCGGCGGCCATGGAGGCGGAGGAGAAGGAGATGTTAGACCTCGTTACCCAGCGCACCCAGAAGGCGCTGGAGCGGTTCGTTACCGAGCGCTTGGCTGGCCGCGTCACCACCGACACCACGGCGGCGAGCGGCCTGCCGGCAACTGCCGTGCCGCAGAAGAGCCGGGCCGGGCCGCCGCCGTCCCTCACCCTGAGAGCCCTCCGTTCTGACGAGGTAAAAGAGGAGATGGTGAAGCCGCCAGTCAAGTGCGTGGGGAGGGAAGATTCCCACGCGCCGGATGCCGCCGCCGCCGCCGCTGCCCAGATCGGAGAAGAGGAGAAAGACGGACGAGAAGCCGACTCCGCCTCCTCCGCCTCCTCCGCAGATGGCTGCAGCATTGGCGTCGTCTCAGTCCCAACTTGGGATGCCTGATCATTGCTCCTGGGCAATGCCTGATCATCACTGTTCCTTTCCTCTCATTTATTTATTTACTGTGAAATCATCAGAGATTCGCATCGCGCATTGCGCCTCCATATGCAAAACTCAACTCTGTCTCTGTAACTTTGCATCTTCAGACAACGACTGATGAGTGATGAGCACTAGCTTTTTTCTCTCAATGCCTTTGCGAATGGGGTCAGCTTAAGCTTGAGCTACAACTTACAAGTGACCGGTGGAGGACAGGGGATTCTCTTCGATCAGCTGTACAGGTGCAGCATTGCAGCAGCAACATTCAGCACCTAAGATACAGAGTCGAGAGCATGTCTGCGTTGGCTGCAAGAAAAGCTCCTCTCTTGGGTAAATGTTAATTGAAATTTGATCAGTGTTCAAACAAAACCAGGGGGGTTAAGAGTTAAGACAAAGCTGGTCCATCTACTCTCTAAACAGTAATTTTTAGTATTGTTGATGTGTGTTTAATGGTCTATCTAATATGTAGAGTGGCCCTCTCTTTTTGTTTGGTCATGCTCCGCCACCCGTAAACAAACCTCCAAGAAAAAGTCCTCTAGATTGCATATATCTGCCTGAATTCATATTCGAAATTTTGATAATTCTACTACTGATTAAGATCAAGAAAAGTTGGGCACCTAAAAAGACTGTCCTAAAACAGGGTTTAATAACATCACCAATGAAGTATCAATCTTTTTGGTTTTTGAGCCTTTTGCAACCCCAAATATACTGCACGAAACATGATTCAACGGTGCTGATGTACGTATGTGATGCTGCTGTCACTGTGTTAGATATGCACAAAAAGATAAGTGAATTAATTTGTTCCTTAAATATGAAGGTTGTTCAATTGATGGTTTCTAGGACTTTTTTTTAGCAAAATTGATGTTTTCTAGGACTGATAAGCCTTGCTGTGAGATAAAAAAAAACATCAAGCTGCTATCATGTTTAGTAATAAAATAAATAAATAAATAAAACATTGGCACTTGCATTACAGATTTCTGACTTGCCCTTACTTAATATAATAGCCAGAACATGATTTCGATAGAGGATTTCCATTTCTAAATCAATGGTTGGTTCGGGACCAGGGACGGTCCGTTTCCAAAAAAGGTACTTTTCTCTACAAGATGTGTTTTCCAGTCATTATATATAGTAGTAATGTAATGATAGAGATTTTCTAACGACTCTGAAGGGCCAACCCTTCCTCGAGCTATCTACTTGGAGCGAGCGCACTACTTGCTTAGTAATAGAAGACATTGTGTGTTGAATATGATAACTGCTGCTACTATGTGAACTGTGTGGAAACTAAGAAATGAAATATGTTTTCAGAATATAGGTTGGAAGGGCATAGAAATGCTGCTTCAAAGGATTGCTGGTACTCTGCAAAATTGGGTAACTTTGTGCCCAACCGACAAGAGAGATACCCTGGAAGAATGTATTTCCAAACTCAGGAAGGTTGCAAGAGAAGTTTGCTGGCTTCTTTTTGGAGCCCTGAACTCAAGCTGATGAGAAGAATATGAGAAGCCCGAAGACAGAGGAACTGCCATGGTGGAAGGAATTGGAGGCTACAATGATTTGAAGATGATGGTCAGTTGGAGTTATATGTGTCAGGTCATGAGTATCTAGTAGATTTGCTTAGGAGTAAGTCTGGAGAGTTTCATTTGAACTTTGTCCGGTTTTGTATTTCTGCTTCAGTCCTAGATGGACATGAAGTTTAAAACGGTGATGCACTGAACTGTAAGCGTTGGTCTGCTTTAATGGAAGGCCGGGGCTGTTGCCCTTGAACTCAAACGAACAAGTCTTCATGCATATCTAATAAGTTTATCGAGAAACAAACAAGAATCTATACAATATCGAAGAGGTAACTACAAAAAGACAAATTTGGTTGTGGGGCCACCGAAAAACATGTAATTGTCCATGGGACACCACCAACACTCAACAATTTTAGACTGTCTCCAACAAAGGGAGGCAAACTCAAAATACTTCTCCCACAGTGTGTATGCCTTCCCAAAACGTCCTCCAACAGATGACCCATGTACATCTGCTACTAGCGCAAAGGATAGCCAAAAAGATCTCCTCTCTCCTCGCGATGCAATCCTCCGGTGGTGGGCTGCCCATCAATCCTGCCACGCGGCTTCGGCAGCGCCAGGTCCGGAGGGTGGCGCCCAGCTACAGCGCCGGTGCCGGCCGCCGAGCCCCTCCTCCGAACTCCGAATCTACGCTGATCAGCGCCGCCTCATCCTCCGGTGACGGCTCCATCTTCTGGGATGGCAACGGCGTGGCGTGCGCCGCCTTCCACAGTGCCCGTGCCCGCGCCTGAGCCGCCGCGAGCTCGCTCGTTGAAGATTGGGCGACCTCAACGACGAGGACAGCGGCGGCGCGGGCCCTCGATGCTGGTGCGCAAGACGGCAGTGCTGTAGCTGCAGCGGAGGCTCATGGACTAGGCGCACTCCCGCCCCGTCGTTGCGCTCGACATCGTCTGGAACGTCGCCTTCGCCGCCGCCGCCGTGCTCGTGTCCTTAAGCCGAGGAGAGCTGCTTCGTCGTGCTCGCTTCCTCCGCCGACGGTACGCTGCTCCCAATCAGATCAGCGATGGGGAAGAGACGGGAGGGGAAGAGGCGGATGATCGCGGGGTCCGTGTTTGAGGTGGCACTCTGGCTCCATGTGGGTGAAGCGACGGAGAGATGAAGCGGCAACGGAGAGATGAAGCAGCGATGGGGAGGCCAGAGATTGGGGGCAGGCAGGGATGTGTGGAACACACGTGGGCGCCGCGACGGCGTCTTCTCCATGTGGGTGAAGGGGAGAGAGAGATGGGGAAAGGGAGAGGCCGACGGCGGCGTGGCGCATGGAGCGCGGTCGGTGGAGGTGCGACGCACGCCAAGGCGGGGAGTGGCTGCGCGGCGCCGGCACGCGCGCCGAAGAGAGAGGGGCGGCTGCGGCCGTTGCCGTCGTTGGAGCGATGAGAGAGAAGTTGGGGCTGGTGGGACTAGGAGGAGTTTTGGTTCCATAGTTGCGTATGCTGTTGGAGACGTGTAAAATTGCGTCAGGGACTTCTTCACTGTGTGCCACCGAAATCAGCGGATGGCTCTCGTGTTTGCCTTCCGTCTATTGGAGATAGCCTTAGGACAAATTATTGGGTAGCACAATGTAACTCTCTCCTAATTATAGAGATTTTGTGCTTACCATATTTTGAGTATGGTGGTAGGTACTCATATGACCGGTGGTTTGAGATAGTTAATTCACCTAGAATACTTCATACTTTATTAGAGCATCTTCAACGGTCTCCCAATTTCCATCCCAGAAAAACTTGTATTTTGAGGGATTTGATAGCTCCAACAGTCTCCCATTCCCATCCCCAATAAGAATTTTTTCTCATTCCCTCAAAATCCATCCCTCAACCCCTCAAAGATGAGGGAAACCTCTCTCTCCCCAATACACTGGGCCCCGCAATAATTGCCATCGCCGGCCTTGGAGTAGCAGCGCGCGTACCAGGTGTAGCCGTGCGGGCGACACCGGCGGCCATAGATGCGAGCTCCGGTCGCGGAGGCCCTGCCTGTGCTCCGTGCCGCCGCTCTAGCCCTATGCCATGGGCTACGCGCGAGCTCAGGGGAGGTAGCAATGGCCACGCAAGCTCCACCCTGCCCCTCCTACCCGCTCGCCCTTGCCAGTCCACAGCTCCCACCACACCCATGGAGTTCGCCGGCATCCAGACCCGACGCCGTCGCCGTGTGTTGCCTCGCTGCTGCTCTGGCCACTGCCGCAACCATGGCGCGGAAGAGGTGGAGGCGAGATCTGCCCGCTGCGGCCATGGCAGTATGGCACTCGATAGCTGGAGGTTGAGCGGTGGCCAGGTCTGCGTGTCGGCGTGCCTCAACCACTGCGGCCAGGTTGCCGCCGCCTGGCAGGTCCAAGCGTTGCTGCTCGACGCGGCGTGGCAGCGATGGCCACTGCGGCTGCTGCGAGTCGCGACCTGGGAGAAGGAAGCGAGGGGAGAGAAAAGAAAAAGGAAGAAAGAAAAATAAATAAAAATAAAAAATGACAAGTGGGGTCTATATTTGGGGAGTTGTATTAGGAACTGCAGAAGCACCTCTCCCCAATAGTTCAAAACGTAGAATTGGCTTACCCCAATACCGGTTTATTGGGGAAGTTATATTGAGAGACTGTTGGAGATGCTCTTATGGGGATATTAAATATTCAATGCCTTATACTCCCTCTGTCTCATAAATAATCGTATATTTTAACTTTTACACTTTCTGTTTGACCGTTCGTCTTATTTAAAATTTTTTAAAAAATCATAATGAAATAAATAATATTTATTAAAACTTTTTGAATAAGTTGAACGGTCAAACAAGAAGTATAAAAGTCAAAATGTGCGATTATTTGTGAGACGGAGGATTTTCTTTCGTCCCAAAATAAGTGATGTTTTAGGATTTTCTTTAGTCCAACTATTTCAAGTTTAATTAAAGGGGCTTGAGCATTTATACCCCTGTTTCGATGACCGTTTGTGATTTTGCCCTCTATTTTTTAGCTTTGTGATTTTACCCCTGTTTTTTGAAAACGAAGCAACAGTTTACACCTATTCAGTTAACACCCTCTAACGGTGTTAACTTTTGGACAGTTGGATAACTTTGTCCTTGTGTTTTTACCTCTGTTTTATTACATCTCTTGTGTTTTTACCCCTATTTTAGGATAGCAAGCTGTTATTTTTGCACAAAATTTTTTAAAAAATTCGACAACATTTTGACATACAATTCACATAAACACAATTTGATATCATACAAATATATCTCATAAATAATATATATGATCCTGATCCATGCAACTTGTCATCAAAGTACGACAATAACAGCCACCATAAAGGTCCAAATGACATGCCAAACACTAACATATAGGTCCAAATGGCATGTTAAACAAATGTGACAGCTACTAGTGAGTCCTCTAGGCACCTAGACATCAAAGTACGACATCAACAGCCACCATAAAACTCCAAATAACATGCCAAACACTAACATATAGGTTCAAATGGCATGTATAACAAAAGTGACAGCTACTAGTAAGTTCTCTAGGAATCTATACGTATGGAATATTGAAGCCTAACAAAGTGGCAAGCCTCCCAGTAGTTGCTCCTCTTCCACTACTTCCTCTACCCCTTCCAGTAGCACTTGCACTTTATATGCAAAAAAAGAGAGAAATTATGTTAGTAAAGTTACTACAATTTGTAGTAGATAGAAGTAACGTTGGCTTGTCTTACTTTGTCTCACTGTTGCCATCTCCTGATCCTCTTCCTCTTCCCCTTCCCCCTCCTCTGCCCCTTCCTCTGCCCCTTCCAGTTTGAGTGGCACTTGTACTAACACTAGCATCTTCACTTGCACTAAATGTTGAAAGCAGAATGTTAGTACAAGTAAATATGAATAATCAGGATAAATAAATGGAATTGGACAGCAATGCATGTATGACTCACATTGGGTCATTGTTTCCATCTTGTATTGTTCTCTGCCTCTTTTGACTAGCTATAGGACCTCCTTGGCAAGTCTTGGTTGTATGTCCTAGTTCTCCACATTCAGGACACATCTTGCTTCTCTTAGTAGTTTCAACTTCATCATGTGCCTTAATCCTAGATTTTCTTGGCCTCCCAGGTTTCCTCCTCAATTTGGGTTTCTTGATTTTGTAGCCTAAATCAACTACAGGCCATTGATCTTTAGATGCCATTGGGTCGAATTCACTTGCATATGTCTTCCTGAACCTATCAATCGAGAAGTATTCATGGATAAATCCATCCATCAATACCTCCCTACTTATCTTTCCAATGAAAGCCAAAGCATGGCTGCATGGTTTTCCAGTCACTTGCCAAGCTTGATAGGTACAAGCCTTCTCATCCAAGTTCACTCCATACCGCCATCTATTCATAGTTACTTCAGCTTTTGCTTGCCCACATATTAGGACCTCATGTTCTTTGATAGCCTTGGATTTAGCATTCAAATTATTGATAATAGCTGGAATTATAATGCCTGACATCTTAGCACCTATCTTGGACCTCAAAACAAACTTCTCAATGATCATTTGTCTAATACGATCAAGCATTTCTACAATCTGAAAGTCCTTAGCTTTTGAAACCCAACTATTAAAAGATTCAGAAAGGTTGTTATTAATATAATCTACCTTGCAGTCTTCACCAAAATATGCTCTACTCCAGGCATATGGATGATTTTTATCCAACCACTCAATGGCTTTTTGATCCTTCTCCTCTATTTTCCCCATGAAGTATTTGAATTTCAGAAATGTGAAGCTCTTGGCAGCACACCACATATTCTTGCCATAAAGGTCACCATTGTAACTTTTCTTCATGTTCTTCCACAAGTGCCTCATACACTCTCTGTGCTCTATTCCAGGATACACATCTTCCACTGCTTCTTCTATTCTCTTTCCAGCATCTGTGCTAAGGACCAAACCTGTATCAACATTACAGTATGTCAGCAAATATAACGAACTTGAAATCAATGAAAACAGAGTTACATTTAGTGAATGCAATTACCTGGAGGTGTACCAACAACCTTCTACACATTATTGACAAACCAAGTCTAACTTTCCTTAGACTCCATCTCAATCACTCCAAATGCCACCGGGAACAATCGGTTATCACCATCCACTGCAATAGCTAATGCCAACTGGCCTCTCGATCTCCCTATTAAGTATGTTGCATCCATTGCAAGATATGGTCTACAACCTTGTAGGAAGCCATCTATGCATGGCTTAAGAGCAACAAAGAACCTCAAAAAGCACACATCAGCTTTGTGCTCTTCGGTCTCTAGCTCCACAACACTTCCGGGTATTGATCTCAAAAGTTCAGCTTGATAAGTAGGCAACAAGTTATAGTTGTCTTCCCATTTCCCATAAATGACATCCATTGCTCTCGCCTTTCCCATAACTAAGTATTTCTTGTCCAATTTGTCCCTCAATGCAGCCGGCCCTGTTTCAGGGTCATCCCTCAAGATATCCACCACTCTGTCAGCCACCCATTTGTTCGAGGCCATTGTCTGACCACTCTTGTTCACTGAACCACAAGTGTGCTTAGGTCCACTTGTCTTAACCTGCAACAAATAATAAACAAAGACAAGTTGTCAAATTAGTTCCTCTTGCAACAGTGAACAAAAAATATGCACTTACAACAAAAAAGAACCAGTTAATACCTTGCAGCCATTGTATTTTTTCTTGCTTGTAGATGCATAAAAATACCACTTGCAACCTTGATCAGCCTTCCTGCACTTGGCCCTAAATCTTTTCTTGTCTTTTTTCACAATATCAAAAACATGATTATGCAAGACAAAATAATGTGTGACTACTGACTTGCAAGCATCCACAGAAGGGAACAACACTCCAACATCAACACGTGGATCATCAACATCATATGAAAACATGGGAGGCTCATCATCCTCATCAACAATTTCACCATTAGGATCAAACTCAGTGTCAGAGCCACTTGACCAACAATCAACATCAGAGTCAGATGAAGCTGCCAAATCAGTGTCATAACTGCTATCACTTAGTACCTCTGTATCACCCTTGGAAGCACTATTTTTTGTCACAATTACCTTTTTTTTGGTGGTTACTTTCTTTTTTTAGATAGGGCAGCAGCTGTAGCATTCTCATTTGTCGCTCTCTCAATAGTGTCTTCCTCAGTTGGGAGCACACTAGCCCTCACAGAAGGGTGTAAACTTCTCTTGGTTGGAGACAATTGTAGGGGCCCCTCAAAATCATTTATCTAAGCACTCATACAAACTAATCCACTCTCCACATTGGTTAGACACCATTCTAACATATTTTCATCAGATTTTATTTGCACACATTCAGACTCATCCAAATCACCCCACAAGGTAATGTACTGCTTAGAACCCCACATGCGGTTCTCACCGATGTAATCAATTAGATGTTCCAGACTAAAGCTACATGTGTCAACAACCTTGGCTGGCAAAGTTCTACGATTCCAATAAGTCTCTGAGCCATTGTCTGATAAGCTAAAAAACAAACGCACACTAACAACAAGTTCCAATTTATAGTGACTAATCCTACACAAATCAAAGAAACAGGGAAAAACGAGTTAACAAATCACATCTATTTCGACACGAATCACAGAAGCAAGTAGGGAATAAATCAAAGAAAATACCTTGGCTCTTCCATGGCACTTGCTGCTGCTGTGGACGAGCTTGGGGCCATGGGAAATGGCCCATCCAGCGAGGGCGTCAGCCCCCCCATAGGTTGCTCCATCAGTGGCCGCCGGAGCCCCCCCCTAAAAGGTCTAGATGGCTAGAGGGGGTGAATAGCCTAATAAAATTTCCTTCAAAAGCAACTAAGACAATTTAATCAATATAAAAGAAGGCGATATGCGGTTTGCTTAGCCTACAAGGGGTTTATGCAAGCCACCTATTCAATTCATAATTCTACTAATTTCACACAACCACCAACAAGATATTCGCACTGGCTACACAACAAGAGCTACTCAAGCTAAATAAACTACCACAACAAAGCTAGCAAGATACAACAAGAATGTAAAGAATGTAATGCTAGAAAGGGAAAGAGCTTGTTACACCGACGTTGGCGAGATGAGTGAACCAATCAAGATGATCAATGACAATGATAACCAATCACCGGGTGAATACCAATATCAATCACAATAAGAGACAATCTAATTTTTCACCCGAGGTTCACGTGCTTGCCATCACGCTAGTCCCCGTTGTGTCCCTCTACACCACATGGTTCGGTGGCTAATTGGTATTACACACCAAGCATCAACAAGGGCGCCACAAGAACCTACCGAATAGTGAGAAGTTGCAATGACACGAGCAATCCACTAATACTACCTTAGGTGCTCCGCCGGGGAAGGTGCAACCCCTCACAAGATCACCGGAGCCGGCCACGAACAATCACCACCATGTGCTGGACCTCCACAGCTGCTCCAAGCCATCTAGGTGGCGACAACCACCAAGAGTAACAAGAGAACCCGCAGCAAATCAATCCCCCAAGTGCCTCTAGATGCAAAGCAATGATCAATGCACTTGAATCATTCAATCTCACTTGAAAATCGCAATCGAAAGCAATGAGATGAGTTGGGATGAGAAAGAGGGGGTTGGCTCAGCTCAAAGGAATCAAGAGATGTTCAGAATGGCAAGAGAGGGCTCCAAGAGCTGGCTAATCAAGTATATATAGGCGTACCCCTTCGAATAGAGCCGTTACCCAGTTTCTGTGACATATGTGGACAGTCCACGGTACAATACCCGGACAGTCTGTCGTTCACTGAAAGTATTCGTTAGATTCAAAATCGATACCTGCGGACAGTCCGCGGACCAAAACCCGGACAGTCCGCCGTTATACCACGGCGCCTCCAACAGAACGGCAGCAACTCTGTTCGCAGAGAAAATTTCAACGGCGGACAGTCCGTGGGTCTCAGCCCGGACAGTCCATTTTTCAAAAAAAACTAGCCGTTAGGTTCGAAAAATGAACTGCGGACAGTCTGAACACTATAGCTCGGACAGTCCGGAGTTACCAAATGAAACCCGTCGAGAGCAGCCACTTCCGGAGACTAAAATTCCATTTTTCCTGGACAGTCCGCCCGTTGAACCTTGGACATTCCACGGTTCAACTCTGGACCTGCCATCAGAACCAGAGCATCTCTGTTGGCGATCGAAAAGATGAACTGCGGATAGTCCGCATATATGTCCCGGACAGTCCACAGGTCAGAAGCATCAGCACAACTCTTCGGCTAAAACATCCATAATTCTTAGCTCGAACTCTGATTTCGATGATCTTGGACTTCTTGGAAAGCTTATTCAGAGGACTATGCATCCCACTAAACATCTTGATCCAAAACGCTAAGGATCAAAGCAGTTTTCCAATTCAAGAGCCATCGACTCTTTTCTACACGAGTCCGTCGAACTTTCTTGATTGCCTTGATCATGCATGAGCTATTCCAAGTATGTGTAACATTCAAGCACATGTTTTAGCTCATTTTCAAGTTAAGAATAGGAGGCGAAGAAGATGCACTCTATTCAAATGCATATGCTCAATGAATTGACACCTAGAGGCACATTTGGGATTCAATTGCGACGAGAAATCCCCTCTTTATAGTACGGCTATGTATCCTAAGTCATCCACACCCTCTATGGTGTCTTGGATGCAAACTGAAAAGCGCTACCATATACCTTTGCATTGAGTGTCGAGTATCGACATTGTATTGCACCTTCATCCACCTTGATCATGATGAGCACTTGATCATATCATTCATTCTTGATCCTTGCTCCACCATGTCACCTAAGACAATCACCATATAGCTACATACATGCTAGACCAATATGATTAGCTCTAGGCATTGTCACAAATTACCAACACCAAACATAGGACTTTCACCCCCCCTCCCCGCGCCGCCGGAGCCACCCCTGCGCCGCCCAAACCCTAGCCCAAACCCTCGCCCATCGGGATGGGGGCCGAGCAGCGGGCGTTGGGCTGGGGTGGGGCAGAGGAGAGATCGGGGGGAGGTGGAAGGGGCTGGGGATGGAGGAGAAGGGGCCGCTAGCCGCGCCGCCGGAGCCGACCGGTGAAGTCGCAACACCGCCGGGTTGTGGCCTCGCACGTCGCGTCGCGTCAAGAGGGGGAGTCGGGCGACTTCGTGTTGTGGACGGACAGGGAGCAAGTGAAGGGAGGGAGGGCTATCACAGTCTTTTTGCCCTGGTGTCTTTTTTCTTTTCTTTTTTTTGCAACTTATTTCATGTACTGCTAACGGTGTAGTAAAACAGGGGTAAACTGCAGCGTCGTGTAAAAAAAATGAGGACAAAAACGTAAAGTTAAAAAAAGAGGGGCAAAATCACCATTGCGTCTCAAAATAGGGGCAAGAACACTAAAATCCCTTAATTAAAAATGGTTAAAATTAAAATAATTTGTCTTGATATAAATCTAACACATCAATTGTTTTGGGATGGATTGAGTATTTTAGGATGAAGGGAAATATTATACTAGTGTAATTGCAAACAATAAAATGAAAACAGGTTGCTGTCGAGACAAAAAGAAAAGAAAGCAAACAGCTCAGAACTCGGAGTCGGAGACGTGTTCGAGTTGGATGAGTTCCAGAGATACGGCCCAGCCCACAGCTATTTTTTATTATAAATATAGAAAACAGGTTTCAGATACGCGACGGGGATTTCCCTATGGCGAAGAGACTGGATTTGCTGCCGCAGCGGGTCGTCGAGGAGGCGGCGGCGGCGGACTTGGAGGCGGAGGAGGAGGAGATGTGGGAACTCGCTTGTCAGCGCACCCAGAAGGCGGTGGAGTGGGTCGTCACCGAGCGCTTGGCTGGCCGCGTCGTCACCGACACCACGGCGGCGTACTGCTGGGCGGCGAAGGTCCTGGCAACTGCCGGGCCGCAGAAGCGCCAGGCCAGGCCGCCGCCGTCCCTGGGAGTCCTCCGTTCCGACATGGTAAGAGAGGAGATGGCGCAGCCGCCAGTCAAGTGCGTAGGGAGGGAAGAGGAAGCGCCTTATGCCGCCGCCGACGCCGCCCAGATCGGGGAGGATGAAGACGGACGAGAAGCTGCCTCCCCCTCTTTCACAGATGGCTGCAGCATTCGCGTCGTCAGAGTCCCAACTCGGGACGCCTGATCATTGTTCCAGCGCAACTTATTTACTATATGGATTATCAGAAATTCGCAGCGCATTGCGCCTCTAGATGCAACTCGATAATTTTGCATGAAACATTGTAACCGCCTATGCTTATATATGCATCTTACACGTGTCACATATCTGAAGCAAACTTTGATCAGTTACATGTGTTACATCTCTGAAGCAAACTTCTATCAGTTATCAGGATACTATTGCATGAAACATTGTAACCGCTTATATGCATCTTACATTTGTTACATATCTGGATCAAACTTTGATCAGTCATATACGTACACCAGCCAGTATATTAGTATTACACAGGAGCATGTAACTGTAACATCTTTCAGCGCCGACACAATATGAGTAAACTTTATCTTTCAGCACCGCTCTTCTCTGTTGGTTAGGGAAACTTTCTCTGTTGGTTAGGGAATGGGGCTGCTGCAAGTGGAAGCATCAATTTCGGTAGCCTCTGGCCCTCTGCCTTGCAAGCAGCAAAAAATGATCCTGGCATATGTCCAAAACAGCAACAATCAGGTTTGATGCAACTCTGCCAAAATTAGACATAAATAAAAAGTAGAGTAATAAGGATGTGAGATATCTTAATGCAAAATATTGATAGTTAAGGTAGTCTTGATCTTGACCGACAGGGCAAAAAGTACAACTCTTCCTTCTCTCTCTTTCTCTCTCTCTAATAATGTATAGATATAGGGTACGGCCCCCTACTGTGAGAGATTTAGAGAGAAGAAAGTTAACAAGGCAGTAAAAAAAAGAAGACAGGAGAAAGAAATTTACGACAAATGACCTAGCCATGCTTCTATAAGGGGTAAGTAACTTTTCTTTGCTCTGTGGATTACCAAAGCAAGAAACTCTTAACAAAAGAGATTTTTTTTAAAAAAAAAACTAGGGAAGAGTTTTGTTGTTTCAAGATCACGGCAATCCTCATTTGCCACATACTCCAGCAAATAAAGGTTATCACTTCCATAAAGAAAGGCACTGCTAATTTCCGCTTCACACTCAGTAGTGACTGAAAAGGCTCCAGATTCATCTCTATGTTAATTCCTATCAGATCCCAACAATCTTTTGCAAAGGGGCAGTAAAGGAGAAGGTGTTGTACAGTTCCTTCACAATTTTTGTGCACAGACAATACAAAGCTTTCCAGAAACATTGATTTTCAAGATATTTCTTAATTTAACCTGTTCTTTAGGATTAGCCAGAAGAAGAAGAAAAAATATCTGACAACTTTTGAGTACAAAATCGGCTTGAATTGAAGCAAACATAGAGACAGAGTGCGCTTGAACTAAAAAAATGGAACAAAAATGTCAAGCGCTTTTCTGTAAATTGGCATGTTATATATGCATGGAGTAGCTAATTTCAACTTGATTATGATGCAATGATAAGGAAGTTCTGACACAAACATATATGCATTTAAAATTAAGAAAAAAGTATCAAATTAGATGCTTTTTTGGAGCTATCAAGCCATGGCCCGTGGGTAAGGAAATCTATAACTATAATATTAGGAAGTCTTGAATTTTTTTTCAAATTCAACAGTTGCTTCTGAAATAAATAAAAAGCTACTATTTTGTAATCAGACCAAGTTTTTGCTTGCACGATTCGAATCATCATTGAGCTGCAACAGACGGTCCAATGGACAAATAAGCATGTAAGATCACAAAGAAGAGATCATACAAAAGCTAAAGTTAAGAAAAAACTTGGAGAAAGAGCTAGCAGAGGCTGGATGAGGCCAACAGTTAAATTAGGTCCTAAACTTGCCAAGAACTACTCATGCCTGAACCATGCGTGCATATATAAATTTTAGTCTTCCAAATATTTTACAGAAAATAAATTTAGCTAAGAACTAAATGTTCTACTAAAATTTTAAATATTAAGCTATTGAATTCAGTCATCAACCCTATAACAAATGACGAAGTGTCATCTGATATCATCAGAACTAATGCAGATCAGATCTAGTTCCATATCCAAAAGAAAAAACAAACAAATTTTTAGATCGTGAAAGCAAGAGCCCAGCTGTTTCATCTGCGCATTCTCTTCAATGAACTGGTGACCTACTTGTGCACATGCTCATCCTCGTTCACAAGAATCTGTAAGCTCTGTAGGAAATGTTGTGTGCTGCTTTTCATGCAACAGGTTTCAAAAGAAAAGGGGCAAAATTTGACGGTACATTTTCTAGACTTTTTTTTTAAAAAAAAAAATCCTAGGGGACTTAAACTCATGGGTCATGGCATTCAAATAATCAACCCAAATCTTCCCTAAGCCTGATGTACAAACAATGAACCCCACAACTAAACTATCTAGAAAGATTACATGCAAACTGAGCATTGCTTAAGCTAGGCCAAAGGACTATTCTCCCTCCAATAGGGAGTAACTACCCATCCAACATCTGAGCTTAGCCTCTCTATTATGTTTCAGTAGGATTCTTGTCATCGCTTTTTAGAAAACTGAACAGCACGTCAACGTGAACCATATCCAAAGCCCTACTATTAGTAGAATTGGTTCCTATATAGTAGTTACTAACATGATCAAAATAATAACTATTAAAATGGGACATGCCCGAATGATTGGATAGACGGTAGGGTCAATTGTAGAAAATAACAAGACCTCATATATAGGAAACAACGAATAAAGGAAAACATAATATAGTTACTCATATCAAGCAACTTGAAACACTATCAAACAAACCCAATCTTCCAAAGAATAATAAAACTACTGTTGGAGTATGAGTGATTTAGGCCTATGAGGCCCATGTATGCACCACTATATTGCTACCCTTCTAGGGTTAGTCCAATTTAGTGGAAAACCTAATTCTACCATGGTATCGGAGCCTGGCTTACTCCCTCCCCCTCCTCCCCAGCCGCCGCCAGGGGCTTCCTGCCGCCGCCGCCGGCCGGTGAGCCGCCGCCGCCGCCCCATGGCTGGCCGGCCTCCTCACGCCCCCATAGCCAGGAGCGAGCAAGGGCCAGTGAGAGCACCGTGCGGACGGTGGCCGGCTTCACCACCGGGCTGAAAGTCTCATCGTAGTCGACTCCAGGGCGCTGAGTGAAGCCCCGAAGAACCCAGCGAGCCTTTGCCCGCTCCACCTCCCTCGCCGCTCACCGCGGCACTGCCCGAGTCCGCCCTCACCACCGCCCTCGCTGCTGCCCAGGCTGCTGCCGCGGCAGGGCAGGCCCGTCTGCGGGAGGCCTCCCTCGCTTGGGAGCGCGAGCGCAATGCGGCCGATGCTCTGGATAAGCAGATCGCCGACGCGGAGCAGCTTCTCGCCTCTCTTGCCTCCCACGACGGCAGGGCCACCTCCTCCGGCTCGGCGGGCCACCGCGTGCCCACCACCGCGGTCCTCTAGCACGACCCGGCCGATCCGCTCGTGGCGCAACTTCGCTACCAGGCCAGGGATGTCCAGAACATCCGGCTCCTGGTTCCGGTCGTCCTCGAGCCGGAGTCGCCCTCCTACGCCCGCTGGCGGGACCTGGTCCTCCTCACCCTCCGCCGCTACGCCCTCGACGACCACGTCCTCCTTGACGCCGCGGGCGCGGTCCAGACCGCCTCGTGGCTGCGCCTCGACAGCATCGTCCTCTCCTGGATTCTGGGGACGATCTCCCTGGACCTCCACGACCTCGTCCGCAACACTCCGAACGCGCGCGGGGCCTGGTTAGTGCTCGAGGGCCAGTTTCTGGGCAACGCCGAGGCCCGGGCTCTACGTCTCGATGCGAGCTTCCGGACCTTCGTCCAGGGCGACCTCTCCGTCAGTGACTTCTGCCGCAAGATGAAGGGCATGGCGGACTCTCTCGGCGACCTTGCCTGGCCCGTGGAGGACCGTATCCTGGTCCTCAACGTCCTCCGCGGGCTCAGTGACCGCTACGCTCACCTCCGGACGTGGATCACTCGTCAGCGACCCTTCCCCACCTTCCTGCAGGTCCATGACGACCTTGTCATGGAGGAGCTCCAGCAGGGAGTTCAGGCCGTGTCGGTCTCCGCGCCAGGGTCCTCGTCTTCCTCGACTGCTCTTGCCGCTACTCCCCCACCGCATCCGTCCAATCCGTCGCCGTCGTCTCTTCTTGGTCCTCCGCCTCCCGGGCCAAGCGGGGGTGGGGGGCCGTGGTGGTGGCCGTGGTGGTGGTGGCGGTGGTGGCCGCCGTCGCCGCGGAGGAGGCTGTGGCGGTGGTGGAGGCGGGAACACACCGGCGCCGAAGCCGCCACGGGGTGCACCCTGGCCCACCTTCCACAACCCGTGGTCGGGACGCATCTCCATGTGGCCTTTCCAGGCTCCCGGCGGTGAGCCTCGCCCGCCAGCGGCCATGCTCGCTGGTGCTCTTCTGGGGTTCCCCTCAGCGACCCCGTGGGCGGCACCTCCCGGCGCCTACTCCGCGTTCACGTAGGCTCCACCTCCCGGTGCCTCGCCAGGGCCTGTCGGTTGGGACCCGGCGGCCTTGGCCAACTTCAGCACCATGACCCTGACACCTCCTGTTGGGCCAGAGTGAATCGCCGACTCGGGAGCCACTTACCACACTACTCCCGACCCTGGTATACTCTCTTCCGTTCGCCCTCCTTCTTCCTCTCTTCCTTCGTCTATCATGGTCGCAAATGGGTCGTGTCTTCCTGTCACGTCCGTGGATGCCGCCGGTGCTCATGGTTCTTTTCGTCTTCCTGATGTTCTTGTTGCACCTTCTATGGTTCACAACCTTTTTTCTATTCGTCGTTTTACAGCTGACAATTCCTGTTCCGTTGAGTTTGACTCTTCTGGTCTTACTATGAAGGATTTGGCTTCCCGGCGTCCTCTGCTCCGATGTGACAGCAGGGGGCCCCTTTACACCCTTCGGTTTTCGGCGTTTTCTTCCTCTTCATCGTCGGCTCCTTTGTCAGCTGCTTTCGCCGCCACGCCTTCTTCCACTACTTGGCACCGTCGTCTCGACCATCCTGGACGTGATGCTCTGATGCAGCTTAGTCGTAGCTCCGACATTCGTTGTACTCGAGCTCACGATGAGCATTTGTGTCATGCGTGCCAGCTGGGCCGCCATGTTCGTCTTCCTTTTTCTCCTTCTTCACATGCGGCTCATGTTTTTGATCTTGTACATTGCGACCTATGGACATCTCCTGTCATAATTCGTGGACTTTTCCTTTGCGTGCAAAGTCTGAGGCTTTTCCCACTCTTCTCCACTTTTTCGCCTGGGTGTCTACTCAATACGGCCTTACCATCAAGGCCATCCAGTGTGACAATGGCCGTGAGTTCGATAACACCACCTCACGTGCTTTCTTCCTCTCTCACGGTGTTCAGTTGCGCATGTCTTGCCCCTCCTCCCAAAACGGCAAGGCAGAGCGCATGATTCGCACCACGAACGACATCATGCGCACCCTTCTGCTCCAGGCGTCCCTTCCTGTTCGATTCTGGGCAGAGAGTCTTCACACCTCCACCTACCTCCTTAACCGCCTTCCTTCCGCTGCCTGCCCAGCTCCCACGCCACACCACGCTCTTTTCGGCACCCCTCCTCGCTATTAGCACCTTCGTGTCTTCGGGTGTGCGTGCTACCCTAACACCACTGCCACCGCTCCCCACAAGCTGGCTCCCCGCTCGACCCTGTGTGTCTTCCTCGGGTATTCCCCGGATCACAAGGGTTACCGGTGCTATGATCTCACCTCTCGTCGGGTCCTCATCTCTCGCCATGTGGTGTTTGATGAGTCTGTTTTTCCCTTCACCACCACCATGCCGGTTTCTGCCCCTGACCTCGACCTCTCCTCGCTGTTTCCCACTGACCCGGTGGTCCAGCCACCTTTGCTGTTTCCTGCAGGTACTGCTCCACCGGGCCCACCGGGCACACCGCCGGGCCCGTGCCTCAACGGTGACGCCCCTGGCCCTGCGTCCTGCACGGGTCCGGAGGCCTCGCCCTTCGGTACGGCCCCCACGCCTGCTGCTGGTCCGGGTACGCCGGCTTCCGCCCCGGTTTCGCGTGTCGCCCAGCCGGTGCCCGTCGCACCTCCTGCGCGGTTCGCCCAGCCGGTGCACGTCTACCAGCGCCGTGGGCGGGTGGCACCTCTGTCTCAGTCACCGCCGGTGGCTACTCCTCCGCCAGCGCCGCCGCTGCCTCAGTCACCACCGGTGGCCCTGCCTCAGTCGCCACCGGTGGCCTCGTCTTCGCCGACGACGCCTACACCACCGTCGCGACCCCCGACTGCCCGTGTCGTGCCGCCGGTGTCGTGCCACCGCTCCTTCACCGACACCCGCGGCATGTTCACCCTATGGTGACACGGCACGCGGCTGGTACCCTGCGGCCCCGGGCTCTTGCGGCGACGCCCGGCGACCCGCAGGTCTCTCCTATGCCCTCTTCCGTTCGCGGCGCCTTGTCGGACCTCAGTGGCGCCGCGCAATGGAAGAGGAGTACGCGGTTCTCCTCGCCAACCAGACATGGGATCTGGTGCCCCGTCCGCCCGACTCCAACGTCGTCACCGGCAAGTGGATCTGGACACACAAGCGGCGGGCTGATGGTACCCTGGAGCGGTACAAGGCTCGCTGGGTTCTTCGGGGCTTCACTCAGCGCCCTGGAGTCGACTACGATGAGACTTTCAGCCCGGTGGTGAAGCCGGCCACCGTCCGCACGGTGCTCTCACTGAACCTTGCTCGCTCCTGGCCAGTGCATCAGCTAGATGTCAAGAATGCTTTCCTGCACGGAACCTTACTGAGACAGTCTACTGCGGTCAGCCGGCGGGATTTGTTGACTCTTCCCGTCCTGACATGGTCTACCGGCTCAACAATTCTCTCTACAGCCTCAAGCAGGCCCCTCGGGCGTGGCACTCTCGGCTTGCTGCCTTCCTGGTGACACTGGGCTTTGTGGAGGCCAAGTCAGATACGTCCCTGTTTATCTACCACCATGGAGCTGAGACTGCCTACTTGCTGCTCTATGTTGATGACATTGTCCTTACAGCCTCTAGTCCGTCACTACTCCGCCGCATAATCAGTGCTCTTCAGCAAGAGTTTCCTATGAAGGATCTGGGTGTGCTACACCACTTTCTCGGGATCACTGTTGAGCCTCGTCCGACCGGGCTTCTGCTTCACCAGCGGCAGTACACTCTTGATATCCTGGAGCGAGCAGGGATGACTGGCTACAAGCCCTGCTCCACTCCGGTTGACACCCAGGGCAAGCTGTCGGAGGCCGAGGGCAACCCGATGGCAGAC
The DNA here is from genome assembly GCA_023333625.1 of Bothriochloa decipiens. NCBI lineage: Eukaryota > Viridiplantae > Streptophyta > Magnoliopsida > Poales > Poaceae > Bothriochloa > Bothriochloa decipiens. The sequence continues at coordinate 39,080,854 of CM041643.1, forward strand.
CCCACTGCGTACCGGAGTCTTGCCGGTGTACTTCAGTACCTCACCTTCACCAGGCCGGACATCACCTACGCCGTGCAGCAGATATGTCTTCACATGCATGATCCCCGGGAGCCCCACCTCGCTGCTCTCAAGCGCCTCCTCCGCTACCTCCGCAGCACTGTCGACTACGGGTTGCTTCTTCACCGGTCTTCCTCCACCGAGCTGGTCGTCTACACTGACGCTGACTGGGCCGGGTGTCCGGACACTAGGCGCTCCACCTCCGGCTACGCCGTCTTTCTGGGCGGCAACCTGGTGTCTTGGTCGTCCAAGCGCCAGCCGGTCGTCTCCCACTCCAGTGCAGAGGCGGAGTACCGCGCTGTTGCTAACGGCGTGGCTAAGGCTTCCTGGCTCCGGCAGCTCCTCGCCGAGCTCCATAGCCCTCTCTCCCGGAGCACGCTGGTCGAGTCCTCCACATGCCGACCACCTCACAGTTCGCCGACATCTTCACCAAGGGTCTCCCGTCCTCGACCTTCGCCAAGTTCCGCTCCAGCCTCAACATCACCGGTGGCTAGTTGCGTCTGTGTGGGGCCTCGTGTGTTGTACTTCTTTTCGTGTCCAATCTGCAACCCCGCTGCCTCGGTAGTTCAGACTGCAGGGGGTGTTGGAGTATGAGTGATTTAGGCCCATGAGGCCCATGTATGCACCACTATATTGCTACCCTTCTAGGGTTAGCCCAATTGAGTGGAAAACCTAATTCTATCAACTACTAGGGAAGAGATCTTGTATACTAACTGAACTGAATAATATTAAATCATCTCCTCTAATCAATTTTATCATCCTTATTCATGAATCCACATAGCTTTTAAAATCTAGGGACAAGGAATGAAAAACATCCAAAATTAAGAACAGAGAAGTTCAATTTCAACTTCATACCTACAGAAATGCAGGGTGGAGCTCGATCCGGAAATCCTTGAGTTTGTATGCAAATGCTAAAACAGCATTACCCAATTCGTATTCAACATCATCACCGTGACAACTGGATAGCACAAACTCAACAAGACTTGTTTTGACACATTGCACTGTTGAAAGCAATCTATGCCAATCAATAGGGGGACCTGTATAACTCTCATGGGAATCAAACCGCTGAAAGCAAAAAGGAAATCATTATGTTTTTTTTATGAAACGTAAGTAATCAAGAAATAAACTTCCTCCGGTCACTTTTAATTGATGTTTAATGACTAAATGTCAAGTAAATGTGACTGGAGGTTCAATAATCTGTTAGGCAAGAAATCTTACTGATATTATCAGGTTTTTAAGCTGGGGAAAACAATTCAGCAGCGCAGGTATCAGTACAAGCTCATTTGATGAAAAGGTTACAACTAGCTGGAGTCTAGTGATGCTCCAACACAAAGGATACTCAAGCATATCAGCCTACAAAAAGAATCCAGGCTAAACAAGTTTTCATAATTCCAGAGAGAAACCCTGAAGTTTTCATATTGAAAGAAAAAAGATCCATCTTAAATTTATCCCCTAAACTATTGGCAAAGCTATGCCAGACCTACATTTTTCAATCTCTAGGCAAATAAAAGCCTTGGTTTCTGCACCAGTTTTCTGATTTAATGCCCAATATGATGCAATAAGTTGCTATATAAGTCAGCACATAGAAAGGACAACAGGATGCAAGTCTTTAGGGCATGATATTATTATCAGTACCTTAATGCGATATCCACAGAGTTCAACCGTCTGCTGGTTCAGAAATATTACACTAATCACCCGTAGCTTTGGAATCCCCCGAAGTTGAAGGTGGGATCTGTTGTCGAAATTCAAGCCAGGTTCTTGGAAAAAGCATGAGAGATTTGGCGTCCCACTTAGACAGAGGATGTCAATGCTGCAATCCCGCATAGTCAAATTTTTTAAGGTCTCTGACCGAATACTGAGAATAGGAAGCTTAACATATCCAAGGGACAGATTCAATAGCTTGCAGTTGAGTAGTATAGAGTCGAGATCAGAATTCTCAAACACACAATGGGACAGACACAGCTCTCTCAGATGTAGGAAAGCAAGGTTATCTGCTATTCTTGGAATTGTGAAGAAGCATATGTGAATTCTCTGAAGCGATCTGCAGTGAGCTAGGTTATTAGGCAACAATTCCATCAGTTTCCTGGGCCATCTCCCACAGATGATTATCTCTTTGGTATTCTTGGTGATCAGCTTATGAATCCACACTCGCCACTGAAGGCTACTCGGCTCTTTCCATGAACTGGAATCGGCACGGAACACATCAACTGGCCCTGGGTGCAGATCAAGAACTCTGGATATTTTCTTTGCCAAATTCATAGAGATTCTCTCTCCAATCTGCATAAGCTCTATATCATTGTCAGAAGCAAGCTAATTGCAAATCATGCATTACAAGAGGAATTCTCTGCCAAATTGCCAACCATCTCCTTGAGAACAAGTAACCTAGCCTGAAAACATCTATGATAGGTAACTGTCTGAAAATTAGAGAGATAGCCTCTTCGGGCAGAGCTTTGGGTTCCCGTGACCTGAGCCGGGCAAAAGCCATGCCGCTCGAATCTGCAGCTGCGGCCTCTGAAGATAGAGCGATGGAGACGCAGGCTGGCTCCAACGAGCCGACTCCGCTGACGTTGACGGTGGACCCGGCATCCCCCTCGGAGACGACAGCGGTGGCGCCGCGAGAGATGCCGCCGTGAAGGACCTGTCGAGCACCGGGGAGAGAGAGCTGAGCCGGTGTCTATGGGATGAAGGCATGGAAGTACCGCCGTATTCAAAGTCGAAGGGAAGCAAACCTCGTCCGCGTCCGCGTCGAGGGGAGAAGGGGAGGAGTCGATGTCGGTGCCGGTGGGAACCCGTCCCGGTACCGAGCCCGACGAGAAGGCAGGCGCCGAAGCGGAGACGTATCCTGGTAGGAGGGCTTCCGCGCCTGGTACGGAGCCCAGAGAGCCGCAGGTCGGTGAGGAAGCGGCCGCAGCGGCGCGTCGGGAGAAGTTCTTGCTCGTCTCAGGTACAGCGGGCAGATGTAAGAGGACACGATCCCGAACCTCGCGCGGGTCCTCCTGCTCCTCCTCCGTCCCCATTGCAAAAGCGAAGTCGAGCGGCAATTTGGTTGCCGGTGACGCCGGTCAGCCGCCGACCTGCTGTTGATTCGGTTTGGTCCCGCTCGAGAAGACGACGAAGGGCGGCGGTGGATTCGACTTCGATTTGGGGGCTTTGGTGGCGGTTAGAGCTGCATTTCCAGCTGTCTTCCTACTAGGAAGGCAAACGGGCCTGTGTCGGGCTGCGATTTGGTAGGAATGCAAATTGGGCCCATTCTTTCCAAACGGCTACCTGAAAATACAACCTTATCTTCTATATACGATTTCCGCACCAAAAGCAGGCCAATGCATCGGGTCACGTCGCCCGTAAGCTCTCTAGCTATCGGATCAAGCCACTGAGCAATATGGACCATCCAATCGTGGTTATAGCGGGCCTCTCACCTGCTGAGCCGTCAACCCGAAACTTCACGAACCCGCTCACATGCGACTCCTCTTCCTCCTCCCGACGCTAACGCCGCAGACCGTTCCCGGCCATCCGGCGTGGGTGGGCCCTGGCGACTCCGAGGACCCCGACACTGGCGGCGTGTGGGCGCGGCGGACCAGGCCATCCGACGCGGGCCGGAGCCTCGGCCGCTGTGACCCCGGCACGGCCGCCGGTGCGGCCGGCGGCTCCGGCCACCAACGGAGCCATCACGGCGCGGGTAGGGGCCCGACGACGGCGGCGACCCCGGCACAGGCAGGATGCGGGCGCAGCGGCCCTGTCCTGTCCTGATCATCCTGTCCCGGGCGGGGGCCTCGACTCACAAGCCTCTGCGCAGCCACGACAATGCGATCCTCCCATGTGAACCCCCGCGCAGCAGCACCCACTACCAAGCCAAAGGGAACGGCACAACGACATCCCTTCCACCTACACCTGCTTACACTACCATGACAGCACCAGCCACCACCTCCCATGCTGGACTGAAGGTTCACATCAATAGCTCATTAGCTCATCATGTGTTTGATGGAATACTCATGAGGTAAGTAGCACATCCTTGCCTCCATCTATATATCATTAAATGCCATGAATCATTAATTATCTGGGATTTATTTGAGTTTTTCTTTTTCAATTTTCAGTACTTGCAGCAATTGTAGTGGCTCTCACAAGTTTGTTATTACAAAGTGAATGCATTGTAAAGTAGCAAATAGTGATGATTATCTATTTAACTGTGGCACAGAAAAGAGGATCCCAATTTCCCAACCAATCTTCTACATACGAAACGCCCACCATTCTCTGGCTTGTCAGCGTGGCCACGTCAATGGCAAATCCTCGGCCGTTGGATCTCGAACGGACGGCTGGGTCGCTATTGTGGCACTGTTCATGTACATTTCATCTAAAATTGCTACACGTATACAAGAAAATGTACCCCAACAAAATAAAACAAGCTTTTTCCTTTCAAAAAAATTCTATAAAATTCTTAATAAACTACAACCACTCTAAACACAAACATATCAAAATATTTTTCACCAAATTTTTCATTATAAAAAAATAATTTTCAAATTCCTCGGAGCATAATTGATATTAATGGAAGCCTCTTTTGGAACGGTGAGAGTCGCAAAACAGTAAGCAAGAGAAACCATGATGTTCATAGCAGACAAAATTGATATTAATGGAAGCCTCTTTTTTCCCTTCAGGATAAAAGGTATCCTGTATCCATCATCCATTTTATACAAGCACAAAACCATACAAAATTCCCAACACATCATCAAGAGAAGACAAAATCCTACCACCACTGTAACAAAACCATCCAATTTATAAGATATCAAGTACGAAATCAACTAATAAACCGTTAATTTGCATACTTAAACCCATATAAACCCGATAGTCCGAAAAAATTCGAGGGATCTCAAACTTTTTCAACGTACAACCCAGATCATACTGATTCAGTAACCACAGTTCACATGTTACATAAAGTTCGCACATAAATTCAATTCATCGGAGTTTACAAAAGATTATTTCTAACACCTTTTGAATATAAGGATAGCGAAAGCAAGATACGTTGAAAACACCCACACTTTGTATTTTATTTAAATACAGTGCCAGCTTATAGTCAACTCCAGCAAAAGCATTTGAGATAAGCTATAAGGGATGACCTTGCCCATGGTCTAATCTTCCCGTAGTGGGATACAAGTCCATCTTGTCGTCACAGCAAAACAGGCTCATGATCTGCAACAAGTGGGATAAAACCCTAAGTACGAGAATGTACTCAGCGAGACTTATCCGTCATAAACCAAAAATAAAGACTTCAAGGATCATGTAAGGCTATCTTTGGTGGAGCTGGCTTAACTTTGCATAAAAAGCCTTAAGTGAATAAGAGTAACCATTTTATTTCTTAGCATCAAGTTAATTATCATTAACCTGTCATCTATGTTTGCACCTGTGCTAAACAAGCAACAGAGTAGAGAATTACATACCCATATCAGGTTCACCATTAGCTATCTTGTGAAGCATCATTAACCACCCAAGCAATTTAATGTTTTCAAGTATGGAGATAATCCTGTCAAGCTTCTCACTATCCAGGAGACGATGGCAATTCGAATCGATTACTACCCAGCTGGGGAATTATTCTTAACACTCTCCCGGCAGGCCCTGCTAAGGGTAGCCATAGAACACCGTTGGTACAACTCAGGAATCACGGATCCAAGCAGCGCCTCACTACCAGGGTCGCCACCATGCCAGGAGGGCCAGGAATTATAACACCTACCACTGGACTTACGGACATGACTTCCCACCCATACTTACTACCTCCATAGTGAGCACTTGATACTCCTCGATTTTCGGCCTGAGTTGAGCTACTAGGCTTCGCGGCGGATAACCTCAGATCCAGCTAGCTAAGTGCCAGGCACTGTTCAACATGACCAAGAAAGGCTCCATTCCTTGTAGGTAATTAATCAGCACGACGATTCGCTTCACTAACAAGGTTAGCCAACCTTGTAGCTTACATGCTTCGCCTTGTCGTCGATTTACATACACATGGTTAACTTTCACGATAGCAATATATAGCCAACCGTGATCCGGTATCTCCTACATCTCGCGGGTGACAAGTAATCGCCCGACTTCTACCGTTTATAGCATTGCTAAGCATCTACAACGATTCTGCATCTCAATAGGATCTCAGGTATATGTTACTGGACAAAGAGGGATGTATGTAGCAAGGTTTCACCAAATTCCTATACTTAATGCAATAATACATATATAACATATATAATTATTACTTAATAAAGTAGGAAACTTAGAATGCTCCGGAGCTTGCCTTCATTGCGGAGAAATTAGATTCCAAAAGTCAGACTTGGCATCAACTCCATGGATTGACGATACTGGCGTCATTGATGGATGGCATTTTTTCGAAGCTTGTTCACCACGATTCAACTCACTTTCGGAAAACTACATGTATTAATGATGCATGTTTTAGTATGATGAGCTCATGGCATGAAACATGATGATGCATTGGTGAAAGCATAATAAGATTAGTTAACTAACTAATCATAAACCATTTTAAAAAGCACTAGCAAGATAAATTAATTATTAGCAAGAGAAAATCATAATAAAATCATACAGCATCCAATACTCTTAAAATTTAAACTACAGCCTAAACATAGCATCAGCAACATCTCATCAAAATCTGAAGTCATTTGGAGCTACAGAGCAAGAGATATTAATTTCCTCCTTTTCAAGCATAAATAAATAAAAGACATAAAACATGACTAATTATTTTATTACTAAACATGGCATATTTCATATTTTTAATAAAAACTAGGCATTATAAGAAACACAATAAAATTTGGTTCACCAAAAACGGAGTTACCAAACTTCAGATATGAATTTTCAAATATTAAACAAAACATCTACAAACAGGTCCTTACGATACTATTCATCAGAGTCAAGAAATTTACATTGGGAACCCCGAAAAACTTTCAATTCTTGCCTGACGTCCCTCCTCTTCTTCACGTACAGAGGAGCAGAGCATGCGCTGGGGAAAGCCGACCGAGGCAGCGCCGGCAGTGATGGAATGGTGCGGAAGCCTCGCGGACCTTGCGCGCACTCGCGGAGCCGCTCAGCTCGGCCCGTTGCAGTCCTCGGTGGCCTGGCCACAGGCGACAGCAGGGGCGAGCGCGCTCATGCCGTGGGGGACGAGCACCGGTGGCGGCGGGCCGTCGAGAAGGGCGCGGGAGAGGCGGCGCGAGGTGAGAAAGGTGATGAGCAGGGAGAACGCGAGCGGACAGGGAGCACGGCGGTCGGGAGAGAAAGAAGAAAAAAACGGCGGCCGGCTCCAGGCACTTAGAGGAGGAGCGCGAGGCTTCCAGAGCGTCCAGCAGCTGTACGACGCACGGCATCGACGCGGCAGCCGAGCAGAGGCTGAGCCCGTCGAGGGGACTATAGCAGTGCTATCGATTTTTTTAAAAAATTTATCAAATTACTCTCAAATTCATATAAGAACTTTAAAAACTTCCACAATAAAAGTTGTTCAAAATAAAGAGAGCTACAACTTTGCTTTTTGGACCATAGCCAAATTCCAAGTATTTTTGAAAGTAGCTTTTCATATTTATAAATTGAATTAGGGTTAATTAACTATTTATTATTATTTTTGGAAATTAATTAGTAACAAAACATCACTCAAGCATTACAAACAGTAGTACCATATCAAAACACCATCTTTACACCAATTCATGGAATAAAAATTTATACAAGTTTTATTCATGAACATCGATTTATTATTTTATCAAAATAGAATTCAAATTTGAATTCCAAACACTTCATCACAAAACATGATGCGATATCAAAGAATGGATTAAAGGTGTTTATGCTCATGTAATGCAATTCAATTAGGCAAGCATAACTCTGGGGTGTTACAACCACTCTTCCATATTGATCCATCTGATACTCTCTTTTGCAAATGCAAGTCTAGAACCATGCAAGACCTTCATTTTTGCACTTGTACCCGGTCAGTCAGCGTGCATTTCAAAGCTCAACAATCATTTGGTCAGGGAGTGTGCGCTTGGACAGGTATGCCACAATCCTTGACCTAGTTTCATCATTTGTGATAAACTTCTATTGGGCGGTTGAAACCACTGACGGTACCCACCAATCTGTCCGCAATCAACTCTACTGACCTAAATCCAATCTGGCAGGACAAACACCAAATTGCTTAGTGAAATTCTGCCGAAAGGGTCAATAACGAAACTGAGTTAGTAGCTAAAATAAATACCTTGTCTAGAAGAATCTCCCGAAATGTCTCTGGGTATATACAGATGGTCTTGAAGTTCTCTTTGGCAACCTGAAAACAGGTTGGCAAGAGGGAGTAAGAACTGCAACTTTATTATGCACCAGGGAAATTTAAAAAATGAAAGAATAAGCATTTGTATCAAGTTTGGGGAGGATTTTGATCATTTCTGGTATGTTCACTTGAGCTTAGGATCAGGAGTGCAGCAGATAAGAACAAAGGCTTGTCAATGGAACACAAACAACTTCCTTCAAGAAAAACTATTATTACACATTTTAATGCTGCGTAAAGAAAAACATCAATAAGGGTTAACTAGTTATAATCTGAATAAATAGAACTAACCTCTGAAACTAATCTGTTATTCTTGTATGAACTCCATGGCTGAGGCTCCATGATAAAAACACCTCCCTGGAAATTACATATAGCGAAAATATGTATTTTATCCTCTTACCATCTATGTGCAATTTAGAAAATACCAGCAAGCAGAGAGGCATAGATACCAGTCTTAGAAGCCTCCAGATCTTCACGAATAATGTAACTAGGCCATCGTCACCCCAGTTCAGGTGGATCCATTTTGTCACACTCAAACTACATCAGAACATATTAAAAAATTAAAAATAAGCTAGTGGCACTGTAGGAAAGAACAGTACAAAGAAGACTTCAATTATTGAGAGAGATCTATCCTTAATCTGTAACTTACCAGAGTATGGTGTCATACTGTTCTGAACATCCATCCATACTTTCAACAAAATTTTCATGTTGAAAAGAGACAGTTTTGAAAAGATCTTGGTGCTTGTTCCCATTCGATAACTCAGATGCCACTTCTCCTGGCAAGCTCTGAGAAGGAGAATCTGACAATTCCTGAACTTTCACGTTTTTTGCAGCCACCTTATCCTGCCTCATGATCTTCCGTAGGTTCCACTTAGCAGTCTCAATCAAACCTAACAGGGAATGATAAAAATGAATTCGATTCAAGTAATATTCAACGACAGAACATGAGAGGAGATTCGACACGCAACATGAGTTTATTGGGGGGGTTAAAAACCTGAATCAATATCAACTCCAAGAATGCGTCGACAATTAAATTTCATGGCTGCACAAGATTAAGAAAACAAACGTGAGAAACCTAATGACATCGTCTTGGGGAATGAGACATTTGTCTACAAGAGCTACATAGCACCTATTAGCATGCTATATAAGAATTTAGCAAATGAGATCAAGAGATTATCCCCAAAATCAAATGGTTACCTAAGCCAATAGTTACCAAACCCTGGTTGCATCCAATGTCGAGACAATCCTTGTTTTCAAACCACTGTTTCTTGAACGCCTCAAGGCGAGGATCTTCACCAACATCGCGATCAATCTGTAGAAAGTTATAATTTATATCAGCTGGAAAATGTTGAATTCCCTTCCCACCCCAATAGCACTAGGCATGTTATACGGTGGAAAATCCTAGGTAAGGTGAGCACATCTACTCCATCCCTGCCAACTAGTCCCGCCAGCAACACTGAGGCCACAGGCCAGCAGCGGTGCTTTCATCCCCTTGAACCGAAATACCCAAATCCCTAGTCACGCACTTAGGGATGCAAGTTTAGCTTTGTCTCAGTCATGGATCGACCCAAAACAACCCAAATGAACCGGAAATACACAAACCCCGGGAACGCCTGAACCTACTGTGAGGCATATCGTCGAACAGCTTGCGACCACGCGTGAACACTGACTGAACAGCAGCAGAGAAGCACAAACGGAAGCGATTTCGTGCTCACCCGGTAGCCGTAGTAGTTCTTGTAGTTGCCGTAGATGAAGACCTCCTTCTTCTTCCGCTTCTGCCAGCCGCCGCCGCCGCCTCCACCGCCACCAACGTTGCCCGCGCCTCCCTCTTCCTGTTCGTTGCTCCGCTTCCTGTTGGCCTCTCCCGGCTCCGTGGAGGTCGCCATGCTCCGAGAGTAGGGATGCGTTCCCTCGCCGCCACGGCCGCGCTCTGGCTGGATGCGAGCGTTCCGCGACTGGCAAAGGGGGCTTTTCCTGTTCGTCGAACTGAAACGAGGGGAGCGGGCAAGCGGCGCGACGGCGGCGGTGGAAACCCTCGCGGGTTTTTTGCGTTGCGGCGCCGGGTTGCGAAAGGGCCAGGTCCGTGGCGGTGCTGCGTGGTTTGGGTCGGTCGTGTCGTCCCGGGCCTGGCCGAGTGGCCTTCCACCTTCAAAATTTAACAATTTTTACCTTCGTCTCTCAAAATCGATTAAATTTCTTCTGTACCCGGATCAGAAGTCGTTTTCAAGACAATTTTATCATTTTTAGTTAATAAAAATAATAAATACTAGAGACACGAAGGGATAGTGGCGCACCCGTCACCTACAGAGCTTAATGGTTTCGATGATCTCTTTAAAGACGTGATCTTCGAATCTATAAATAATTGTATGATTTGTTTGTATATATGGGTTTGTTCATGAACAGATATAATTGTAACTAGACGAGAGGTAAAAAATCATGAAAACATTTCTAGACTTCTAGAAATTCTGAGATAAATATAAGAAATAGAATGGAACGTGAGGCATGAAGCTATGAAAAAATTTCAAGGCTTCGTGAATCACGGACATTACAGTCTCGGTTTAAGATATCCATAAGACCATGTGGGGTTCTATCCTAATTCATCTTCATAATTGTGAATTAGGATGATTATGGTGAAACCAAATAAGACCAGAATTTATTATCGGACCCTTGCCTTCTTAAATGGCTTTTGCGCACGTGGGAACGTACGTCTGGCACACAACAGCACATGTCGCGCAATCCAATCCAAAACCGTATTCCTATTCGAGCACAGGTACAACTCCGACACAAACCTCGTACCGCACGCACCGTTAAATAACGCATGCGATTGCTGCCGCCGCTGCCACGAATAGAAAAAGGGATAGCAGGTGCACCGACCGTCGAGCACGGGCACCGCCGCGAGGCTCGCGGCGAACCGAACGAGGTGGTCCGTCCGGGGGAGCTTGTGACCCGCAGAGCAAGCGAAGACAACAAGCGCAGCAGCCCAGCGTCGTCGTCGTCGTCGCCGCGCACGCACGCGCCGAGGCCGAGGCGAGGTGGCCGTGGCGTAGCCCCGCCGGACCCATCCATGGGGGGCTGCTACTCCGCCTTCGCCTGCTCGCGGAAGCTGCGCAGCCGCATCTCCTTTGTCCTCCCCATCACCGAGCGCGACGTCCGCGACGACCGCACCAGCGACGGCGCCAGCTCCGTCGCCTCCTCGTCCCCGCGCAAGAACGACGCCGCCGCTGACGCCGGCCCGCTCGTGGTCCGGACCACCGCGGCCGAGTTCGCGCGCCGCTACGTGCTGGGCCGGGAGCTGGGCCGCGGCGAGTTCGGCGTCACGCGCCGCTGCAAGGATGCAGCCACCGGCGAGGCGCTCGCGTGCAAGACCATCCGCAGGCACCGCCGGCCCCGCCACGGGGGCGGCGGCGTCCGCCGCCATGGGGCCGGCAACGGTCCCGGTCCCCAGCCAGCAGCCGGGCAGCAGGACGCGGCGGCGGCGGCGCACGCGGCGGACGTGCAGAGGGAGGTGGCCATCATGCGGCGCATGTCGTCCCGGGGCGGCGCGGCCGTGGTGCGGCTCCGCGAGGCGTGCTGCGAGGACGGCGCAGGGGCCGTGCACCTGGTGATGGAGCTGTGCGAGGGCGGGGAGCTGTTCGACCGCATCGTGGCGCGGGGCCACTACTCGGAGCGCGCGGCGGCGGGGGTGTTCGGCACCATCGTGGACGTGGTGCGGCTGTGCCACGCCAACGGGGTCATCCACCGGGACCTCAAGCCCGAGAACTTTCTGTTCGCCAACAAGGCGGAGGACTCCCCGCTCAAGGTCATCGACTTCGGCCTGTCCGTCTTCTTCAGCCCCGGCGACCGGTTCACGGAGGTGGTGGGCAGCGCCTACTACATGGCGCCCGAGGTGCTGAAGCGGAACTACGGGCCGGAGGTGGACGTCTGGAGCGCCGGCGTCATCCTCTATATCCTCCTCTGCGGCGTCCCGCCATTCTGGGGAGACAACGACGAGAAGATCGCGCAGGCGGTCCTCCGCGGCGCCATCGACTTCAACCGGGAACCATGGCCGAGGGTGTCCGCCAGCGCCAAGGACCTCATCCGCCGGATGCTCGACCCCGACCCCTCCACGCGCCTCACGGCGAGGCAGGTGCTTGGTAAGCCATCGATCGATCGTCCTAGCCTCCGGTGCTGATAATCGCTATCGACAATGCGCGGCACTGATGCAATTGTAATGCCCTGCAGAGCACCCGTGGCTGAAGAACGCGGACACGGCGCCGAACGTGTCGCTGGGCGAGGCGGTGCGGTCGCGGCTGCAGCAGTTCTCGGCGATGAACAAGTTCAAGAAGAAGGCGCTGGGCGTGGTGGCGCGGAACCTGCCCGTGGAGGAGCTGGACAAGTACGTGCAGATGTTCCACCTCATGGACAAGGACCACAACGGGAACCTGACGCTGGAGGAGCTGATGGAGGGCCTGCACATCAACGGCCAGCCGGTGCCGGAGTCGGAGATCCGGATGCTGCTGGAGGCGGCCGACACGGACGGCAACGGCACGCTGGACTGCGACGAGTTCGTGACGGTGTCGGTGCACCTCAAGAAGATGAGCAACGACGAGTACCTGGCGTCGGCGTTCCGCTACTTCGACAAGGACGGCAGCGGCTTCATCGAGCCCGAGGAGCTGAAGCAGGAGCTGGGGCCCAACGACCAGGCCATCCTCGACATCATCCGCGACGTCGACACCGACCAGGACGGACGCATCAGCTACCAGGAGTTCGAGCTCATGATGAAGTCCGGCACCGACTGGAGGAACGGATCCCGGCAGTACTCCAGGGCCAACTTCAGCAGCCTCAGCCGAAAGCTCTGCAAGGACATGTCGTGATCATCGCGATTTCTGCAAAGGACATGTAGCCACCACCATCATCTACGTCCACACGGGCTCGGCGCTTGCTTGAACTGAGTAGCAGGAACCGTGAAAGATTATCCTGTTCGCCTCTCCTTGCAACTGTAGTGCAAAAGGGGAAAACGCGTGCATGTATGACTGCTGCTGCTCATCTGACAGAAAATCATTTTCAATTCGTTGGGTAATTAGAACTGCATTTACAAATTCAAATTCAAAACTTAGAAAAGAATTCGAGAAAAGGACTTTGAAAAGAAAAGGTGTACGATGGGCTCAGCTCAACTGATGCAATTTCGATTTCATAAGCCGGAGCAAAGCTGAGAACGGATTGCAAACTGAAACCTGACAGAAGGCTCGTAAACGGACCGACCAACCGTTTCGGCGTTTCTCAATCATGTCTGAAATGCCTGTTTTTCCTACAATCAAGCACCTGTATGGTGACCTACATCCACTTTCAAACATTTCATCCCAAGCCAACAAGCATAGATTCAAATGAATAACTTCAGCCAACTTTTCAAACAATTCAACCCAGCCTATGAACAGGTTGAAATGACATCCAAGTTCCAACTACCACTGGATTTTATGGGTAAAAGATGTGACAATTCGGTCGAAGTGTTAGTTACGAATCGTACATAAGAAAAACAGATGTTCGTCTTTCAAGTAATACTGACCAGCACTAGCAGATGGCAACCATAGTTAATATTAATTAAGTCCTTGAATAATAGACAAAAGGCCCTGCCCGCAATTACGAGGGAATAAATAAACAGAGCTACCTCCCATCAGTTTTGTGAAATTTTAGTTTCACAGTTGGTCAGAAGCAAAACCCACCACATAAACACAGGTTACCACTTCACAACTAATATTTACAAGGAACACAACAGAAACGAACTAGGAAACCAAATGACCCAACCCCCCACACATGTAACCACCATTTGAGCCTCCACTTAGTTTCCAACCATTTGAGGCCCTTGAATAACTTTGTACACCATTGCAGGTGCTGGAAGCTCCGCTTCCCAGCATCCGATGCAAGATCTAAAGCGCCCGTCTTCTCATAAGCTTTGAGCTTTTCTTGGGGTGCCCTTTGAGCTATTCCATCTAGAACCTACTCTTTTCGCAGACGCTGCATGCATCCACTGAGGGAGGGTTAAGAAATGTGCAGCGCTCACAGGGCCACCCATCATCAGTGTGGTCAGATGATGGTTTAGTCTTCTGCTGCTTCTTGGATTTAATTCCTCCTTTCTTGGAGCTGGTGGCAGCGCTTGATGTTCCAGCAGCCTGGGCAGTAGCACGGACATCCTCCAACCCAGCTTCCAAAGCTTGAACAAGGTTCTCAAAGTAATTCCGAGTAACGCTGCAGTAAACCAAGCTCAGTACACTAGTAAAATTAGGGTAATGATGGAAGACTCCAGCACCTCCTCCTATGTTACAGGGTCGACAAAAAACTAGCAAAAAAAACACATAACTGAAATTATGGAACGATTCATTCGTACTAAATAACGTTTTAGACATACTAAATCACTTGTTTCTGCCTATTTGTTTTGTTAAAAAGATTATGCTTTAGAGATCAGAGGTAGTAGTCATATATCAACATAAAGGTGGATAGGATAGTGAATTTACTACCTTGTGAGCCCAGCAAGCTTCACGCGGAATTCACTAAATTCTTCTAGTGTCGGTTTTGTCTCTTCAATGTTATCAGATTTCCCAGAAGGCAAAAATTTTTGCAAGTCTTTCTCAGCACACTGATGCAGACGTTCCAAACCAGACTCAGCCTCACCTGTCAAATACTTAGAATTCAATTGTGTTCCAAGAGTTCCCACAAGCAATGATAAACCTAGTAATAATATCGACATGAAATACAAATAACAAACCTTGCAGATACTCAAAAAATTCACTTTTGACCCTATCATCCAGATAGTAGCCATAAGCGTATGTCCATTTCAACACTCGCCTGCATTCTATAATCTGATGTACAAGAGAGTGGTAAAAGCATCAGATATAAGAAGATTTGTAAATTACAAAACCCATTGAAACCATAATATAAATCTATGATGCCAGACCTGTGACCAAGCTTCAATTATAAACTTAAGCTGAGTCTCTGGTATCCCAAAAATGTCAGTTAAATTTGCAAGCTGTGGCACAGAGGAACAGGGAAAGAGCATTACAGTTGGTCCATCATGGAAGAAAAGTTAGGGCGAGCAAGACAGTCTAGCAAAGAAGAATATTAGAAACCAGCTAATACAGAAAAGAATGACAAGCAGAGAAACTTCTACATGGCACGCTGTGAGAGCCCTTAAGGCCCATAACATGATTTATTTCCTCACCTGATCCTTTTCCGCTTTTTGCAGATCTGCTTGGGCCTTCTGCCTCGACTGTCAATAAAGGCAAACATGAGAACATAAATTACAGCTGACAGTTCAAATGCATAATGAGATGAAAAATCCGAAAAATCAGCATAAAACTGCCCGAAGAACAAGAACATCAGGAATAAAAATTTATCGTTGACAGCCTATAAGTGTATCGGTATCCCTGAAATAATCAGATAATGCACATACAAAAGGCAACGCGATTATTTTTTGACTGAGGAAATAATCATGAAGCAAAGCCTCGAACAACCTCAGAGCATATTTGGTTAAGACACTCTTCTTATTTGGTTAAGACATTACTCTTATGCACAACCAACATAATA